>JAWRVZ010000046.1:807500-1197500 GCA_037043235.1 Rhodeus uyekii
TCATTGGGACCAAATAATTCTGGTATTACTATCCTTGTGGGGTTTTGTCCCCATAATGTAGTGAATAAGTACCTGAACACACACAAACATACATACAGACACACATTCACACACGCACTCACTCTCTCTCTCAACTAATTATGCAATTAGTGGAGGAAATCTGAGCTTGATTTATATACATCACTAAAAATTAATTACGCCATAGTGAAAAAATATTGTATTCAACACATACATGTTGGCTTCACCTTCCTCTCACTTTTTCCACTCTGTAAGGTCAGTGAGAGGAGAAAGGTCACTCAGAAGTGAAAGGTCAAGGCTGTTGACTATACAGTTGTATTCTAGTATGTTCAGTGACCAATCCATAGTTGCTATAGCAACGCTGATCATCTAGCATCATTTAACACGTTCAAGTGAGTAGTTTCAGTTTGCTAAAATTTGAAATGGCATCTCGTTCAGTTTGCATGTGTTCACAGTTGAGGTGTGTGTGCGTGCGTATCTGTGTGTGTGTATCTGTGCCAAACAGATGCTGGAAAAGCAGAGAAGTCCTGCCAACCTTTGTGTTTGATAAAAACAAGCCGGTCACTTAAGAGTGTCTGTGTGTTTCCTTCTTGGAAAACTAACAGAATATTGTACTGAAGGCTTTTCTCTCTTCAAACAAACACATTTGCAGATAAATATTACACAGAAGATCTACACTATGCATGGATGATAATATGCAAATGACACAAATTTGCATACTTGTGCACTGTTCTGTACTATTAATAGTGTTTTCACACTTTAATTACCTGGATGATGCACTTAATTCATTTAAGAGAAAAAAACGATGCGGAAAGTTGGAGAGATTTAATTACATACTCTATAAGTGTATATAAGCATATAGTGCGTATTTGAGTTTTATGCAATAATAAAGAATCTAAATATAAAGCTATTCTTCACCAGCTGATTGAATTTATGTTTTATGTTGTAAAAAGCCACCTAAACGGGTTTGTGTGGCAATATCTACATTTTAAATCAGTACGAAAATATTAATTACATGACTGAATCAACCTCGAACAGACTATCTCACAGTGAAAAAAACACTAATTTTTTAATCTTTACTCTGTAAACCTAGTGGCACATTATTCATCATTTATTTTAACTGAACTTATGCCAACATCAATCATTCACTCCGTTTAGACAGTAAATGTTAAATCATTCTCTTATCAGCAGCACATCACAGGTCTATCCAGAGGGTGAGGACTTGAGCAGACACCAGTCATTAATTACATAGCATGAAAAATGTCAAATTGACTTCCTGCCCTAACTTAAATATGTTTAGCATATTGCCAGGGTCTTATTTACCTCAGTCATTGAAGAGGATGCAAAAGCTTGAATAAAATTATATTAGTAATAGACATAATTATAATTAATAAATGTTTATATTTGGTACCCCCAGTCCTGGAAATGCAGTGACAGCCTTAGATTGTAAATTGTAATGTTTCCAAGGATATCAGGGCCACCGATTCCGATAACAACCATATTAATAATCATATATGATATATAATTTCATACTGTAATACTAAAATTATATACTATATATATATATATATATATACACACACACACACACACACATACATACACATACACGCGTGTATAACAAATAATCTGTTATTTTGCCTACACGGATTTATTTTCAGAGACGCCACTAATTAAAAATGTTACAGCTGGTTGTTTGTTGTCATTGACGTGTTTTTGTGGCGCTCGAGGGTGATCCGCTCAAGTTCAAAAGTTCATCTTTTACGATTCCTCGCGGACGCGCATATAAAAACATTCCTCAGCAGCGCTTTAAAAGAGCTCACTGTCCCCGAAATCCATTCATCACATCACACACATTTACTCCAAAACTACAGAGTGCATTAATAGTTCTGAAAGCTGAGAAGAGTCTAAAATACACAAGCTATTTATACGAAACCTGGAAGAGTTCGAGAGACAAACCCCTACATACTTGGCCTGAATTTCGACCTCATGCATCAAAAATAAGATTCAGAACTGTATTTGAAACACTTTAATTGTCATGTGAGACGGAATAACTGAAACTCACCGCTGCTCAGTAATTTGTCCCGTTTGGAGAACTCAAATCCGTTGGTTCGGTTCTCCACCTCCATCCTCCTGTAGATGAACTGAGCGAGCGTGTCTCTCCGCGGTCCGCCTGCACTCTGAGCTCTGACCTCCGCGAGCCCTCTGCTCTCCGCGCGCTCATGTCAAGCGCTCGTGTCAGCGTGAAAACACCTTGCTCGGGTCACGTGGCGACACGCCCCCGCGAGACCATCTGGGATTTGCAGTTCATCAAATGATAGATAGATAGATAGATAGATAGATAGATAGATAGATAGATAGATAGATAGATAGATAGATAGATAGATAGATAGATAGATAGATAGATAGATAGATAGACGGATAGATAGACGGATAGATAGAATGATAGACGGCGGATGGACAGATAGATAAAGAAATAGATGGATGGATGGATGGATGGACGGAGGGAGGGAGGGAGGGAGTGACGGACAGATAGATAGATAGATAGATAGATAGATAGATAGATAGATAGATAGATAGACAGCTAGATAGATAGATAGATAGATAGATAGATAGATAGATAGATAGATAGATAGATAGATAGATAGATAGATAGATAGATAGAGAAATGGATGGATGGATGGACGGATGGATGGATAGATAGATAGATAGATAGATAGATAGATAGATAGATAGATAGATAGATAGATAGATAGATAGATAGATAGAGAAATGGATGGATGGATGGATGGACGGATAGATAGATAGATAGATAGATAGATAGATAGATAGATAGATAGATAGATAGATAGATAGATAGAGAAATGGATGGATGGACGGATAGATAGATAGATAGATAGATAGATAGATAGATAGATAGATAGATAGATAGATAGATAGATAGATAGATAGATAGATAGATAGATAGATAGATAGATAGAAATCTGTTCTCGCTGTCATTCAACAGTTTCGCTGTCCTCTGCTGCCCTCCAGCGGTCATTTACATCAACACACCTGTCAATCAGGGTTTAAAGAACGTCTGACGAGAGAGGATTAAATGCGAAACGAATAACAATGGGAAAGTTTCACATTTACATATTTGAGTTTGATACATAAAGAAAAGACTAATAAAAATAAATGTGTTTTTCATTTGGGCGCGTTATGAGTTCTTACATATATATTTTTACGTTTTTTTTTTTTATAATCTGAGTTAGCCATAATAAAACAACGTATTACTGTAATTTGGGCGTCCAGTAGGTGGAGGCGTTGAGAGAGAGAGAGAGAGAGAGAGAGAGAGAGAGAGAGAGAGAGAGAGAGAGAGAGAGAGAGAGAGAGAGAGAGAGAGAGAGAGAGAGAGAGAGAGAGAGAGAGAGAGATGATGGTGATGATGGTGATGAGTCTGTAGTGCTGTGGTCGCATCAGCGCACATCTCACACACTCACACAGTGGAGCTGCATGTCACAGACCGGCGAGATGTGGAGGATTGTGGAGCTCGTGGCTTGTTTACTAATGATGTCCAGTCATGTATCATCTCAGAACAAGGTAAGAAAGAATTCAACTTTGAGGACGAGTTTTGCACGCTTGAGCATTCATTGAAAAGCTTGTTAAGATATAAGTGCAGAACGGTTATTCCAGAACATGCAAAAGTTAATGTTTTATTCACAAATTTTATTTCTAATTATCACTATACTCATTCTTTAATTATTCCAAGGCATGTACAAAAATATATAATAATATTTATTTTACTCAGTTGCATAAAAAACAGCTGTATATTATATAATAACATTTTATAATATCAACTTTATTAAACAATAAAAGTCATATATGACAGTGCTAAATATAACTTTTTCAGCTGGAAGTGGAATAGCTTGATCAAATTCAGTTTAGTATATATATATATATATATACATACATATAACTCTCTCTCTCTCTCTCTCTCTCTCTCTCTCTCTCTATATATATATATATATATATAGTTAAAATGATTATTCGCACGGGTGGACACTTTGAAAGTGCTGGGATTAAACTCTTCAGTGGGGCACACACACTGTGCACAATGCAAGCTCCGCTGGCACGAGTTCAAAGGTCTTGGGTTCATAAATTGGAAAAATATCAAATCACAGGTGTTCAGTCCCACCCCTGAATATTTCTGCTGTGTTGTTCAAACCTGCACCAAATAATATTTGACTGTTCAGAGGATTTTCCCATTCATAACTCATTAGCCTTATTCTTAAAATGAAAGAGACATCATTTGGAGTTCTTCAGATCACCACACCTCCAGACACCTTTTCAAAAACAGCAGATCTGTCAGGGATTTACTGAATGGAATCTGAAGTATTTGTTCTAATAAGACTCTCGTGACTTGCCTGGTATTAAACATATTTGAATGGGAAACATTATGATTATTTAAATGATTTAATTATATAACTTGCTTCCAGAAATGACCCACAAAATCTGTACTATTGGCTCTAAATCTTTTTTCGGTTGCATTTCATTTCTACTGAATGCATATGAATTTATGGGGCAGTTAAAGTGTGCATAGCCTGATCATTTGCTCTGGAAGAATTTAATATTGAAATCTCTGATATTGGTGTCTTGGCAAATCCGAGTGCACTTTGAGACACTGAGATCTTCTCTCTAACTCTAGAAGAGACATAGGATTATGCACAGTTTTTTGTCTTCAGGAGAAAAATCTTGGAAGGAAAAGACCAAGCTCTCTTTTATTAATCACGTTGCTTTTTGGAACCTAAAACATTTCTAAAACAGTTCTTAAAAGAACCTACGTTGTAATAATATAAAGAACCATTTTCCTCTATAAAGAACTGGAAATGATCTGTGGATGTTAAAGGTTTTTCATTGAATCATCAAAGCCAATTAAGAACCTTTTATTTTTTTTGAAGAGTGAGAGAACAGTTCAACAAACATTTTTCCCAAAGATACCTGTTATTTTCAGATAAACCATAAGACCTTGAGTCGCAGGCGTGTTTGATTATAGCTGATCTGAACTCAGGAAGGTAGATCTCCAGGAGCAAGCCTGAGCATCCTAAATCATGGATTTGAGTAACATGTAGGGAAAGAGAAATTCCAGCGATCTGCAAGACAGCTGCTTTCTAATCCATCATTACAGATTTCCATTGTCCTTCCATTGTAATCTCCTCTCCACACTCCAAATGCATTTTATGGTGACATCTTCAACGTTTTTCACCTCAAACGTTCACGTTGCACCTAGCAAGGAATGTTTACTACTTCATTCTAAGCTTTCTTTAAGCCCTCCAGCTGTGCCGCACAGATGAAAGGCTGGTGTGTGCACGGCGAAAGTCACTTCTGTTATCACGGTTGATTCACCACAAATAAAACCGCGCATGAGAAAACAACTCTGAGACGTCACGACACATCAAGAGCCACACTTATCACAGGTCACGGCTCACTGGAGAGGAGGACAGGGCCCCACTCCTCACTTATATAGGATTGCTTTCTTGTTTTACTCATTGCACTAAATTGCACCTATGTTGAGCATAAACCTCAGACCGAGAGGAAACAACTTTTAAAAATATATTTTCCCATACAAAGCTTGGTGCCGTGATGCTAAATTAAATGAGAAATTGTATCCGTGCACATGTTTTTTTTTTTCACGTGCCCTCGTAATCAAAATAACTTCCCCTCGCTGTGACTTCTCTTCTCTTCTTTTCTCTTCTCTTCTCTTCTCTTCTCTTCTCTTCTCTTCTCTTCTCTTCTCTTCTCTGTTGACATGTTTACTGATGTGTGGGCGGAGCAACCTGTCACTCACATGAGATCCACCAATAGCAAACCACAACCATCCAATCAATTTTTGTATGCATTTGCCAGAGGCTTTTAGCCAAAGTGACTTACATTGCATTCAAGATACACATTGACATTCTAATCAGTTCTTGCTTTCCCGGGAATCGAACCCATGACCTTGTACAAAATAAAGTCCGGCCCTAGATTTATTCTTGTTGGAGAAGCTGTTGCAATAGGGAAGAAAAGTCTTGTGCAGCTTTGGTTTCATGACTTTAAAGTCCCCATGAAATCGGCTTTTAGTATGAATATGTTGCCTTAACGTTATCTATAAGTTAGTGTGCTTCAAAACCATGACAAATTTAGCATTTATATGACATAAGCATTCAAATCTTACAGTCTCTCACATCCACCAATATTTATCAATATGTTTATGACATCTGCATCTCAGCTTCTCATCAGATTTCTGTCCAATGAAATGCTCTCTAAAACCTGACCCGTACATTATAAATAGATGCTGAGACTGCTACTAAAATCAGTCACTTGGTACATTGTGCATGCATGATTAAGACAGTGTAATTATTCTTTCCATTTGGTTGAATGAAGTCTGGTATCACAGTCTGTTCCGGTCCAGAGACACGATAGCACAGAGCAGATCATTTCCACGAGTTGGCACAGACCACAAAACCTATCGGACCAATTTCAACGGCTTTGGCAGAGCTGTGATTTAAACAAAATGTTGTTGGCTATTTACATTTTTATGCATTTGGCAGACACTTTTATCCAAAGCGACTTGCATTGCATTCAAGATACACGTTGACATTGTAATCAGTTCTTGCTTTCCCTGGGATTCAAACCCATGAACTCGGCGTTGCAAGCCATGCTCTACTTTTTGAGCTACGGGAAAGAGCTATTTAAAAAGGGGGAGTATATACAGTACATAGCTGTTTGATATGTCCCACCATTGTTTCAGTGGGAATTGACTCAACACAGCACTTTAGTGGGCCTTTAACAAATGGCACTTAAAAGTGGGCGAGTCTCATTTAAAAAGTCTCAAGGGGTGGTAGAGGAGGGGTAGGAACGAGAAGAGAAAGACTGTATGAAATAATGATGGATGGTGTTTGTCCTTAGAGAAAAGCTCACATGCTTCTGTTTTTTCTTTGTTCCTGGCAGTGTCTCAAAGATTGATATGTAGCTAAACTTCTAATTATCTTAGTTAAATGTGGAAGGACAAAAAGCTAGTCCGGTTTCTCACATGGGATTACAGAGGATTTGACCTATAAGGAGGATTACTCATGTCCTTTTATCTGTCTTCTCCTCGTTAAGTTTACTTTTCAGAGTTCTCACAGCTGTTCTGCCAGCTGCCGTGGGAATCAGAGTTTTTGCATTTATCTTTGTAAATACTGTGTTTGTCACACGGGGTTTGAAGCACAGATCGTCTGGCTCGGTGTTGATCATCATTCTGCACCTGTGCTTGGGGGTTACAGTCAGAGCTGATACTGGGCAACAAAGACAGATGGAACGATAAGATTTAGTATGGACAGGATAGACAAACACTTTGGGTCTGTAAGAACATTCAGCATTGACATTCAGCATTACATCAATCAAAAGTGACTGTAGAGGCTTTTGTAATGTTACAAACCATTCTATTTCAAGTTAATGCTGTTCTTTTGAATTTTCTATTCATCAAAGAATCCTGAAGGGGAAAAAAATCACAGTTTTCACAAAAGTATTAAGCAACACAACTGTGTTCGACATTGATAATAATAAGAAATGTTTTTGAGAATGAGAATGATTTGTAAAGGATCATGTGACACTGAACACTGGAGGAATGATGCTGAAAGCTTTACGTAACTGGAATAAATTACAAACAATATTCAATTAAAACATTTTGTAACAATATTTCAATATTACGGTTCTTACCTATATTTTTAATGAACATTCAGAAACTTAAGAATGGTGTAATGTACATGTATTCAAACGGCTTATGCTTAAAAAAAGTGGAAAATTTGTCAAAAAAAGTACAGTATACATTACAGATGATGTCTTAAAACCTAATTTTACAGGAATAGTTTACTCAAAAATCGTATTTATTCATTATACCCTCATTTCGTCCTAAACCTGCATGCTGTGCACATGTGCCATACACAGTATGTTATAAAAATTGCTTATTTTGAAGATTTCCAGTCCGTAATGACTTAAATTGGATTTGTTCCCCACCCAAAGCCATCACATGACTTTGGAAGTCTTTAAATATAGTGCATCAGTCATTTTGACCACCTTTATCATACTTTTTATTTTGCTGTCAGCATGTTTATGTGGTGTAAATAACACAATTGTTACAGAACGCAGTAGTTCTATCTGTTTAACCCAATATAGCTATTAATTCCTTGGGATCTGTCATGCTGCCAGCATCTCAGTGGAAGAAATGCATCCCTGCTGTGGAAATCAGAGTGGATTCGCTTATTTTAGCACAACACAGCTGACACTTGCCCTCTGTTTGTTTGGAGACTTCGGTTGCTGTCCTAAACATGCCAAATAATATCTGGGAAAGGATGACCGTACATCCACAGTGACGTGACATTGACAAGCTGATTATATTGTTCATGAATCGTCATGTATATCAATGAACTGATCTCTCAGAAAGGTACAAAGATAGATATAAGTTTGGGGCAATAGAATAAAAACATGTTTCAACAGCTAGTTAGCTCATAAATCAGATAGCAATCACCCACATACCCTTCACATAAACATTATCAGACATGCGGATTAAGAAAATACGATCTTTCTCACGCTTTAAATTACCAAAGTTGGCAGGGTTTGATGATTTGTGTTTCCATTTGTTTTTGGAGGTCTCAGAATTTCTGAAGAGGATGCAAGTAATCCAAGATGTTAAGCCTTCTCTCTCTTTCTCGCTTTCTCTCTCTTTCACTCACTCACACACACACACACACACACACATCACACACACACACACACACACACACACACACACACACACACACACACACACACACACACACACACACACACACACACACACACACACACACACACACACACACACACACACACACACACACAAACTGAAATTATGTCTAAACGCATTTATACTTTCTTTGCATACTGTCTAAACTTGATCTGCATAAGGACACACTCTGTATGATGTGGTTTTCTGTTCTCAGAGGTCAAAGGTTACTCATTTGAAACCATCTGTTTGCTTTCCACTAAGTCCGTTGACAATAACAGCCCAGAAGACAGATGTACTGTAACTCTGTAACCGTAAAGATGGTGTATTCTACAGCTCAAGTGCCTGTTAACATTGACTAGTTGATTTTGGACTGGTCTGTTGATATTAAGCGGCAAAGAAAAGATTCTCTGTTTTTCAATTTTCCTTTAAATGATTAACAGCAAAGGTAAATTCACCATATGACTTGACACTAATGAAATTTTAGTAATTGAGTAACGATAGACACGTGGCGCTAGGAAGGGTCATAGGTCATTGTGGCACATGTGGCTGAATGCAGTCGTGTGGCACTGGTGACCTTTTGACCTCAAACTTTCATCTGATGTCAGGAAGACGACTCGGGTTTAAAGCACTGATCAATAAACTCAAGTCTCTGTCTGGCGTGAGATTGAGCTGTTTCACAATAAAGACATTTCAATGTAATATGACACTGAATGAGAGAAATGACACTGAAGTAGGTCATTGGGTCACAGCATACTATGTAATTTCCATCACTTTCTATCCATTTCCTTTTCAGATCTTCGGGGAGGAACAAGTCCGCATGACATCAGAGGGATCCGACTGCCGCTGCAAGTGCATCATGCGGCCTTTGACCCGGGACGCATGCGCTCGCTTGCGGACAGGAAGTGTGCGTGTGGAGGATTTTTACACGGTGGAGACGGTGAGTTCTGGAGCCGACTGTAAATGCTCCTGCACGGCTCCACCCTCCTCTCTCAACCCCTGCGAGAATGAATGGAAGATGGAAAAACTCAAGAAACAGGCTCCAGAGTTGCTCAAGGTAGACCTGATTCACTCTTTACTTTTAAAACACTTAAATAATGAGTTGTTGCATAACCATAGTTTAAGTTCTCTCACATCCCATTGCAAATAGTTTTAAAAATAAACCTCAAATGATATAAGCATGAAATATTTATTGTTTATACAATTTTATGTAGTAAATTTGTTTTATTTTGATTTTGTATTTAGATATTTTACTAATTTAAACCATGAAATCAATAATTTGTCATCAAAGTAACTCCCCCTCCATCTTGCAGCTCATTTCTTCTCTTCTCTGATGATGTGTTTACTGGTATGAGGGCGGGACAACCTGTCACTCACATGAGATCCACAACCATCCAATAATCCAGTCAATTCCCAGTGCATAGAATCAAGTCCCGCCCTACATTTTTTCTCATTTAAGAAGACTTTTAAGAGAAGACTATCGCAGCTTTAACACATCCAGGTTATAAATTACCACTTGACTTAAACATTCTATCATTGGTCTATAAAAAAACTGTTTGCACTCAAAACTATGAGTTTTAATCTACTGCAATGTACTTGGATGTTACTGACATCCTGCTTAAAACATGACTGGTGCACAAATGTGACATAACTTTAAAAGAAGTAGGATAGGAAGTGCTGTTTTTGAGGTTAAGGGCACAGTGACTCACTTGAGAAAGTTGAGCGGAAGAATTCTCGGCATGTATGCGGCGCATGTGTTCGCAAATGTGTTTTTATTTCACCTGTCCTTATTCCTCTGAACCATTCCTGTCTGGTTCTCTTTTTCCGTCTTTTCTTCCCCTTTGTCCATCTGTCATTGAACGTTCCAGTCCATATCTCCATATCTCCACATTACACACACACACACACACACACAGTCCTGTATTACTACATCCAGGCCCGGCGCCATGGCACACGACTTGGGGAGGGGGAGCTTTTATATTTCTCAGAGGTGCTAGTTACGTTTGGGTGTGTATGTTGGGACCCCTTAAGTTTCAAATCGCATTCTGGGGTGGGGGGGGTGTTGCCTTGTTGCCTCATTGCAAGCCCCCCTTTGACTCCAAGCCTGACTACAGCTCTGTTACAGGCTGCAAAATCATTCAGCAGCCTTTTGACACAATGGTTTTAATATTTCCACCTCAAACATTTGCTGATCGTGTGCTGTTTAGCTCCAAACATATGGCTCTATTTTAACCTCTCTGCAGTTTCTTCATATCCGTTGATGCTGCATGAAGCTGTAAATCACTATGACAGTCAAGCTGTTACACGACTGAATCTTCTGCAGCACGCGTCAATAATAAGCATATGAGGAATCCACTCACATGAAGAAATAAATCCTCCAGTTTTTTTTCTCTGTTAAAAAGACCAGCTTAAATCCAAGCTAGTTTTTTATAGAAGCTTGTTTCCTCCATGGAATGACAAATAAATAATGTAATTGCGTTCTTTTATCTCATAATTATTTTATTCGAGTAAAGTTACAAGTTATAAAGCAAGAATTGTGAGATAGAAACACAATTCCAAGTTATAAAAAGAAAAAAATGAGAAAAAAGTCAGAGATGCTTAAATCTTGAGATATATATGCTTATATTTGCGAGAAGTTTATATCTCGCAACTCTTCTTTTTTTTTAAACTCAGATTTAAACTTGCAGTTGTGAGTTCAATTGCCGGGGGGAAAAATCTGAGTTTATATCTCACTTATGAGTTTATATCTCACAATTCTGATTTTTTTTCTTCCAGTTGTTAGTTTATATCTCTGACTTTATAACTATCAATTGTGAGTGTATACAGTAGTACCTCAAGATATGAAAGGCTCAACTTACGAAAAATCCAAGTTACGAAAGCAAAGACGAAACATTTTACTGCTCTACATACGAAAAGTTTTCAAGATACGAAAGGTTTCTGAAAGTCCGAGATTCGCCCCATAACAATTTTGAAACTCGCGCCGCACGCCGCCATCTTAGTTATAGTAGACTCGCCACCATCCTCCTGCTCTCCCATTGGTTCCTGATGCTAGCCAAGCCATGAGATCCTTCTCTCTAATTGGACAGCATCCCTCCCATCATGCATCTTTTATACGTACGTGCTGGCGTGCTTTAGCTCAGCCACTCCGCACCCGAAACTTTACATTTTTTATGTGTTTTCGTAAAGTTAAGTGTACATATGTACGTTATCTGCCGTTTGTCCTCCTCCTCCTCTGCCGCCACTTTCGGAGATAGCCTCACTCGAAAGGTAAGCGTCGACATTTTACGTTATTTCATTGTTTATAGGTCAATTTAGCTTTGTTATGAAATTTAATGGGGTGTTTTTGGAGGGCTTGGAACGGATTAGCCATTTTACATGTAAAATGTGTTCCAAGATACAAAAAACTCATTATACGAAGGCCGCCTCGGAACGGATTAATTTCGTATCTAGAGGTACCACTGTATTGTACTCCACAATTATGAGAAGAAGATAAAAATTGCAATTACCTTTTCTTTTTCTCCCTAGTGGAAACAAGCTTCCATCAGTTTTGGCAGCATAGTGGACCAGCATGGTTTTTCTTGTGAAGCTGGCTGACAAAATGTGTGAATCGCTATTGTCAATCATTGATGTGACAAACTGTCAAACATTATTGCAGATTGAAAATGAAACACAAGCAGCTACTTTGTGAATCCCCAAAAGTAATTTTCCTCTCATGTTTCATTTTTGAAAGTCACCTGACTCTTTGTGTGTAGTTGCAGTCCATGGTGGACCTTCTGGAAGGAACTCTCTTCAGTATGGACCTTCTGAAAGTTCACTCTTACATCAACAAGGTTGTGTCTCAAATGAACAACCTGGAGGAGGTGAGTATGATTACACTAGCGTGTGAACATACACAACTGAACATTAATGAGCCGTGGCTGGGTTTAACTGGACATTCTGTGGCTGTCCACAATGCTCTGGCTAAAGTTATTAACCATTATACAGCTCAGCTTTGGCTTGAGGGATGGGAAAATAATGTATGTGTGTGAGAAAGAGTGGAACAGAGAGAGGAAATAACCAAAGGATGAAAACCACAGTCATGTAATAGTCACACTTATGTACTCTGATTTTATTTCCAATTAAACTTTGCTCATTATCGGGTAAAGCTGGGCTAGACATCGGCACCGCAATAAATTGACTGCATGTACACTGCGGGTCATTATCAAATACGTCTCGGGTTACTTATGTAACCCTGGTTCCCTGAGGAGAACGAGACGCTGTGTCGAAGCACTAGGGGAAATAGCCTTGCGTGAGTCACGTGAAGATCTATGCAACCAATGAGAAGCGAACGCGTGTGAATGCGTCACTGCCGGCCGCAGCCGGTGACGTCATGAGGAAGAGCATAAAGCGCGTCTGAAACCGGGGCGCGTCAGCCATGAATGCCTGAAGCGGGCCCGGATGCGCCCGGAGCTGAGGCCAAGACACAGCGTCTCGTTCCCCTCAGGGAACCAGGGTTACATAAGTAACCCGAGACGTTCCCTTTCAGGGAACTCGAGCTGTGTCGAAGCACTAGGGGAACGCTATGCCAACGCCACCTCAGCGAGGTCAGCATCCGGGTGTGTCCCAGCTCACTGAGAGAGCACCCTGGTTCCCGGGGCGGCATCGAGGTCTAGCTGGTAGAACCTCATGAATGTGTGCGGCGAGGACCAGCCAGCCGCAGCACAAACGTCAGGCAAGGAGACTCCGGAGAGGAGAGCCTTGGATGCCGCCATGCTCCTAGTGGAGTGGGCTCGGACCCTCAAAGGAGAAGCATGTCCGGCCGACTCATAAGCTAGACAGATAGCCTCGACTATCCACCTGCTCAGAGTTTGCTTGGAAGCTGGGGCACCCTCGGGGGCCCCAAAGCAAACGAACAGTTGGTCCGACTTACGCCACGTGGCAGTCTTGTGAACGTAAGCGTCCAGTGCTCGCACTGGACAGACCTTGTTCTTGTGCTCCTGCTCATGATCGTCAAATGGGGGAGGGCAGAAGGCCTGCAGCGTGACAGACCGAGCCACATTAGTGGGAACCTTGGGGACGTAGCCCGGCCTCGGGTGGAGGAAAGCTTTCGCCATCCCGGGCGCAAACTCAAGACATGATGGGGCCACTGAGAGGGCCTGAAGGTCCCCGACCCTCTTAAGCGAAGTGATAGCCAGCAAAAGAAGGGTTTTTAGCGAGAGGTACTTGATAGAGATACCCTCTAGAGGTTCAAAGGGTGGCTGGGACAAGCCTAGGAGTACCATGGACAAGTCCCAGGCAGGCACCCTGGTCTGTGCCGCAGGTCTCAGCCTTAATGTACCACGGAGGAAACGAGTGACTAGGGGGTCCCTGCCCAAGGACACCCCACCCAGAGGTACGTGGCAAGCCGCTATAGCAGCCACGTAGACCTTCAAGGTGGAGGGGGACAGCCCTGCCACAAATCTTTCTTGCAGGAACTCCAGTACTTTGCCAATTTGGCAGGTTACTGGGTTCAGCTGCCTTTCACTACACCAAGAAGTGAAGAGCTTCCACTTCAAGGCGTAGAGTTTCCTCGTGGAGGGAGCTCTGGACTGCAGGATGGTCTCAACAACCTCGGCTGAGAGACCGGCCTCTATGAGCTGGGCCCCCTCAGGGGCCAGACCCACAGTTTCAACGGCCCTGGTTGCGGGTGAAGAATGCAACCTTCCGCCTGGGACAGAAGGTCCCTCCTGATCGGGATCTCCCAGGGGACCCCGTCGAGGAGGGACACAAGGTCCGCGAACCATATTCTGGACGGCCAGTGGGGGGCCACTAGCGTGAGACGGACCTTGTCCCGGCGAACCTTGGCCAGAACTCCCGGGAGCAGAGCGATCGGGGGAAAAGCATACAGGCGTAACCTCGGCCATGCCTGCGTCACGGCATCCCGCCCCAGAGGCGCTGGATGTGTGAGTGAAAACCACAGAGGGCAATGGGAGTTTTCTACCGAGGCAAACAGGTCGACCTGTGCCTTTCCGAACCTTTCCCAAATTTGCTCCACCACCTCGGGGTGGAGTCGCCATTCCCCTGGTCTCGCCCCCTGTCTCGACAGGGCGTCTGCTCCCACATTCTGGACCCCCGGGATATAAGCCGCCCGGATGGAGAGCAGCTTTCCCTGGGCCCAGAGGAGGATCTGTCGCGCCATCTTGTAAAGTGGTCGCGAACGCAGACCCCCCTGGTGATTGATATACGCAACCGCAGTCATGCTGTCGGTGAAAACAGTGACATGGTGGTCGCGAAGGTCCGGTAGGAACGCACGGAGTGCTTTGCGGATCGCCAGTAACTCTAACATGTTTATGTGCCAGGTTTGGTGCCGACTGTTCCATAGACCTTGTGAGGAGCGGTCTCTCAAGACCGCCCCCCAGCCCGAGAGGGAGGCATCTGTCGAGAGAGAGACTCTCCGAGCCAGAGCCCCTAGCACTGGGCCTTGAGACAGAAACCAAGGATTCTTCCACATACTCAAGGCGCGTAGGCATCGCCCCGTGACCTTGATAATGCGAAGCGGGTTCCCTTTCGGGGAAAACCCCTTGGTCTTTAGCCACCACTGCAGGGGTCTCATGTGCAGCAGGCCCAACGGGATGACGCAGGAAGCCGCTGCCATGAGCCCTAACACCCTCTGGAAGTGTCTGACAGTGAGTGGCTGGCCTAACTTGATGCTCTTGACGGCTGAACAGATAACTTGGATGCGCCCGGGGGAAAGCCGGGCCGACATCGCTACTGAGTCCCAGACGACTCCCAAGAAGGTGGTTCTCTGAGCAGGAGAAAGGACACTCTTCTTGGCGTTCAGCCTCAACCCCAGCTCCTTTATGTGTGCGAGCACTACATCTCGATGTTGCTCCGCCAACTGCGGCGACTGGGCCAGAATAAGCCAGTCGTCTATATAGTTTAAGACACGGATGCCCCGTGACCGCAGGGGAGCTAGAGCAGCGTCCACGACTTTCGTAAACGTGCGGGGTGAGAGCGCTAGGCCGAAAGGAAGCACCCGATACTGGTACGCCTTTCCCCCAAAGGCGAACCTCAGGAACTTCCTGTGTTGCGGAAGGATGGAGACATGGAAATAAGCGTCCTTGAGGTCGACTGTGACAAACCAATCCTCGGATCTGATCTGCACTACGATCTGTTTGAGCGTTAGCATTTTGAACTTTAGACGCTTGACCGCACGATTCAAGAGACGTAAATCCAGAATGGGCCGCAACCCTCCATCCTTCTTTGGAACTATGAAGTACCGGCTGTAGAACCCGGACTTGCTCTCTGCGAGGGGTACATACTCGATGGCCCCTTTCGCCAGCAAAGTGTCTACTTCTTGTTCCATGACCAGAGCCTGCTGAGGGCCTACAGCAGACTGTAGGACCCCCGAGAACTGGGGTGGTGAGACCCCGAACTGAATGGCGTACCCTAAGGTGACCGTGCGCAGGACCCACTGAGAGATACCGGGTAGCCGTGACCACGCATCCCGGAATTCTACTAGGGGAACCAGCCTCCCGGGGCTGGCCTCTGGTGCTGATGGCATGTCCACCACTGGGCCGGGATTTCCGGATTCCCGGGTGGAGTGCTCTAGGACCCTCCTCAGAGGGGGTGGTTTTCCCATGGCGGGCTGACTGGTCAGCTGCTCCAGGGATACACCACCTTGTTGCGGCTTGGCGTCAGGGCCGCTTGCTCTTAGCCTTCTTAGCGCTCAGGACAGCCCTCAGATCGCCCCTCTTGCCAGAGGCTTGAGCCTGTCGCCCCGACCCCCCGGGATTAGCCGGAGGAAGACGGGTGGCGACACTTCGTTTTTGAGCGGCCCTGTGTGAAGAGCTCTGAGACCCCCTTTGACTGGCGGTCTCACGTGGAGGGCGGCGGGGAATAACTTTACTGAACGCCACCTGCTGTCGTGCAGCCTCCTGAAACTTGTCGACAACGCTTTTTACGGCGTCGCCGAACAAGCCCGAAGGGGACAGAGGAGCGTCCAGCAAAACAAATTTGTCCCTATCTTTGATGGAAGACAAATTGAGCCAAAGATGTCTCTCCGTAGCCACCAGAGCTGCCATGGAGCGACCGACAGAGTAGGCCGTCTCCCTAGTGGCCCGGAGAGACAGATCCACGGTCCGGCGCAGCTCTGCCACTGTCTCCGGACCGATACCGCCGCCCTCGTTGAGGTCCCCCAGCAACTCAGCCTGATAAGCCTGCAGCAGAGCCGTGGTGTGCAGGCACGCTGCGGCTTGACTAGAGGCTGAGTACGCTCTCCCCACCAAAGACGACGTGACGCGCATCGGCTTGGAGGGGAGCGCCGGAGCTTTAATGGAGGACGCAGATTGGGGCACAAGGTAGCTCGCAAGCGCCTCATCCACCTTCTGCATCCCCCCATAGCAATAGCTTTGAGCCCCTGCGAGATTCGTATACATCGAACTGTTCCGTGTATGAACTCTCTCAGAGGCTGGCTTTTCCCACGATCTGGATACCTCGGCATGCAAATCGGGAAGGAAAGGCATAGCTCGGCGCGGGGGAGTGACGCGAGCCGGCAGATAACGCTCGTCCAACATACTTCTTTTAGGACGGGCGCTTCTGGTCTCCGCCGGCCATTCAATATCCAGACGAGAGACAGCTCGCGCCACAACCTCAACTAGCTCTTCAAACGCCGGCGAGGAGAGTGGCGAAGCCTCCTCTGCCGGGTCAACACTAGCTAAGTCCATCTCACTATCGGAACTCGACAAAGCTAATGTTGGAGTCACAGCACGAACATCTCCCGAGGAGTGCCCGTGACTGGAACCCGTTTGGTCTCGTGAGGGCTGAGGTAAGGACGGACCCACCCCAGCAGCCTCAGCGAGATCCATTTGTGAACCCCAGGACTGAGAGCGCCGCAACGCCTCGGCCGCTGCAGGTCCCGAACCCCGGGGAACACTAGCCTGGGCGGCCTCGTTACAGACCGCCAGGCGGGAGCGGAGAACATGCAGAGAAAACTGCTCACAGTCTTTACAGCCGGCGCCCTCAAGAGCCGACCGTGCATGTTCCACTCCTAAACAGATAACACACATTACATGTGTATCCCTGCCCGTTATAAAACGAGGACAGGGATAAACACACGGTCTGAAACTCTGTTCATCTCTCGCCACACTTTTCACACTCATTCTTTGATTTTTTAAGCTATCAAGTCTCAAAAACCACTCTCGCACAGACACAGCACGCTGAAGGCATTCAGAGCTGACGCGCCCCGGTTTCAGACGCGCTTTATGCTCTTCCTCATGACGTCACCGGCTGCGGCCGGCAGTGACGCATTCACACGCGTTCGCTTCTCATTGGTTGCATAGATCTTCACGTGACTCACGCAAGGCTATTTCCCCTAGTGCTTCGACACAGCTCGAGTTCCCTGAAAGGGAACCTTACTTATATAGTCTGAGACCACTAGTGAAAATGCTTCTAGTTTGCATTTTTGTACTTTGCATTGTATTTTAATTATATTTTGAAATTAATTACAGTAAGGACTGTTTGGTACAAAAGATTGAGGTCATTCCGATTTTTGTTTTTGAAAGAAATTAATACATTTATTCAGCGAGGATGCATGACATTTCAAAGTAAATACATTTATAATGTTTTAAAAGATCTAAATTATTTCAAATAAATGAAATCTATTTATCTTCTATTTATCACAGAATCAACATTGATAATATTAAGAAATGTTTATAAAGAAGCAAATCAAAATGATTTCTGAAGGATCATGTGACACTGAAACATATTGTAGAATGTATAAATAACGATTTTCAAATTCAATATTTCATTAATTGAGATCCAATGTGTGATTTAACTGTTCCCATCATTTTTTTGAGCAGTGTATATTATCATCTTAACCTTGTTTTTTAAATGTTTAAGCAGATGTATTTATCTACAGTTCAATGAAGAAATGTTTTTGTATGTAGTAGTATATTGTAAAGTCGTGTATCTCATCCAGATGATAAAGATGAACCTCACTCGGGAGAATGACTTTGTGAGAGACAGTGTTGCGACTCTGACCAATCAGCTACGGCAGTACGAGAATCATTCTGACATCATGATGAGCATAAAGAAGGAGCTGTCCAATCTGGGCCTTCAGCTGCTGCAGAAAGATTCGTCTTCCTCAGGCCCTAAAAGCAAAGTACAGGTAAGGGTCATGACCTTTCACCAAATTTATGATCAGAATGGAATACTGTATGCTTCTCAGTATTTAGTGTTTACAGCATACACATTTTTTAAATACCGTAGTATGTGAAAATTATTCAATTAAATTCATTATGCTTTTTACATTTTCAACTTTCTTTAGCTGTTTAAATATGAAAAAGAAATGCAAAGTTACAAAGTACAAAAAATTATCTTCTGGGAACGAACACGTCACAATATTCCACATTTAAATAATTTCCATAAAGAGGACGAGGCCTGGTTGAGTTAGTTAGCAGTGTGTTGAAACTCGTAGTTATGGAAATAGGCGTCACATTTCCTAAACATGCTCGAAGATGTTGACCAATCACAACACACTGGTCCAGCCTACCAATCAGAGCATGTTGTGCTTTTCAGAAGGAGGGGCTTCTTAGGGACAGGAACTAAACAGAGCGTTTCTGACAGACTGGGAAGCGAAGTGCTGCAATAAGGTCAAATATGTGAAAAAATAATGTGGTTTTGGACATTTTAGCATGAAAACCTATTCTAGTAGACCCCAAAAATAAAATAATATGTCCATATATAATGCATAATATGTGCTGCATTATATCACAAAATCATGTTGTCCATTTAATTCAGCAAGTGTCTGTTCCTGGCTGACATAAATTGCATTTGTAAATCCATTTTGGTTGTCCAAATCAATAATGAGTCAAGGTTGAGATGTTAAAAATTGCAGTTTATATCTGTTCCAGTTCATTTGTCACACTGTAAATGGAAGTCAAAGTTTAGTGCAGTCTGCTCTGGTAGAAAATATGAATATAAATATGCATACTGTGTTCATTTGTTATCTATATAACTGCATAGAGTATATGTAAAGAGTTAATATAGTTTTTTAGGATGAGTCTCATGTGAGACATGTGTTATGTTTGTAGGACACACTGGGGACTAATGTCAAAGATGCTTCAAAGTTTCCAGCAAAGAAACCAGAAAAAGGGAAACCTCCACCAAAGCCAGTGAAGGAAAAGCCAGCCAAGCCGAAGAAAGAGACCACAAAACCAAACAAACCCAGTAAACCAGAGCAAACAGAACTGCCCAATAAAACCAAACCATCACAGAACCAGCCAGGACTCATCCGGGGAATCACATATTACAAAGCCACCAAAACCGATGAGGCGAGCAACCAAAACAGAGGTTAGAGTCGCATTTTACACATTATTTTAGCATCTAAAGCATTGACATTAAATAAAAGACATTACTCTCTTTAAAAAAAAAGCCTTTAGTGATTGTGGTGTACAGAGGAATGAGTTACAGTAATTCCTGGGGAGTAACTTGCAAACTTATAGCTAGACTAGACACACCCAGAAACACACTGCACTGAAAAATGACAAAAGACATAACTTTGTCGGTTGCCGTTGACCTGCTCTTGTTTTGAACTTGTTGAACCGGCGTTTTTCTGGTCGTGGAAGGTTTTCGATAAGTGACATGCTATAATCTGGTGATTGTCAGCGTTGGTCGCCGTCTGTCAGCGCAGTGTGAATTGGCCTTTCTAGAGACAATGTTGTTTCCTTTGTGTTCCCCACAGAAGCACAGCTGCTTGTATCCATGCCAGTCCAGACACACACACATACACACTCTTAGATACTAGCACAGACACTTTCATAACTTAAGACACATATGTACACGTTCACACACACAGAGAGAGAGAGAGAGAGAGAGAGAGAGAGAGAGACATTCATTTAAGACCATTTTCATCTTTTGAAAGGAAGGAACTGTTTTCTGATTTTTATTTTATTTAGAAAAAACAATTAATGCACTTATATAACCACGTTAAGAGCAGAATGGGCCGTCTGTATCACATTACCCACACTAAAACTAGTGAGACAAACTATTCCACTTCCCTTTTCACAGGAAAATCTGCCAGATAATTAATGAAGTATTACACACACACACACACACACACAGACACACACACACACTTGGCTATTTAATGGGGACTTTCACTTGACTTCTGTTGTTTTTACATGAATTTAATGATAAATACTACTAATGCTACTTCAAACCCTGAAAGAAAACAGTTAAAAGAAAGTATTTTCTTTATTTATGAGCCTGAAAACCACAACAAATTCTACTGCATCTGATATTTCAAATAAAGTTATTTTGATTTGATTTTCCCATAGATTGCTCTCTATTTTGGGGATATTTTTGGGCCCCAAAATATAGCCAATTACATATTCTCGTACTCTCACTCTCACACCTTACAGTAAGATTCGATGTCGATCTTGTGACTAGATGATCCAGCACTCAAGTTAACAGGATACTAGTGTAGGATGCCAGCCAGAAAATGTCTTTAGAGTCTGAAATGACAGCCAACATGCACTAATGAATCAGTTCCAGTTTCTGACATGACATTCGTATCGCCATTAGGGTTTCTACAAAAAAACAGCCAAATGTCTCCAATCCAACAGTGTTTCCATTCATGTGGGCTTTCAGCCTCACTTCCTGTTTAAGCTTTAGCTGTGTGCCTCTAGACAGTGCTCATGGTTACCACCGTTTGCTTGACAGCCTGTGTGATTACTGTTTTTTTTTTATTGGACAAGAATGATCCTGAAAGCATCACTGTCGATGGCGTATTTAGTGACATGTAATGTGGACTGATCTAATCTTGTGTTATCCACAGCCGTAAACTTCCCAAATTGGGTCCCAACTATTTCATTGTATGTAAGATACAGTCACAAGGAATTCGATTAAGCATAAATTAATGTATGGTAAATGAATTCCAGCTAAGATGGATACACTCTTGAAAAGTTTAGTCTGTACTGCAGTTTTGGTTTAAAGATAAGAACCCAAAATTAAGTTTTAAAACTCATAGATTTTATTCTGTGTACCATTTAAAGTTGGATGTTCCAACCTGGATATGTTGGAAGACACTGTATGTAAGGAAACAACTATCCAAGCATTCATTTTGCAGGTTAAGCTTATTAACAAAGGATCATTTACAATTTTAATGCAAACGTTTCTCTATAGATATTTGCTAAAATGGTGTAATTGTCATGTGATGTAGGAACTTGATACAATGACATAATAATGCATTTAATTTGCTTAAATTTGAGAATCAGGGCACACTTTTATGTCTGGTTGTTAAACTCTTGTGAGGCTAAAATGTGTTTCTCACACTTTTGCAACAGATTCATAATTGAGATCTCCAAAAATATAACAACCAAAAAAGATTCAGAAGACAGGCGTCAATTTTGAGTAAACTTCAAGTCGTAAATTTCATAAATCCTTTTTGATACTTGGCAATAAAGGTTTCCTTCCTCTTTTTCTTCTTAACCCGTGATTATCTTTTTTTTAGAGTTGATTTTTGGTGTATTGCATGAAAACCATGTTTAAATCAGTTTAAATTAAACACAATCAGTGTCACTTTATGCACATTTGTAAATGTCCATATTCTATCTATCTATCTATCTATCTATCTATCTATCTATCTATCTATCTATCTATCTATCTATCTATCTATCTATCTATCTATCTATCTATCTATCTATCTATCTATCTATCTATCTATCTATCTACCACATTGTTAGCTAAAAGTTTACTCAGTTTCAGTATTTCATCTGTTAAAAGAAACAATCTCTGTCCCTCAGAAGCCTTGTTTTTGCTCACGTCAAATTGAATATGGCATCTCGTCTGACTAAGGACTATTTAACTTTGTTAGCGTGTCTTGGCTATTGGACTGGATTTTTTGACTGGTTTAAGATAATGTATAACAGAGCTGTGATGCAGATTCAGTATGATCTGTCCTGACAGGAATGCAAAGGCAATACAAAACCGTTAAAATCTAAAACCACTCCTCCTACAACAACAACAAGCAGAACAATATACAGAGAGGAAAGACCGGCCCCAACGATTTCTAATAAACATAAATTACTTTCACTAATAAATACAATGTTTATTTTCGACGTTCCACCCTGTGATCTAATGTACAGTAAATTAATCCATTCTCTCGTTAAATATAGCTTTTCCACAATCCCGTGCCACCCTAGCAGGTGCACCTCCACAGTGAATGTACGGTCGGATCGAGCGTGATATACTGTATTCTCAACGTTACAAACCAGGTGCATGTATATTCCTGGAGCAAAATGCTCACTCAAACATCAACTTACTTTGCTTTTAGATGCCAGTCATTTGGTCCTGGAAGTGTTTAGTAATTGAAACAAAAGTCAAACTTCAACATGTCAACAAAGTTTTATTGGCATGACGGTTAAAGAGGTTTCCAGAGACTTCATGTACCCACACAGAGCAGGTGTAGGAAATAAAATGAGTGTGTACTTGGCTGGAATCTGCTCTTGTCTAGTATTTCTGAATCTGTCAATTCCAGTATTATAATGTGGTTTGTGCCTTGCATTTAAAACAATAATTCGGTAAACAAGTTCTTGACAAGTTGCTTTGATTGATTGATTGATTTATTATTTATTCAGTCAAAGCCTTCACTGTACACAATGGTTTTACCGTATTCTGAACTGCACTTAGAAAAACTACAAATTAGAAAAAAATATTATATTTTTTGTTAAAACTTACAATGTTTTGAAAGCATTGAATGAGATCCTATAATAACCTAATACAGATAAGTAAAATAAATTATATTATATATAATAAATTATTATTAATTAATATTTTTATATGATGGTTTTATTATAAATATGGTTATTATCTCTAAGGTGAACACCCAAATTAATATGATATTAATCCCCAACAGTAACTTTTACCCCAAAGGCCATACTATTGGAAAAACATTAAGAAGAATTTAAAGAATCATTAAGAAGAAATTTGTCTCAAAATATGTTCAACATCTCATTTGCTACTTAAATCTTGTCACGGGTGTGTGTAGCAGGGAAGTGCGAAGGCAAAAGATCAGGAATAGACTTTATTAGAATACGGAGTAGATATATGGAGTGGAACGACACACAACATTGACGATAACAGACGCAGACTGAGAGATACACATGACATACATACACAGGATAATGAGGAACAGGTGACGAGACTAACAAGGGGAGTGACTGACGCGACAGAAGAGGGGAATGAGACAGGAAGTACATGGAGGGGAACAAGACATGAAAGCAACACGACAAGACTGTGACAAATCTACAACATTTTCAAAAATAAATTGTTAAACTTTGCACTGCTGCCTGCAAAGATGACTTTCCATGTGCATCTTGAAAAGTGGATGTTCTGGAAAGTGCTGCAGGAAGTTTTTGTGCCATCTATTGGCCGGAGAATGAAATCAAAGGCGCCTTTTACCCTGGTGCACCTTTAGTTCTGTTGTACCCTAACTACTATTGATGTATACATCAATCTCCACTTTAGAATTAATCATACATTATGAAGTATTCAAAATAATTATGAATCTGTATATAGCAGAGAAAGAGTATATTAAGAGAGAGTATTGTATATTATTGTATATATTATTATTATTATTATTATTATTATATTGTATATTAAGAGAGTATTCTTAAGTATTTATTTTAACTTGCATGCCAGTGTAACAGGATGTTGACCCCTGGTTTAGAGTGTGCAGCGCTATTATTGAAGTGTGATGTGAGACCATTTTGATCTCTTTCTCTCTTTTTTCTTCTATTTATATCAGGTGAAGATAAACCTGATGAAACAGATACATTGCTTGAGGTTGAAGTAGAGGAAGAGGAAAGTACCATAGCTCCCGACACCTTAGCAACAGAGATCATCCCAGAAACCGTACCCACGACAATAACAACAACAACAACAACAACAACAACCACTCCTCCTACAACAACAACAAGCAGAACAATATACAGAGAGGAACGACCGGCCCCAACGATTTCACTAGTGCTGGACAACACCAGCAACAACTCCTACATCGCAGGTACAGTATATTTACAATAAAACTCAGTTTGTACAAAACCAACACTACAAAAATGATATAATTCAAAGCAAAGGAAATGTAAAAAACTAAACTACTGTGCCTAAAAATTAATCAAAGCTTTTAAATGGTTGAATTCTGGTGCATGTATTTTTAAAGAGCAGAGCTGTGAAGGGACGCTGGCGTCGGTGGATTTGCCGGTGAAACAGCACAGCTACGGCAGGAATGAGGGCGCATGGATGAAGGATCCCACCGCCAGAGACTCCAAAATCTACGTCACCAACTATTACTACGGCAACAACCTCGTAGAGTTCCGGAACTTGGACAACTTTAAACAGGGTGTGTAAAATTATTCTGCTCTTTAGAGACATATAAATAAATGATGTAGTTATTAGGCTTTCCTGTACCTCAAATGGTAGAAAGAGACCTTGCAATGCCAAGGTCATGGATTCGATTTCCAGGGAAAGCAAGAACTGATTAGAATGTCAATGCGTATCTTGAATGCAATGTAAGTGGCTTCAGATAAAAGCGTCTGGCAAATGCATAAATGTAAATGTATTTATTCAATGCAGCTGTTTAAATAGATAGAAAGAGATACAGATATTTGAGTATATACCGGTTGAGTAGCGTGTGTTTTGAGTTAAAAGCTTTATTATAGTCTTTTTTTTGTTAAACAAAGACAGGGATTTTCCATTGGAAAAGGTTTGGAGATCTAAATAAATGTAAATGTGAATGATGTCGATGTTTGGGAACAAGCCAGTTTGTTTGTGTCTGGGTGTGTGCTTGAGTTTTTGCTGTGTGTGTCTGTCCCTTGAACAAGAGAAAAAGTTTGGAAGATGTTACAGTTGATATTAGAGCACATTTTTATCATTTTCTCTGTTTAGACGGGTATTAATAGACTTCTAAAAACATATCCTGTTAAGACCGAGCCAGGGGAGTCAATCTTACTGAATCTTACAGTCTTGGCAGGCGTTGCATGAAATGTGACATAACCAACGGGAATAACAGTTTAAATGCTTTACGTTTTGTTGCCCTATGCTCATTTCAGTTGCATATAGACAGATCCTTTTTGTTTATTTGCTTGTTTTGGTTTTAATTTACGATTTCTAGACAAATAACTTTCCTTTTTAAGCTAGTCAACTTTTCAAAAATTGTATCTATTAATTTTAAGCTGCATTTAAAATCCTTTGATTTGAATGGGTTGGTCATGTTAAAGGTAGGGTAGGCAATTTCAGACTGGCTAGTAATAGCAAGATAACTTTGAAAACATAAGATCCTACCCTCACTTCCGTACGATCCTCTAAAACATATGAATATAATGCGCACACACAGCCAGAGCACAGTCGACATATATATATATATATATATATATATCACAAATAGTCGTTTCAATGTTACAAATGTAAGAAATATTAAAATTTTCACAAAAGTACTGGATTAAAAGTTTGTAGTTCGGATATAAACACTGATGTCTCTGATAGTGATAGATAATAGAGCAATTCACCTTTCAAAAGTAACTTAGCGCTTCAAATGGTGATAGTATTGATTACATCGTTATACCAGTAGGTGGCGACAAGAAATGCTGATTCATCCTGTAATGAAACATGATTCATTTATGAGTGAGTCATTGAATCAGTCATTCAAACCGAACATGGATTGATTCAAATTAGGAAAACATTTTAAACAGACTGTAGCAAGATATTGTTGGAACCTTGAGTAAATGATATGATATTTTGATTAGTTGTCTGTTCAGAATCATGATCTCTTTTGAAAAAACAAAAACAAATTGTGATTCTCAATGTGTCCAAGTGTCAATATTTGCCAATATTTATCATTGTTCGGCACATTTTCACTGGTGCAATTGAGTTATTTCAATTGGAATCCATGCGATTGGGAATTTAGCATTTTCACAGATTTTCCACTTTGGCTAACAGAAAGTTTCTTGATTTAAAAGTGGCATGTCTGAACTTGCATCACTACACTACACTAATGACAATAGACAATTAAAATTTTTTCCTTTGAAATTTCACTTTTGTGACATATAGTCCAAAAACACAGCTACAATTTACCCTCTTTCCTCTCTGTTTTCCTTCAGGCCGTTGGAGTAACCTGTACAAGCTCCCTTATAATTGGATTGGAACGGGTCATGTAGTGTACAGAGGAGGGTTTTACTATAATCGTGCCTTCACAAAGAACATCATCAAATATGATCTCAAACAACGGTACGTAGCCGCCTGGGCTCAGCTGCACGACGTCGTCTATGAAGACACCACACCTTGGAAGTGGAAAGGCCACTCTGATATCGACTTTGCCGTGGATGAGAATGGACTTTGGGTCATTTACCCATCTGTTGACGATGACTATGGACAGGCTGAGGTCATTATAGTCAGTAAACTAGATCCAAATGACCTGTCGATCAAAAAGGAGACCACGTGGAGAACGAGACTGAGGCGAAATTCGTTCGGGAACTGCTTCATAATTTGTGGTGTCCTGTACGCAGTGGACATTTACAATCAGAGGGAAGGGGAGGTTTCGTACGCATACGACACGCTTACTGGGGCCGAGGCATCTCCGCGTTTGCCTTTCATTAACGAATACGGGTTCACCACACAAGTCGATTACAACCCTAAAGAGAAGATTCTGTACGCCTGGGACAATGGACATCAGCTCACCTACAACATCATCTTTGCAGAGCAGGAAAAGAAATGAAATCAGACTTTGTCAATGCCATCTACTCTACGCTGCAGCGAAGCAAAAGCCACGTCCTGGGAATCTGATCACGATTGCCTCATTGGTTCCACTGACAAACGCCCTCATGAAACGGTTCATCACGTCCTCATGAACTTTAATAGACATTTGTTCGAGATTACAGAAGGTCAAAGGGATTACATAACTGCTTAGTAGTTGTGTGCTCTAGAATTCACTGCCAGTTCTAGAATCCTGACAAACGGAATCTAAAGACCCTTTCACATGATTCACGTTAACATTCCCAATGCACTGAACTCATGGAGCGTCAAGCTATTCCCATAGTGTTGAGCATTGTAAGTGCAACAAATGGTTATCACACAATTACACAAAGATTAACGTTAACCAATTCAAACTTTGATCCCACTGACCTTTCGAAGCATGATTATTGGACTGTTTTTGTGCTACTTTGCAACTTTCTTTCCTTTCTTGACAGGATAGAACTTTGCAAGTAAAATGTTAAAAAATTTGCATGTGAAAGGTTCTGAAGAGCTTTCAAATACGGCTTGTAGAACTTTGAATTGACTTTTTTTTTACTATCTATTAAAAATGTTTACATAATTCACACTGTCCTAACCAGGCATGCAGCTATAAAGCAATAAATAATAACGTGCAAGTATGTATTAAAATTTAATAAATAAAATTGTGTTCAAGTATAGTTTTTTTTAAATAATTTTAAGCAATAAAATTTAAGTAATGCAAGTTTTTGTACAGTAAAAATCTAAAAGTCCTTCAAACATTAAAACTTTACTTGAGTAGCAACAATGTATAAAAAAAAAACTTTTTCATGGATTGCATCTTTAATACTTTCTACCTTTTTTAAGTACAAATGTTACAAACAAGTGTACTAATCTGCCAGTGCAGTAAGACAAAACACATTTGTTTAGAATATATTCTGTTACTTCTCAACTACATAAATCTTGTTTAATGGATTTTTAGATATTTTAATAAGCAAATTATACAAAAGCATTTATTACAAACAGGATTTCGAGCAGCAGACACCTACCATGGCGTTTCATTGGTCCACAATTTTTTGTACACTACGGACACATTTCTCATATCGATCCTGGTTAGGACACATTAAACCATTAAGTTCAGAATTTCGTGACATGCTCCTCTTTACTATAAATACAAGCTTTACATGTCATTTCAACTATGCCAACAACATAACGCAACCACCAATCTTTCATGTACCTATAATGATATTTTATAAACATAAGCATTTAAGACACACCTGCAGGAAATTAGGTGCCTGTTTTCACATCAAGAATGTACCAGAAAATTGTCTTCCTATGTTTCGGCCAATATAGCCTCAGTGGACTGGTAAAGCATGACATTATAATGGAGAAAGAATGCTTTGTGTGCTAATGAGAGCACATGGTTCTATATGGGATTCTCTCTAGTGATTAAACAGACGGGTTGTGCGAGGAAAGCCTCTGTGAAGCATGGGTATAAGGATACTTTTGTCATGTATAAAAAGTTTCACAGTGTTGATAATGTTGTTGTTGGGGATTTAAAGTGGTTTCTCGTCCTCCTGCTCCTGACAACTGTAAATAGCAGAATATTTTGTTTTGATTGAGTCTTAGAAACACAATCCTTCCAAGAGGAAGAGATTTCTGAGACTCTGTCAATGCAGCATGTCTGATTTTAATAAACTCTAAATGGATTTTCTTAAATGTGCAGTTGGTGTTGTGAGATATATTTCTGAACATATTAAAAAAGACTGCAGTAGTTTCTGGTTTGTGAGAGTGTGTGGCTTTTGTTAAGAAAGCCTCGAAGTCCATTAAAATTGAAATTTACCTTCTTTGTCTTCTTAATGCATGTTACTGGTCATATTGGAAATGGATAATCTGTGTATTTTTCTAAAATTTTCTGTTTTGTTGTAACTTTTAATCAAAATGTAACTTGCTTTTCTTGTGATATGACTTGACTCACTTTTCACAATCCAGTCAATGGGGAAATGGGAAAAATGTTGCAGCTATTGGATGAGATCATATCACGCTGTGTTTGTTAGTTAATTTACTTCGCAATGTGTCATAATATCCCTGTAAAGTTGGTTGCAAGGTTCATTTCATGCTGAATTGACAATAAAAAATGGACAGGCTTTATAATATTTAACAGTAGTTTATTACAATAAATTGTATTGGTATTCAGAATGTTGCTGAGGAAGGCAATGCAGACATTTTTGAGCTCTGAAAAAAACACAACTGTATTGCATTGATGGAAAAGTGTAAATAGTTCAAGAGAACTCGGGCTACGGAGTGGGAATGCCTCTGCAGGATTGTGTCGTGAAGCACTTGTTAAATCAGTCCAATGGCATAACGGAACGTCATAGGTGGGTAACATCATGACCATGAAACTTTAAAGCACACCCAGACCAAACAGTGTTAGCTTCTGTGTCTTCAAACATTGTAAATAAATATGTTTTGTATTTTTATACACATACAACCCATGGGACTGTAGCTAATCTCCCTGGTCGTGGACAACAGAGAAAAACTGATTTAAGGTATCCAGAGGATAGTCCAGATTGTGGATAAGCAACCCCAAACAAGTTCCAAAGGAATTCAAGCTGTCCTGCAGGCTCAGGGTGCATCAGTGTCAGCATGAACCATCCGTTGACATTTAAAAATGTCAGAGGTGCCAACAATTTTGGGCATGACTGTAACTGGTTCACATGGTTATATAGTCAAAATGTAATTATTATAATAATTTAATTACTTATATTTAACTAAATATTTTTTTATTTAAATAATAAAACATGGTATAATTGTGATAAATAAATAGTGTTAATGTGAAATGGCACTGGGAACCCAAGCCAGAGCATAATATTGTGACGTTAACACTATTAGCATTAATCTGTAAATAAACAAGAGATTACAGTAAATCAAACACAGATACTCACTGTGATTCTACAGATCAGTGTTGTTTTCAGTCATTTTCTTGGCCTCTTCACTCTTAATACATTCTATACAGTGTGCATTTAGTACAATTCTATAAATAATGCTTTGAAAGTTAGTGTGAAAGGACTAGACACAATTTTTTGACAAGACAAGATATGTTTTATCAGCCTTCGTTGCAATGGTTGGTGTTATTGTCAGTGGATAAATGGTCAAGTAATGTGTTTTTGTTTTTGAGTGGGTGTCGCTCACAGATGGGTGGTTCTGTGTAGTAGTCCAGTGTTTTTGGCAGTAGTTACTTTACGTAAATCATTCAGATTTAATAACTGAAGAAGTTTGTTTTAATAACTGTGGAGTGAAGTTATCGAGAATGAAACTGTAAAATCTGTAATTTGCTATTAATCAAACTCACAAAGAAGAGAATCAGGCAGCGGATGAGAGACGTGCCTGAAAGCACTTTATGGTTTTGGCTGCAGCTACAGATAGTTTGAGGAGAAGAGAGACATCAGTTTCTCAGAAAATACAGATGTGAGAATATTTCAGCATCTCTGTTAATATTTTACATTTGGCAGCAAATTGGATATATTTTTAGGCAGAGTTATTAACATTACCTATAATAATAAGAAGAAGAAGAATAATAAGAATAAGAATTACTATTAATATTAATAAATCATTTTCTGAAATTAAATGAAGAAATACTCTAAACTTAATTTAAGTCCAAGTTCCCCATAGTACTAAGTCACTAAAACAAACACAATAATAAAAAACATATATTTTTTAATATTATATTAATAATTTATATATATATATATATATATATATATATATATATATATATATATATATATATATATATATATATATATATATAATTGAAAATAATTTGACATTTTTGTTTTAAATATAATAATACTCAATATAAAAATGAAACCAATTTAGAATACAAAACAGTCACTACATGTCACTATTTTCAGCTAATATGTTGATGTCCCCCATTCAACTTAAAAACTTAAGTTCAGTTGATGCCTTACAAGTACAGTAAACTGGACTTACAGGTAATTTCAACTTTTCTTTTTAAATTCTCATCTAGTTGAATGGTACATTATGTAACTTTTGGCCCTCTAGCATTTTGCGGAAGAACATTGTTTTGGTTGTGCTTTGGCACTGCTCATAAAACATTCATTACTAGGCTTAAGAGATATAAGATCTCAAGACTAGGTGAAGATGTAACTGTAGCTATACTCATTATTAGACATGGTACTTCCTTGACTATAAATTCCAACACTAAAACAACAATAATGAAAGTAATCTTCAAAATAGATGAAGAGAATATTAAGATAAATTGCACTTTGACAGAGTTCATTGTAAACAATGAACTCTGTCAAAGTGCAATTTATCTTTTATCAATAAAGTATCTTAGTCACCTGTTGAGTAATAAAAACACCATCTCCGCATCCCTTTTACAATCTCAGAAAAGCAAAGCCAATGTTGATTCTTGTTTTATTATGAGCTTCGCTGTGTTTATTGAACATTCTGAGATTTAGCTACTCTATGTCAACTTTCCTCACTCGTCGTGACAACTAACCTATGCCGCTTCCACAACATATATGAGTCAAAGTTGCCAGAGCAACTTTTCTCTATTAACGGATATGATGAGATGCACAGGCGAGTGATGTATGTTCGCAATGTCCAGCAAAAACCATCCTGTTAGATCTAAAATATAAACACTGATAACAGGCTTACCATAGTAGTCGATTAGGGTAATGATGATGTATTGATTCATTATTTAAATTTTAAAGTAATAGATGAGTTATTAGAAATTATGTATCATAAAACTGATCAATCATATATTTATTTATTTTTTTACAGTGAACAGTGCTGGAAAAGCTGGTTCCTGCCAGATGAAGGTAACTAATTTGTTGCTGGTTCATGGTGGTCCACCAGACCTAACCAGCTTGATTCACCAGCTCCAGCGAGGGATTTTCTGCTGACACATACATTCAGGGCATATATGTGTTTGTGCATTTGTTAAGGCCTCAGAGGTTTCAGGGATTAAAAGTGAGCCCCAGATTAAATAGAACAGAGGAAGCTCTCTCATTATCTAGCATCTCATCCTGTGGTATTTGGGCAGAGGTATTAGGGGTTAGTTAGCTATAGTCTTCTAAATGGCCTTCTACGCACAGACACCAAAGTATCATATGTAATAATTTAATGTCCAAAAGCAACAATCACTCTGAGGCTTCCTGAGGTTAAGTGCTGCAGACAAGGGCACGTTTGATAAATGTTTTTTTGATTGGTTCATCCTCATTCAAGGCTAGCGGTATTAATTTCAAAAGTGAGAAAAGGTCAGTAGAGCTGACAAGAATCTTGATTCAAACATCGACATGACTTTATTCCTAAAGGACAATGATATGACTAGGTTGTATGAAATCGTATGAAATCGCTTAACAAATAGTCTTTTCAATGACTTAGTATCACACTTTCTGTGTTACAATAATTCAAATGATCACAGAAGTAGCCACTGGGATAAAAGTGCACTATTTACTATGTAAAACTAATGTTTACGGTAGCAATCAAAAGTAACAGTTACACCCCTTGGCTGAGACAATGCATAAAATGTATTGGTTGCACTTTAATTTACAGTACATGTACTTGCAGACTACTTACCCAAGAAAGTATGGGGTAATGTAAGAATACCCTATAGGTTAAGGTCAGGTTTAACCTTAACAGGTTATTCCAATTACTGTAAGTCTAAATAAATAAGGAATTGAATCATTCAGTCAAGAGATTGGTTCAAAAACACTGATTCATTCAGAAATGAAAGTCCTTATGAGTGCTGTCACAGTCATGTCGTGTCTCTTCACTCGTCATGATTCTCTCTGTGTGCTTCCCAGTGTCATGTCCTGTAATCACTTCCGTCATTAGTCTTGTCACGTGTTCCCTATCATTCCTTGTTTATATTAATCTGCATGTGTTCCTCAGTCTTTGTCTGCCGTCATTTATGTTTAGTCGTGTGTTGGTGTACTCGCTGTTCCTGTGGACTTTGTATAATCTCCTGTTTTTCAAAATTAATTAAATATTTTATTTTATTATATATATTAAAATTCGGACTTTTACTGCCCATTGGAATTGAAGAATGTATAAGTAAAGCGTGTCATGGGCCAAGATTTTAATAATTATAAGGTAATACTTATAAGGTCAAATGCAGGCAATGCCATTTCTTTTAGTAAAAACATGGCTTCTAAATTAAGCTTATTATAGATTGTATTTTATTTACAAAACTCAGCCAATGTGCCTGTTGCAGTTAATGTTGCAGATAGCAGGCGGTAAACGGAATGTTATTAAAAAGAGGTGTTTGAGTAATTTTTATTGATCATGACAGCAGTAATTAATCAAATGTTTGTGAAGAGCTTTATTACTAGGCATAAACCCAAACTCACAACGGAGTTATGCTCACTTTTGGCATTTTATAAAGCTTTTTCAGGCATCTGGCCTGTGAATTGTAACATACAAATGTTTGCACCATCTGCATAATTCCTTAGTGAACATACAATCTATATAGTGCATATTAAATGATGCAGTCAGATTAATCCTTTAAGAATTCCTCCTTCGGTGTGAAAATGTGTGCAAACCAAGCAAAACACGAGGGAATGAGCAGCTTTCGTTTGGAGCTGATCCTGATGTCAGGATAACAGTGATTCTCCATGGATTCCCTTAAATGGGAGAATCATCAAAATAAACAAACAATTTGGATTTCGCTTTTGGACTTTTCTTTGCTTTCATGGGAATATGAATGTAAGTCTCTCCTTTCTAATGTGTTCCTTGCTTCTGGAGCATATTTTTAATATCATCCCTAAATGAAGAAACTTAAGGAGGCCGGTCACTTTGAATTGTGTACTTTAGCATGACAGAGAATGATTTTATTTGGATTTATCCCAGGAGAGAAGTCTGAAGAATTGCACTTCTTGATATCCATGCAATAATATAATGAATGTGTTGAAAGGCTTCAATCTCTGTAAGAAGTTATATGATTAAAAAGTAATGACAACATATGTTTTCACTCTCCATACATTCTTAAAGTAGCCATGAAATCAAAATGGACGATTCTTATTTGTTATGGAATATTGCTGTATTTATTACAAATGATTTATCCATGCAAATCTTTTTTTTTATTTGTGTGCTCTAATAAACTTTAATTAAAATAACTTCCCCTCCCTCTGTCCCTTCTTCTCTTCTCTTCTCTTCTCTTCTCTTCTCTTCTCTTCTCTTCTCTTCTCTTCTCTTCTCTTCTCTTCTCTTCTCTTCTCTTCTCTTCTCTTCCCTATTAATGTGTTTACTGGCATGAGGACGTGGCACTCACATGAGATTGACCAATGGCAAAACACAACCATCCAATCAAGTTGCTCTATACATTTATTCTTGTTCATTTGGGAAGTGAAAACTATCTTCTGTATCAGAATCACTTTACAAACAAAAGGAGGTTTTCCCACCAATGACAGAAAATCCTTTTTTGGTTCTCCAAAGAACATTTCAGTGAACCGTTCTTAAAATAAGCTTCTTTTCTCCTGAATGTGAAGAACTATTTTAGAAAAACTAAATAACCGTTTTCCACTATACAGAACATTGTGTGCAATTGAACATTTCCATGGATATTAAAAGTTCTTCACAGAACCATGGATGCGAATAAAGAACAAGAGGGACTTCAAGTCACCAGAGGAGAGAATGTGTGTGAATCTTTTTAGGAGGCATCTGGAGGTTTTTTCCTCTCTCAGCTGACCTTGGCTATTCAGTCAACAACAAATACTTTTCTGCAAGTATCGTGTCTGTCTGTATCACAGCTCAAACACTCACACGCAGTCCTTCAGAAACAGATTAGAGAGACTCAGAAACAACACAACAGAGTCTTTCATTATTCAACTGGAACTGGAGGCGAGGAAAGATCTGCACATGGACAAAACACACACGCACACACACAAACACAGACACGTTGAATTTTCATTTTTTATAGGGACATCCCATAGATAAAAACTGTATATTCTGTCCCCTAACCCTAAACCTACCCAACACAGAAAACATTCTGCATTTTTAAATTTTCAACAAGAACTACAAAAACAGCACTTAGTATGATTTATAAGGTGTTTTCTTTATAGACTACCAAAATAATGTCCCCCGAGGACAAGGATTTTGGATGTTGCCATCTTTGAATACCATCATTGGGTTTTCATGAACCACTCACACACATGCACATGCACATGCACGCACACGCACACACACACACGCCATGATATGTCATTGTTGTGAATGTCAGGGTGGGTCACCACTGTCTCAGGAAGACTTAATCATTCATATACATTAATTATGAGGATGTCATCTTCCATTTGAACGTGTGTGGTTAGCATCTAAAGCAAATGATGAGACATAGTTTTGCGTGAAAAAACATTAAACAAAAGCAGTGTGATGCAAAACGTAATTTAAATTCTTTAAATTCATTTCAGTGCCAGTAAATAGAAAGAGAAAGCACTTCTTTGTCTCTCACACAAACACGAGTCACCACACATGTAAACATCTGGGTTTATTAAAAGCAAATTCTTCTACAGTTTACTTGCCTAACAAATATTAGACAGAAGAAAGCACCTGAACATATTCCAGCCTTTTAAGACTTTTGATGTCAAATAAATAAATTCCATCTATTTTCACCCATCTTCATTCTCAGTTAGCTTGGTATCTTGAACAAGGCTTGATGGTTTCTTCATAAGAAATCAATTTAATGAATATTTGCACACAGATCGATGGCTCAGATCCGTGGTATCGGATGCAGATTCAAAGGGAGAGCGGATGGTGTGTGCATGTGTGTTAGATATTCAGTCAGAGTTCATCATTGTTGATGCACGGCAGAGCTTTCTTTGTTTCAATAATCAGATTAGAGAAGATAAACGGCTTCTGAGAACTGAGATGTTATTCTTCTCTTCATATGAGCACAAAAGGGATTAATTGTGTTTGCTTGTGAAATCAAAATATTTCTCTCTGACCCTTCAGAAGTCATTTTTAATTGCTTAGCACTAGGAAACATTAATCAATACATATATAAATAAAACTGTCAATTGATGAGAAAAATAAAAAAATCAGACTATTGAACTTTTAAGATGGCACAAGCAAACATTAAGCAATTCATAAATAAAAAATAACAATATATGAATATCACTGATTCCATTGGTGAAAACAATGCCAAACCATTTACTTTAAGATGGTGTCAACTATTTAAATAAATAAATAGAGTATTGCCACACATGCACTGTCCCCAAAAGTCTTGGCTCTGCCTCTTTAATGAAACTGAGTATTTGCCCCTGTCCTCTGTCAATGACACCGCCTTCTCAGGTCTCTAGGGTTCCGGACATCCATTTAATATATTAATCTCTCACTCAATACGGAGTCATTAAGAAGAGACTCAATTCACTTGTCTTACATGTCCACACAAACCAGTAGGCCTACAGTTCTCCATCTACATTATCATTATTACTCTCTGAAGCACCGGTCAGCACCTCCACCCCGGCCATTAGCTGATGTATGTTGGTAGGAAGGGCTCCAAAATTCTACCCATGAAACCCTAAATCCAGTGCAGTGAGTGGCTGTTTGTTTATATATGTCTGGTCCAGGTTTGTTGTGGGATGCTGGACCTCACTGTAAAATGTGTAGCAAAGAATTAAGATTAAAACCAAACTCCATAACCACAGAATAGATCAGAAACAGACAGATGGCATACTTGGTGGTCCAGCACTAATTAAAATCAGTGCTAACCTCACAATACTCTGCAGTAAGAGTCAAACTGTTCATTTGCCCAACTATGGAGGAAAATGTATTGTTCATTATTCTTTTTTTTTTAAATTAAAAATATATTTTTTTAAAGAGCTGGAAATTTCAACAACATGTCTCAGGCTAAAACAGAAAAAAAAAATTATTATTGACATTTCAGCATGTTTCTGCATTAAAGACAACCACTTACGCCAGCTTCAAACCACACATACACAAAAAGAGCAAAACTTCAGAAAATATAAAGCCTTCATCTTCATTAACTCATGAGCTGACCATTAAATGTTTATTATCTGTTTAATGGGTTTTATTAACTGTTTATTTGATGCCCCTGGGCATTGTGCTGCAGATACTGTCACTTTCTTTTCTATGTATTTTTCTATCCCTCTCTCACTCCCTCACTGACTTTCCTTTTATCTCTAGATCACATTCCCACATCCTTCATTTCTCACTCGATATCTCACTCATTTAATCTTGCTCAGGCTGTGGCTTGTTAAAGGCTATGTGATTAATTGGCTCATGTCACACTCTGTTCTTTGTTACCGTGAACAAAGAGCTCTTTACATCGTAGATCAATGCATAAACTCTTTCAAACGGCATGCATTTGTACTCTCTATCTCTCCTTCAAACTAAACACAGGCTTGTGGAGCAAATGCCAAACGCACAACATGTAAAATATCACTTACTTTTAAAACACACTTGCATACATGCACATTGCTAAAGATCACTGGCTTTGCTTTATCTAGCTGACACACAAACAAAAAGAGAGTAGTCCTAATAACTCACATTAAATGGCACTTATATCTTAAATCTCTAAACAAAGTGTTAGCTTAGCAAGATACATTGTGTGTTTCTGGACACATTTTCCCTCATGTGTGCTAGCTGTTGTCCCCACAGAGACAGAGGTTGTGCACTGTAAACACAACAGAAACACTCCTCAGCTGGCAACCTTGCATACCCACAAAGGACTTAAGGTTTTGCTGGTTAGCACAGCTAACAGCCCTGCTTGTATATAAAGTTCATTTTAGCAATTTTCTTGCTAATCGACAAACTGTGAAAATTTAGTGTGTCTAAGTCCTCCTGGGAAGTTCGTATTTATGAGTTGGAAAGGTGTGTTTGCGATTGTAAATGCGTTCAAGTCACATTTATCAGAGCAAGATGGTGGTGTACCTTCTCTTAATTAAATACACAAAAATACAGCAAGGTTCTTTAATGCTGCTTTAACACAAGAAATGTGCATCAGGTGTATTTTGCTTTTATATGTTTTTTAAAATAAAATTAAAGCTTTGCATTGGTGCTTGCAACACCAAGGTCATGGGTTCGATTCCCAGGGAAAGCGAGAACTGATTAGAATGTCAATGTGTTTCTTGAATGCAATGTAAGTCGTTTTGATTAAAAGTGTCTGCCAAATATAAAATGTAATTGATTTGTGAACTACTAATTACATTGTTTTATTACAATGCTATCTTAGTTTGTGCAGGCAATTAGCTTATGTTGTTGCAAATAAAATAAAAAAGCCTTACAATCTTACTTCTAAATACCTACAATTCTTATGGAATTCTGACATATTTTCTGAGGTACGTGACATGAATTTTTTCTACATCTGAAACACTCATTGACTGAGCGATTACATGTGAGATTTAAGGGTAAATTGTGCTGTGCTTTTAAATATTCTCTCTGATGTTCATTCATGTTTATTGATCCTGCTAAACCTACTTGAGTGAATGAGATCAGATGTGCATATGGGCTCCACATTGCCATTTGAACTGAATATGAGATCACAATGCGCCAAAATTACACTTTTTGTTTGAATATCACTATTAAAAAGTGACCATTGGAAACACATTTTGAATTTAAGTTGCTTATAATTGTGTTTTTCTACAAACAGCTTCATTGCCACCAATAGTCACATTTTGTTGGGGGATATCTCGTTTTTAAGTGGATTGCTTGTGAAATCATTGGAAAATATGTTGGATTAACTGAAAAATGGCAGTAAATGGGAGCCAAGAGCAATAGAAAGAGTCATCGGTTTTTCTTGATATAAATATATATTATAAATGACAAGATCTTGCCTTTTTATAGGCTACATTTTGAATACTTCTCTAAATAAGCCAACAAAATTTTTTTCTTTCTTTTTCTATTACTAGAGAGCCACAAACTAAGGGTACGTTTCCGCAACAACGATGTACCAAAAATGGTAAAGCCAGAGATATAAATATAATATGCAAATGGTACATTCAAAGCACCTTTTATATCTAATGTGCTGCCTGAATTAAGCATGTGATCAGACTCTTACCAAAGATCTCTAATTCAATTCTAGGGATCATCATCAGGTCTGATTCCAATGTAAATCATAATTTTTATAGACTGGTTTTAACATAGTGTTGTATGGCTACATTACACTTTTGCTATTATAAATGTGAGTTCTGTAGCAGCATCACTTAATTTCCCTGGTCAGTGAATTAACAATCAGAGAATCGAACAGTCCTTGATCAGAGAGGCAGTGAGGCTGCAGGAAAAGAGGCAGAAGTTGGAGTGAGCAGATGAGAGTGAGGAGTTATTTCCGTTGCAGATGATTCCTGTTACTGCATTTCTGCATTGCCTGGAGGCCATCTGCTGCTTTTTACGTTCAGAACCCAAAAAGAACTTCTTTATATTTTATTGCTTCCTGTTTCACAGGAAATTAACATACTTGATTGACAACTTGATGGACATTTTCTTTAATTAATGTGAAGGGGTCATGTAAGATCCTGGACTGAAGGCTGAAACACACACACACACACACACACACACACACACACACACACACACGCACACACGGACGCACTCACGCACTCTCACAAATACCAGCCATAAAGCTGCTGAACACATGTATCACCAGGCAGACACGCAACTAAAGATTTATCAAATTGTTGACCATCTCCTCTGAAGTACTCATACAGAAAGTGTTTAGTCAGTGCTATTGACACATTTTCTCTGCCTCTGCACAAATCCTGATCCATAAGTTTATTTCTGAGCATTTTTGGAATTCGGAGTCTATGGCAGATACTTATTTAATATTCAAATTTTCAATATCACAGTATTACTGGTTGCACTTACATTTTTTATCCAATTAATGCAGCCCTTAAATTAGCCTTTCAATGTTTAGCCTTTCAATGTTTGTGTGTGTGTGTGTGTGTGTGTGTGTGTGTGTGTGTGTGTATGGATTTATGCATGTAGATCTGTTTATTTTTTATCCAGATGATCATAAGCCAGCATTGTTGAGCATGTTTGAAATGCTAAGGTCTGAAGTTAGTCTAAATATGCTTCACATATTTGTCAGAAACCATAATCATAATAAACACTTTGTTCTGTTTACTCTATAGTCAGATATCTATGAAACACACGCCTGATTCTGTGCCCCTTCTTGGCTTTTGTTTTCTACATGGGTGTGTTTTGCTAGCATTTGAGCATAATGTATGTGTTTATGCTTGAAGGTTTGTAAAGTAATTGCTAGTCTAAACAACTTTTGTCAATATATCAATTAACTAATCACAGACGAAAACCGCTCTGTTCACAAAACTAATTAATTAGTCATGAGCCACAAAGTGATTTGTGAAGGGCAGCAGTTGTATATCATGTCAAACTAAAGGAATTTGTCAATTTCCAGCACTCTGAATCAATTTTACATGCGTGTCATGGCCATAATAAAGACGCTTTATTTAAGAAATGTGAGATTCTCCATTGTTCAGTGGCAACATGCGGGGATTTCCAAAGCTGCAAGTGTAGCCAGGGGGATTCCCTTCTCTGAAAGCTGGTATAGTCTGTATTTACTGCCATACTGGACTGCACATTCATTTCAATAGCAAAACATTATGTCATCCAGTAAAGATTTGCATATTGCAGAATGCACAATATGTGATTCAAAAGGAGAATATTGAAATGAGAGTTTTTTTGTGTTTGTGTACAAGTTATACACTGCATACAGTGCTCTGAATACGCAGCTATTTTAAGGATAAAACCATATTAAACCGAATTTATTTAAAAGCTTTTTTAGATGTTTTGGCCTTCTGTTTGTTGTCCTCCAAAAAAAAAAGAGAAGCTTTTTGAAGATGTTCTTCCAAGTGGTCATTTTTGCTTTGTAAAGCAGACTGTGAAAACTTAGGTATTCAAAAAAGAAAGAAAAAAAGACGCATGTTCAGTCATGTTCTGCATTTTGTACCAATACATATTTATCATATCTATTGTTATACTGACATGAGCCTGTTCTGTGCCATTCATTTTCACAGTGTTGCTAAAGATAAATGTCTTCATATTACATTCCTGCAAAGCTGACAGTATATGAGCTCACAATAGACAAAGTTTTCAATGGCATCAGCTGTAAAAAAAAAAAAAAAAAAAAAACCTTTTGTATAAAGCCCCTGGATCAAATATAATCTTTCACAACTCATGAAATTTATTAGAAAGATATTTTTGAAGTGCTTTATCGTCAGAATAATCCAACATAACAGTACAACCAACTGAGAAGTATAAACGTTTTATGCATGTGCCGCAAGATGATTGAAACGTTTTGTGACATTTCAGTGCGGATGAGCAATTTAGGAAACCCTTGAAAATGCCAGTGTGGACGGAGGGCGTTTTGACATGTTTCCGGATTAATGCAGATCTAACCTGAGTATGCAAAGCAACAGGAAGTTATTAATGTTTAATGACCAGTTTGACGTGACATGCATCTGATCAGGGTCAGATGAATCTGAAGTCAGCCTAATTATCCATGGACCGAATGGTTCAGACTACTAACTTTGACGGTTGTGAAACTATGTAGCTTTACACATCCTTAACCAGCAAGGGGGGAGAGAAAGAGAGAGAGAGAGAGAGAATCAGGTGATGATGGTCATTAACTCATAAACCTGCTGATGCTTTAGTCACAGGTCTTTCACCTGATGCCCTCCAGACAGACAGCATGCTGAGAAAGAATGAGCATGTAAATCAGCCAAGCTAACCGAGCACAAACATCAGTCTGACATACGCTTTACCCACACACGCACATGCTGTAGTGTTTGCTCGTAGATTTTAACTGGCACTTGAGTACTTTAAAGAATGTAGAATGTATTCTCTGGTTTTCCGCAAGGACATCAACCTTTGTATAAGATCAAAGTGTTTGCATTTTTGAGCAAAAGAGAGAGGGTACTGCTGTACAAACCACAAAAGACAACCATGCTCTTGCAGTGCATTTACAGCAGGGTTAGTCCTCCTGGTGCAGACTGAGGTTAAGTGCCTCGCTCAAGCCACACAAATCAGATGCTTGTGTAGAAAATACCTTCGGCCGAGAGCTGTGCTTTACTGAATACATGCATTAGAAGTCATAATAAAATGCAATCCATCATATAACTGGACATAATGCATATAACACAGACTTTCCTGTGCCTCAAATAGTAGAGTGTGGTGCTTGCAACGCTAAGTCATGGGTTCGATTCCCAGGGAAAGCAAGAACTGATTAGAATGTCAATGAGTTTCTTGAATGCAATGTCAGTCGCTTTGGATAAAAGTGTCTGCCAAATGCATAAATATAAATGCAAACTTATATTACACAAACCTGCAATGATTAAAAATGTAAGAATTGCACAAATATACTTTATATAGTATTACTTTATTAACCAATATCTGGGCTGCAATCCAATTCAACCATACAATCAGCAAAACTTTAGATAAACTTCATATTTGGGCATTTGTATTTGTTGCCCAAGTAAGATTGTTGAACTTTCTCATCCCGCACTTGTTTGAAAAGTTTGTTTGACCTGTTTCCTCTACTATACATGCATAAATTTGCATTTCCTTCAACTTGAGGCTTGGTAAACTCATTTCACTTTTGGTGTGAAACAGCCTTTACACTCGCCAAAGATTTTACTATTTTAAAACAAAAATACAAAGCAGCAAGCCCAGCCCACATGAGAAAAAAGTAATGCAAAATTAACATCCCATAAACAGTAACCAGGTAACAAAATAAGTTCCCTTTCAAGGGAACTCGAGCTGCGTCATCGCTATGGGAACGCCCTGCGTCATCAACTCTTGAAGCGCAATAGAAAACACCTGTGAGAATGACGCGGATGACGTCATGAGCCAGGAAACAAAAGGCAAACCGAAACCGGCAACCACAGCTTTTTCGTCTTCAACAAGCGGTGGAAGGCTGCTGTGAGATTGTCCTGGAAAAGTATGTTTAACATGTCTGAATCATTTAAGCGTTGTGCATTCCCCTGCCCACGGTTCATCACTGGCAGGGATACGCACGCTTTATGTGTGATGTGTTTGGGGGAAGAGCATGCGCAGGCAGCGTTTGAGGACACTGTCTGTGCAGATTGCGAGCGCCTCCCGCCTCGCATTCTGCGCTCGCGTCGCGCTGTCTTCGAGGAGGCAGCGAGGGCGCGCGGTCCTTGTGGCTCGGGTCCCGCCGCCGTTGAGGCGTTGCGGCGGTCCCGGTCATGGAGATCGCAGATGGATCTTGAGCTAGGGAATATGCCCGGCGTGGGCGCCGTGGCATCTTCCCCGGGTCCTCTCCCCCTTCCCCGGTAGCTCGCTCGAGGGCGGGTCCGGAAAGCTCGGGGGATGAAAGCCTGCTGCCGCGGCAGTCCAGTTCTAAGGAACTGGATGTCGTGAGCGTTGATACTGGTGATGTGCTTGGCTCACCAGCATCTGAGGAGCTGAAAGGGGTGGTGGCGCGTGCTTCTGCGAGGCTCGGTATTATTTGGCCGGCCGAGCGGGAGGACGCGCGCCCCCGGAGCGTATTAGATGAGCGCTTCCTGCAGGCTAAAATTTCTGTGAAACGGCAGGGTCTCCCATTTTTGCCTGACCTGCACACTGAGGTGGCTAGGTCATGGTCAAGACCTGCCTCGCACAGAGTTCACAACCCTGTGACGTCGCTCTATGCGAATATTGAGGGGGCCCATGCAGCTGGGTATGTTTCAATGCCAAAAACTGAGGAACCCCTAGCCAATTATTTAGCGCCTCTCTCGTCAGCACTGAGTAATCCTGTCCTTCCATCCAAGCCATTGAGGATTACTTCCTCCCTGGCCAGGCGGGGTTACTCTGCAGCTAGCCAGGCGGCTGCCTGCCTCCATACGGTTACGTTATTACAAGCCTATCAGGCTGAGCTGCTCAGCGATTTGGGTCAGGATGGTGCTGAGGCAGATGCTGATTCCACCGCTGAGTTGCGCAGGGTGACTGATTTTGCCCTGCGTGCCTCTAAGGAGGCGGCAGGGTCAGCCGGTCGAGCCATGGCTTCCCTGGTAGCCGTAGAGAGACACCTCTGGCTCAGCCTGACATCACTTAAGGACGGTGATAAGAGCGTGCTGCTTGACGCTCCATTGGCGCCGCCTGGTCTCTTCGGTGGGGCGGTAGAGACTATTGTTGAAAAGTTTCAGGCTGCAACTAAGCAGAAGGAAGCTTTTAAGACTGTCCTGCCTCGTCTGTCTGATCAACCGCGACCTAGTACGTCGTACCGTCGGGTTGCGCAGAAGCGCAGTGTTGCCGCCCGACAGCCCGACAGAGAGGGAACGAGACGCTGTGTCATCAGCATCAGCCCTAGCTCTCCCGCATGCCGCGCTTGTTTCAGACGTTCACAAGCTGTGGTTGCCGGTTTCGGTTTGCCTTTTGTTTCCTGGCTCATGACGTCATCCGCGTCATTCTCACAGGTGTTTTCTATTGCGCTTCAAGAGTTGATGACGCAGGGCGTTCCCATAGCGATGACGCAGCGTCTCGTTCCCTCTCAGGGAACTATGGTTACATACGTAACCTGAGACGTTACTTTTTAGAAAATAATGCAATTTTGTAACATTATTTTTAAAAAGTAACTTTTCCCAACACTGACCACATGTATCCACTAACACATGCATGCTTGGCATTTGTAACTGTGAAAAAAACTTTTACAGCATCATTGGCCACTATATGTTAAAATGTGACAGTGAATCATTAGTAGAAATTTGTATTAGATCAAGTTTGCTCTGTTTGGATGTATAACTATTGGATATTCAATTAATGTGCTAGGACTTTATCTAAGGATGTGTTTGCAGAGGTTATTTAGGAATAGTGACCCTGCCACAGGAACAGTCTCCAGAAGAATCAACAGACACACATGAGATGAGATGTATCTTTGCAGGATTTATAACTCACCTCTGACCCGTATGATGGCTGCTTACAAATGAAGATTACATTTGTGAAAAGAAACAAAAAATCAGGTTCAGACTTTGCTGAAATTGTCCTATCAGAACCTGTAAAAATTGCATCAACTGATCTTCTATCTTCCTGTAAGTTTATTCTCTATTTCATTTTCTACGGCCTTAGTTTTTTCTATTCTGCACATATAATGTATTTTTACATATTACACATATTAAAGCTGCTTATGAATCATGTTTTTGGTCTCTGTCTGCCTCTGAGAGCATCACTGACCTTTGCATGGTTTATTAGAACAATGCAGAAATAGCAGTCCAAAAACTGTGTATAAACTGGTTCATGGGACACGACTGACATTCCACCTCCACTATGTTACTCTCCCACTCATTCTTCCAGTGAATTCCCCTCAAATTTTCCAGTCTTCAAAGGAATAGAAAGGTCAGAGATATTCTACTAGAGACACACACACACAGAGCGATAAATGGAGCGCGTGTCAATCCTATTAACCTATAGACTTGACTCTTAACCCCTGGATTACCGAGGAATGTTCTTCATGCACACACACAACTCAACAGGGTTACAGAAAACCTAATCAAAGGACTCAACAATCTTTTATGAAAACGGTTGGTTTAGCAGAAAGAAAAAACGGACTTGCATCTGTGGTCAGTACTGTGGAAAATGTTTCAGACGGAAACAATTGCTCCCAAGTGTCATGGAATAAACAAAATCATTGAATGGGTTGTCATGGCATTCAACTGTAAATGCTGGAAGATTCAGTCCTTGCTGGCAAACTGTCATAGTAGTTACACCCACTACAAAGAACTGTGGTTAAGACACGCTTTTGGATGACGGCGGGCCATGTTTCCTGCAGGTGTAAGATTTATTTCCATAAAGCAATGGATGAAAACCATTAAAGGGATTTGCACTTTAAATATAAACTCAAAAGGCACTCACTAGTGCAAACAGAAAACTAGGAGAGCCGGGAGACAGGAACACAGAGACAGCATCCACACAACATGCAGCCTTAACCAAGACAACGTCAACATTAACAATCGACAAAGACAAGGGAATACAAGAGGGCTTTTATAACAAACATGGGATGGGAACCAGCTAACGAGACTTAGGTACTGATTAGACATGGACAGGTGCGCGAAGAACCTGGAAGATACATAGAAGGGACCCGGATGTGAACAACGGTACAAGACTGTGACACCTTCCAAAGAAGCCAATCTGACAAGCAGCATTTGATGGTTTTTGTTAGTCAAAATGCATTTCTGTTGAAGTGCTATGTCTAAGTGGCTCTGACAAGCTAAAAAGGAAAACAGTTAGCTTTTCCACCATTGGGCCATTGCTGAAACATGCTGTTTTAAACTAACCAGGCTTGCTGATATGATTATGATACATGCACATTTAACTTCATTTTCTATTGAGCATCACACATTATGTACTAATTCTACATTCCACAGTCCAGACAGACAGTTTTGAAAGATAAAAACATGTGTTGTGTGTATGAGGTTTGGCTCATTGGAAGATGTTTTTTGAATGAGATCATTATAATTAATATCAGTAGCAAGAACAGATCACCTCCCCCTCTTTTCTTTTTACTCATCCACGTGCACTTATTGGAGATCTATAACTAGATGGAGTGTGTTGTTCATATGCCACTAACAGAACTGGAAAAAACGTTAGCATGTTATGTAAAAAAAAAAAAAACACACACACAAAAAGTGTGTAATTTCTACATCATTAGCTCCAATTACGAAAAAGTAATAATATCTATACCAAACAAACTTCCCAGTCCTGTAACTGTTAGTCCAGTTTTTTTTTTATTTTTCAATAAAATGTTTTTGAAAGAATTCTTATGCTCATGTAGCAGTTTTAATCTGGTTGTGTGTATTGTTTCTTTAAATGAAGACGGTGCTGAAGATTAAGGTCTCAAATTGTTTTATTAGATCTGCAGGATAACAAGACACAATTAATTTTCTTTTGGACACACGTCTATCCTCTTGTAACAGAAAACAGCTCTCAGTACAAGAGCGAGATAAAAACACACCCGACCACGTCGGTGGAAAATGCGCTTCTAAAGATGGCGCTGTTAGCGCATCGAACGAGGTGTATGTGCGTCATTAATATGTGCCCCATGTATGACAATATCCTGAGTTAATGGTTCCCACTACAATTATGTGCATTATCACTGAGAACACAAAAAAAAATTAAGTTTTGATGAAGTTCATAACCAAAATATTAATTAACTTTTTTGAATTTTTATAAACACTATTGTGAAATAATATTACAATTTAACATTACATTTCTATTTTAATATATTTTAAAACATTTAGGTTACTTTTATAACCCCTGTTACCTGAAGGAGGGAACAGAGATTCTAAATCAGAACTGAATTGGGATCTCACCTGAGAGGCGTGAGATCCCGTGTGTGTGATCGCACATTTACGGTAGGTTTTCGCTGAGGAGCCGAGCAATTGTGGCGACAGGGAATGGGGGTTGCAATAGTAACCTAGACGTTCGACGATGCGTCAGAACTGAACTGACGAATTGGGATCCACCATTGGGATGGAGAATGGGACCGGCCTTAACACAGGGAAAGTCAATCACTGTTGTCCCTTGTGTACCACTCAGTGAGAATTTGGAAAAGAAAAATTACACTAGGAAAGCGTACCCCAAGAGGGGAACGCTAGAGAGGCCACAAATCTCGGTGCAAATCTCGCACACCAATGTACACTGGCTCGTTTAGTTACACTCCAAGATGATCGGTCTCTCAGGTTCAGTTCTGACGCAACGTCGAACGTGACTAGCTGCTAGGGAATGCTTTTTTTCTGTTATGGCAAAGCTGAATTTTCCAACATAATTTCTCCAGTCTTCAGTGCTACATGATCCCTCAGAATTCATTGCAATATGCTGATTTGCTGCTGAATAAACATTTCTTATTATTATCAATGTTGAAAACAGTAGTGCTGCTTTTATATTTTTTGTTCAGGATGCTTTGATAAATGGAAAGTTCAAAAGAATAGCATTCAGGATATTTAAAATATATTATAAATGCCCTTACTGTCACTGTAGTGTCCTGAGATGGATCTGAGTGAGTGTGAGAACCAAAGGCAGAATCCACTAAAGTGCAAATAACAGGAAGAGGTCATTATGATGTCGTAAGGAATGCCCAGAAGGGGCAGAAATTCACTCTAATTTGTTTACTGAGTCCTGCTCCTTTGGGCCAGCAGATTGATACTAATTTGTTTTCTAATGGACTGTTTTAACACTATGACCTTGGCAGCTAATTTTGCCGGTGAAATGTTCTGCCTAGGGCAAGCTCAAAATTGGAGTTGCGGAATGATAGATAAATGCAGAAGATAGAGGTTGGACAGAATTACCGCCAACTGCATGACACCGCAGGAAACAATTTAGTAAAGATAATGTTTCCAGATTGTGAGTTTAAAGCATTTCATTTAAGACAACATAAACAGTAAATTTGTAAAAATGTAATGTCCTGATAATCTGGACAAATATTTGCATCTTTATGTTATTACTTTAAAGCCTTTTGAATTAAACCACATTTTGTTCCCAACAAACAGATTTGGTAAACGGCAATCACACTCATGACTGTGTCTTTAAAGTTAATGAATTAAGCCACAAATCAGGTCACTGATTGGCTTTATGCTGGAAATCAAACTCACACAATCCTGTAGATACCCATGCATGTGTGTCCCACACACATGCACACAATTTCATCATTACTGCGAGTTCCATGTGTTTGAGGAGACTGAATGTCTGAGCAACATCAGAAGGACTGAATGTGTTAGAAATGTCAGGATGCATGCGCTTCCTGTACATCTGTGTGTCACTTGTGCTGGTGCTATAGGTTTGCAAAAGACATTCAGAATGATATTGAGAAAACAAAGAGAGTTATTATACAGGTTAGAGTAGATTTGGCTGTTTGGACTGGCATTAGGGTTGAAAAAAGGCTGTAAGTGTACCTGCTTATCATTAAACAAACAATATATTCACACACATTTACACAGTAAATCTAATTTTACTTTAATTACACAAATTCCAGGATCAAATTTGTTTCAGAAGTGAATTTTAAAGGCATTATCATAACAGACAAAAATACTGAAATAGACCTATGCATTACATAAAATGGACATGATTAATTAACCTAGCTATAGGTACTTTTTTATAAATAATTGCACTAAATTAGCATGTTAAATTGACAGCTCTAATATTAATATTTCACTATGCAAACTATCCGAAAGCAGGAAAATCACTTGTGTCTTTAAAAACTAGTTTATTTTTTATTGTTCAGTAAATCACATGACTTGCTAATTCATCTCAAACCACATCTGCTTATAGTTCCAGCAAAATTAATATTACACAATAACGATAAACACAAGAATGCACTCAGTCACAAAAGTACGTCATGTTTTGTGTAAGTGGCGCTGGTCACTGTGTTTATAAGGACATCTTGTGGCGAGGACGCAATGTTACATAAAAGTAAGCGTTTAAGTGTTTAGGAGTAAATGCGTATTTATTGTTTCATTTTACATTTATGATACTTTAAAACAATATGATTAATAAATATATCAAAAGGTGGCAAGGAACCTCTTTGAATAATTCTTATAATGTTACATTTAAAAAGAATTCTCTTTATTTCCTTTATCAAAATGTAACCCTCCTGCACATGCTAAACTTATATCAAAGTGTTACAGGTTAAAAGCAAATGCAAAAAAAATTCTAAGGGGAGGCATCGTGCCTAATCATTCCCGATAATATTTTCTATGCGTTTTAATTACAAAGTGAGCTTATACACCCACTTTAGCATTATGTTCAGCCAAGTAAGCCATCGTCTTTGTAACATCTTTTTCAACTAATCTCTGATACACTTTGTAAAGCACCATAAATCAACACTACCAAACAGTAGCATTCGCTACTTAACAAACAATGATGATTAATCCACTTCTGGAAAAACAGATTAGAATATCAATGTGTTCCTTGAATGCAATGTAAGTCGCTTTAGATGAAAGCGTCTGCTAAATGCAGAAATGTAAACTGTAAATGTTAGTTATATAACATGCTGTTTAGAGGGAAATACATTACTGAACAGTGTTTACTGTATCTATAAACAGTAAAGTAGGATAGAAAACAGATGGTAGTCTATATCACAAGTGGCCTTAATGTGTTTCCCATAGAATCTGCAAGATCTCAATATAATTTATCACTAATTCTTGAGATAAGGGACAAACATGTCATTCACCCAAAAGCCCTCTTCATGTTTAAAATAAAGTAATTGCTTAAAACGTTACAGCTATAGGAAATCTGGATACTCAAGACATTCATTGCCTTACTTTTTAAAGAATGTTGTTTTGTATTATTTTAAATACATGCTCTATACTTGGAAAATACATGTAATTTAACCTGTCCTCAGTATGAGCTCACAATGTAAAACTGCAACAAAAACATGCAACAAATTAAAACATATACATTTAAATTGAAAGGCAGAGATAAAATAGCAAATAATACAAAAAGTAAATCTTAAATTATATTTACCATTTAAAAAAAATGCCTATAAAAGTTCTCACTAACTAATTCAGTAGGACACATACTCGTGAATGTTTTTATATTTTTATAAACAATGTTGAAGTCTCTGCGGTCACAGCTTTAACATGTAAACACTGTCATCCTGGTGCAATGGTTTCGGTAAATAGTAAGGCAGCTAGCAAAATTGCTCCACTGTATAACATGTAGTAAGAGTGGAATACACACACACACAAACACACACATGTATATAAATCCTCAGAGACATTGACAGATGATTTTATTTAAATAAATATTTGGCCTGATTTACAGGCCTTATGTAAACAAATTATATTCATGCATTAGGTTGATGCTTTTTTGACTTACATTGAATTCAAGGAACACATTGGCATTCTAATCAGTTCTTGCTTTCCCTGAGAATCGGACCCATGACCAAGGCGTTGCAAACACCAATGCTGTACTGGTTGAGCTACAGGAAAGCATATCATCAAGCATATCATACATATCATCTTTACATGTACTGTAGCCATGGAATAACCATTTTCATTGGGAACATGTATGTTGCTGCTACTGTTACAAATCTGTCTTGTATTTGTTTACTTCCTGGTTCCCCATGTGCTCTCCTATTGTCATCTCAGTCATCTGTCTCATCATCAATCACCTTGTTTGTCTTGTCAAGCTGTGTCTCATTCTCTCATCTTCTTCAGTGTATATAATGTTTGTTTTATGCTGTGTTTTACCTCAGTCTTAGTCTGTCATTGTTTCGTCCAGTAGACATTTGTGCACCGGTTGTGTAACAAGGTTGTTTATTTTGTGAATCTCTTGAGTTCATCATTAAAGAGTTATTCCCTTCCTTCATCTACTTCCCAGCAACCGTGACAGCTACAGGACAACACATAATAATGCTTACCATTACTCTCAACCTAACATAAGCTTCTTGTACTCTGTGAGATCCTGGAGACCCAGAATGAGATCCACTGTACCTCTAAAAGGAGAAACAAACTGTGGGAGGATGGCTGTATTAAGTTAAATCTTAGTTAAAAATGTGTTAGTTGTCTTAATTTGTTGCCTTGTCAGTCAGTTGTTGTGGCATAAGTTGATCCTTTGTAAACTCACTCAGTATTTAACACCGTCATATGAAGGTATCTATGAATTTATTTATTTTTTTGTCTAGAAATGCAAAAGGTTTGGGGTTGGTATGTAGGTTTTATAATTTGCAGTTTATAAAAACAAAATTGGTCTATGACATGTCTCCTTTCAAAAATCTCAGTAAAACTGAATGTGTGTGCATGTGTGGTAAACCCTACTTATTGTTGGATGCTGCTCCTTTAAGGATGCTAATTCTGTTGCCATGGGGATCAACATAAGATAAAACAAAACAAAACCACTGAGAGAAAGTAATGATGTTAATTTCATAGTAACAGTTATGAAGGCAAAATTTCCTCACTAAGATGGCAATATCTGAAAAGCTTGTCCTTAGGACATTTTTTGGTCCCCGTGAGTAAAAAAGCTTATCAATTAGACTAAATTGTGTATTTTGAACATTTAAAAATGTAGAAAGTTTTCTGTGATTGGTAAATTTGGTGTTAGAGTCAGTGTAGGGGGGTAAAATATACAGTTTGTACAGTATAAAATCAGTATGTCTGTGGATAGTGCCCATAAAAGATGGAAATGTTTGTAAGTGTGTGTCCTCTTTTAAAACTATCTTTATGAGGACCAGTTCGAGTTTTAGTTCAGAGTGAGTAAAGTGAGGACATTTTGGCCTGTTCTCACTTTCTGAGACTCCTTTAAAGGCTTGTTTGATGGAGACTTTTAGGGATAAAGTTATAATTAGGTTAAGGGTCCAGGTTATGCACTTGCAATGAGAGAGTATCAATGAATGTGTGTGTGTGTGTGTGTGTGTGTGTGTGTGTGTGTGTGTGTGTGTGTGTGTGTGTGTGTGTGTGTGTGTGTGTGTGTGTGTGTGTGTGTGTGTGTGTGTGTGTGTTATATCAGTCCTGTGAATGGAATGTAACTATTTAGTCTCCAAATAAAACCTTTATCACTCTGACAGATGGTGATTGAATGTGTGTATTGTTTTAGGTCAAGATCAAGGTTGTCAGAAAACAAATGCACAAAGTTGATGTAATACTGGGAACCATGAAGTAATTTTATACAGTATATGCAAGAAGGGCCAGGTCATGCCATCTAAAATTGATCCATGTGTTTTTTAAACATGTTAGTTGGTTTATATCTAGTCCGTATCTAATAGTTTGATAGAGACGTGCCAAGTCATCACTGGCTTGAAACGGATGTTGCGATAGTGTTCTTGCCTATTGTGACGTTTATCAAGATAAAATGGCTTCTTGAAGAAAAAGAAAGTGTAGGGCGGTCACATACTGCTCAAAAAAGTTAGATTACTGGAATCAAACAGCAATTATACTGTGATCTTTCTTTCCTGTTCTCATATCTTTTCCTGCCCAGGACTGGCATTCCAGACAAACCGGAAACATCCACTGAACAGATGTGCCTGAATGCTGTTTTAAGCAGTCGGCGGTCAAGTGCGTCTCATAAATAACCGAATATGCTGTTTTTCTAGAACATTCTGATATTTTCTATTCGTGTCTATAGAGCAGCGTAAACGAAATCAGATCATTAAAATCTACAAACATTTAATGATTAGGTAATGGGATATACATTTAGATTGTAAGTAGCAGGTATATGTGCAAATATATTATATCTATCTATCTATCTATCTATCTATCTATCTGACTCTGTCATCCATCCATCCATCTATCTATCTATATCTATCTGACTGTCTGTCATCCATCCATCCGTCCATCTATCCGTCCATCTATCCGTCCATCTATCTATCTATCTATCTATCTATCTATCTATCTATCTATCTATCTATCTATCTATCTATCTATCTATCTATCTATCTATCTATCTATCTATCTATCTATCTGTATCTATCGCTTTCTCTCTCTCTCTCTCTCTCTCTCTATCTATCTGTATCTATCTCTTTCTCTATCTATCTCTGTTTGTCTGTATCTATCGCTTTCTCTCTCTCTCTGTCTATCTATCTGGCTGTCATCCATCTATCTATCTATCTATCTATCTATCTATCTATCTATCTATCTATCTATCTATCTATCTATCTATCGCTTTCTCTCTCTCTCTCTCTCTCTCTCTATCTATCTGTATCTATCTCTTTCTCTATCTATCTCTGTTTGTCTGTATCTATCGCTCTCTCTCTCTCTCTCTCTATCTATCTGTATCTATCTCTTTCTCTATCTATCTCTGTTTGTCTGTATCTATCGCTTTCTCTCTCTCTCTCTCTGTCTATCTATCTGGCTGTCATCTATCTATCTATCTATCTATCTATCTATCTATCTATCTATCTATCTATCTATCTATCTATCTATCTATCTATCTATCTATCTATCTATCCATCAATCCATCTATCCATCAATCCATCTATCTATCTATCTATCTATCTATCTATCTATCTATCTATCTATCTATCTATCTATCTATCTATCTATCTATCTATCTATCTATCTATCTATCTATCTATCTATCTATCTATCTATCTATCTATCTATCTATCTATCTATCTATCTATCTATCTATCTATCAATCATAGCACCACACAGAAAACCTTATTAATAAATAACAAGCCCACAAAACACTCTGTTTGTCTGTCTGCGTCATTTTCTTTCTCTCACGTCGAGCTGTGAAGTGTAAGCTGCGGTCTACTTTCCCAGGGGCGCTGTGGGACAGTCAGACATGAAGTCTGTGTTTTATAATAACATCCATACGGGACAGGGCTCGTGATGTCACCACATTGTAACGCACATCCTCTCTCTCGAGCCACAGCAGCTGCAGTTCAGACGGCGACTGGAGACCGCGCGCGAGTTTCTTTCTCAAAAGCAACTTTTTTTCCTTCACTTTTTGTTCTAGAAACGGAAAATAGTTCACACATCATGGAAATACAAACGGTCGTGTTTTTAATACTGAACGTGTACACTTGCACTGCCATCTTTAACGGTAAGTTCAATTATGCGTGAAGAAAATTAGCTTTTCATAAACATAGACATTTGGTATTTTTGCTGTTGTGTGTGTGTGTGTATACTTACTGTGTGTATATAAGGGTCTCAAAAACACACTGAATTGATGTCCAGTCCTTTTAACGGGGCTATTTTTATATTTGATGGTTACATTTCAATAAATGAAGACGCATAAATTAAGCTGTGAAAACTATAAGAAAAAATAAATAAGAGAAAGCAATCAAGCTGTATATTTTTTGATAAATTATCAATTATCAAAATAACATCTACCATGTTTCAAAACATCTACCACTACCAACTACCATCTACCTCTACCAATATATTAAGTTTATACTCAAACTCAGTCGTTCCAGGCACATCGCCTAAAGCCCCCATTCAAAGCATTCCTAGGAAATGTGCTGTTTGTTTTGGCTGGGAGTAATTTCACCCTTATTGAAGAATTCAGATGCGATTTTCCTGTATTTGTCTGTTAGTGTTACATAACAATATATTTATTTTATATGTTTGATTACAGTTAGTGCTGAACAGAGTTTAACTGATACTGCAGGAACTGTTAATCCAGCGGATCTGCAGAAACCAAAAGGTACAGTATGAAGAGATGACCAAAATACTGTCTATATATTGCAGCAAAATGCAACCAGATCAGTCTTAAGAAATTACGTTTTGTCCTCACAACTCCGAGCATAAATGAATTATTATATTGTATAAATGGTTTAACATCACCTTAAATGTCATTCTACTGTAAAATACTGGTATTTGAATATAAACACTATAAATTACTGTCTAATTTACAGTGAAAAACACAAAGTAGTCTATCAGATTCAGCCTAATATACAGTAACCTGCTCTTAGTGTAGACAGCTCTAGGTAAAGAAAATGTCTGTTTGCCTTTATCAATAGGACTTACTTTTCAATTACTTTACTCAAATGTGTTCCAGTCATATTTATTTGTCTGGCACTGAGAGTTATCAGTGTTGGTTCTGTGTTTGATTACAGCTGGTGGACGCAGTTTTGCTGTTAATCGTATCTACATAACCCAAACCGATGAGCCGATTGACTACAATGTGGACGAGACATTACCCGACTCTTCCTTAACTCCAAACAAAACCTGTAAAGGTACAAAACCCTCATAGACAGACGGCTAACAACAATGAAGGAAACAGCCTATTGTTTCATTAGTTTAACTTCATTGAAATCTCAGACATGTTCAGTTGTTTACTGGTGTTATAAGGGATGTCACTGAAGGTGTTGTGTTTTTGGTTACAGAGTTTGTGTTTTTAAGTTTTGCCGCTAGATGCCCAGAAGTGTCTCGGTCTAAATCTGGATCTGCACGTCCATGTAACAGCACTGATCTGAATGCAGTAAAATCCAACCGGACTACATGCCTGGAGATATTCAACATCTCAGAAGAGGCTGTTCTCTTCCTCAAAGGCCCAGTGGTCACACGCATCATGCCCTCGTTCTACATCTTCATCATCCTCATTAGTTTGCCCCTGAACGCATTGGCTTTGGTCACGTTCACCTGTAAGATTCGAGTGAAGAAACCACCTGTGATCTACATGTCTCACCTGGCGTGTGTGGATCTGCTCTTCACCCTGCTGCTTCCTCTGAAGATCCACTACCAGCTGAACGCTTCAGATTGGGTGTTCGGTGAGATGGTGTGTCGTGTGCTCAGTGCAGCTTACTACTGCTACATGTACTGCTCAATACTGCTGATGATGTGCATGAGTGTGGACAGACTGCTGGCCGTGACTCTTCCCATCGCCTCTCTAAACTGGAGGAGCGCAAAGAAAGCCACGTATGTATGTGTGCTGGTCTGGCTGCTGGCGATCGCTGGTACAGTGCCACTTCTCTCTATGAGACAAACGATCAAGATTAAGGATGTGGGCATCACTTGTCATGACGCACTGATCCATGACGACCCTACAGATCAACTATACATGTACTTGTTCTCCATCCTCTCCTGCCTCTTCTACTTTGTGCCACTCATTGTTACCTTAGTGAGCTACTTTAAAATAATATATGTGCTCAGTGGCAAATCTAATCAATTAGCAAAATCATCATCGATCTCAGAAAAACGAAGGAGAGCTGTGATTATGGTTATTGCTGTACTGGTTGAGTTTGTGGTGTGTTTTGCTCCAACCAATGGCATCCTGTTGTTCCACTGTGTTCGTTTAGCTACTGGAGGGCAGGGAGATTCATCATATGTTGTTTACCTGTTGGCTGTGTGTTTGGGGAGCGCAAGTGTTTTTCTCGATCCTTTTCTTTACTACTACGGATCATCTCAGTGCAGACAGCAAATCAGATCTGTGTTTTGGTGGAAAAGAGCAAACACTAAGCTATCAAACACAAACAGTCAGACAGGATCCTCTTTCGTAAGATGTCAGTATAGTCAGGCTAGTGTTAATGTAAAGACTTGAATTATTCAGAAACAACTTTTTATTCCAACAACTATACTCTTTTTTTGTTTATACTGCTGTTAATTGTACCACTAACAGAAAATTGAATCTGAAATAGTCACATTCTGGCCACAAATCCTAAATTATGTTAAAGCAGAATGAATTTCCCTTCCAGTGCTGTTAAGTCCAGCGCTGCTGTTATTAGAAAACGAATCACCCTTTGTAATCACATTATCAAGGGACTTCGTTTCCTGTTTGTGAATAAGCAAGTTTAAGAAACACATTTTTTTTTACATTGCCATATTCAGATCACATCTTTGGAGAATTTCATGAGAAATTTCAGGCTGCAAAGTTGTAGATAAAATGCAGTAAATATGTGTTACATAGAAGCTTATTTCCACCATTGAATACTAATTTAAATAAAAGTTAACTGTGACCTTTATCTCACAATTCAGATTGTTTTCTCAAGAGAAAAAAGTCAAAATAGTCAGATGGAAAAAAGCTTCCATAGTTACACCCACAATTAGAATTCTATCATCATTAACTCTCAAGTTGTTGTCACCCTCTTTCGTCTGTTAAACACAAAATACGTTATTTAAAAAAAATGTTGGTAACACTTTCTGGTCCCCATTGACTTCCATAGTATTTTTTCTCCCCGTATTATGGAAGTCAATGGGGACCAGCAACCATTTGGTTACTGACATTCCTGAAATGTCTTCTTTTGTGTTCAACACAACAAATAAATTCATACATTTTTAAAACAACATGAAGGTGAGTAAATTATTAAAAACACAGAGTAAGTCTAAAACAGGACAGAATATTGAATAGCAGGCACTTTCAACAAATAAGCTATTTTAAACATTTATTTGATATATGCACATCTATTCAATTTTGATTGCTAGAACGTTCATTAATTATAAATTTAAAATGAAAATATAATAAAAGAGTTTTTTAAATGTATTGTCAGTATTTTCTGAAAGCCAAGCACCTAATTTCACTGAACCTTTGTTTTAAAAAACAACTAACTCTTTAAAAATTGTCAGGCTCCAGTTACTGCCAAAGAAAGTGCAAGCATTCAAAAATATAATAAAAACAGTAGGCAGTCAAAACTGTTTTAGGAGTATGAAACTATATGAAAAAATGACAAATAACACACACATGTATATATATATATATATATATATATATATATATATAGAGAGAGAGAGAGAGAGAGAGAGAGAGAGAGAGAGAGAAAGAGAGAGAGAGAGAGAGAGAGAGAGAGAGAATTTTGTAATTAAAATTATAATTTAGCTTCATATTAATTATATGCATTATAGACACATATCTGTATATATTATCCATTTTTTTCCCCCTATAACATCTGTTGCTTTACAGGTTCACTATTGCCAGCTGGAATGTGCAAATATTTGTACACATTTAAGTAATAAGTGATATGTTTTTTAAATTATATTTTACAGATTATTGGCCAGGACTCCCTAGTAAAACAAATGTTTATATATCAATAGGTGTTATTATTATTATTATTCCTGGTATTCCTGGTAAAATAAAGGATAAAAAAGTGAACCGAACAACCATATTATAGTTGCTCGCTGTCAAACAAGCTTATTGTATTTTATTTTTATAATATATATATATATATAAATATTTTTTTCTGTTCTCTAAACTTTTATGTTAAAAAACTATTGTTTGAAATTTAGATTGCAGTAAAAAGTGTAACAACTTGACTTTGTCTTACCTATATCATATTGTATCACTTAAGGACTTACTGCAGATAATCTACTTTTCTCAGTTCCTTGTGAAAAAAGTGAAATGCTAAGATCTTCTCGCACATCAGGGGTGTGTTAAGGTTGCCTAATCTTTTTTTCTGTTGCATTATATTTATCTGTTGTACAGATAAGCATAAGCATAAGTAAGAAACTATTCTCAGATCTGAACATGTTATTTCAATGTGCTAATAAACTACTGTATTTCAAAGATTTTTAAATATGTATATAATTGTGTTGACAGTGAACATTTTTTACATTTTTATTAAACTAAAGTCATTCATGAAATCATTCTTTCTTAAATCTGAATATTTGCCAAACCAGTGTATCACTTCAACTAATGTGCTTAAAATTGTAATATTATTATCAGAAAAATAAATATATGAAATATAAATTTCTTGTTCTTCACACGGATGCTCAAAGAGGAAGTGAAAAATATGTCTGTTCGATGGTGTTATCAAACATGTGAAATCTTAAGATTTGATATCAAGACTTTTTTTATGTTTTATGTTTATCGATTATGATGTACCCAATAATTGCCAATAACATGATTAAAATGGTTAATATTATATAATAGCGGCCTATTCTGAAGCCATTACTATATTGATGTTATTCATTAGAAAGAAGCTGTGATTATTCCTATGTATAGCGATGTTAATATACATATATGCAATCATTTTGTGCTACAATTTGTTGAGAGCAACGTAACATTTGTGTGGTCACGCCTATCGAAAAAGAATGACATCATATTTTAAAGCATCGGCATTTTATTGATCCCAGGATATGAATTGTTCTTTTGAACAATTAATTTCTAAGAACCTATTCAAAATGAAAATTCAGAAAGACTACGCCATCTGACATCCTCCAGTTTGAGTTTTTCTTTGGCCCATTTAAATAAAGTATTTTTTATCCAAACCAAGGCTTGCCGAAAATGCTACAAAACATATTTTGCCTAAGTTGGTAACTTTCACCACAATCAAACAAACCGTCCGTTCTGTTTGAACTGCTTCTGGTGCAAATGTCTTAAAGAATCACATTTAAACAAGTCATTTGTTAGAAATGCTGTCATTACTGATCGATCACCTCATCCAGCGTTTAAATTTTAAAATAAATTTGTTGTGTGCCGGGATGGCATCCTAAGGATTAACTCAATGCCAGACATGGCACCAGATTGACTACGGCCCACAGGTACACAAAGCACACAGATTTGAATGGCTGAGGCTGATATCAGACAACAAGGGAATTATTCACAATTTATTCCAAAAAATATTGTTCAATAGAATGCAAAACTAGCTTCTTTAAAACAGACTTTAAAACAGATACATTCATAACACATTACCTAAACACACAACTGGAGGATTCATGGCCTATCCAACAAACCTTATAAACAGAAAGCCTGCTGCAAATCCTCTTTGCTCCCATGTCACTGTGGACGATAACTCTCACGGCCTCAATGGCATGCAATTTAAAGACTCACAAGAAAATTAACTCATTTAAAATGCCTGTAGCGCTTGTAATGGAAATTTGCAGATTATGTATGCTTAATGGAAATTTACTAAATGTGAATGCTTTCTGAAGAAATTCTGTATGCTGAATATTATGTGTGTCTCTCATGACAGTTCAGCGTGCAGGCTTTGTCTGCTCAACAGGATATGTTTAAAGGCCGAGATAGAGGTGTGAGTATGTGTGCAGGGGAGCTGCACTGTAAATAAAGGGTCAAGACAGAGATGTGTGTATGTGTGCAGGGGAGCTGTCATTATAAATAACAAATGTGTGAAGTTTTAATGTTAAGGTGACGAACACAATTCTCAATTCTCTGAAATGTTTTTTTGCAGAAATAAGTGCTTGTGTGACGTAATGTAACTTACAGTTACATTATAGGCATTAGAGCCGAGCTCGACCACTCCTTTTTAGGAATGGTCTTGATAGAAATTTTGTGTAGCCCATAAGGTATATAAGGGGTGTGATGCATGCATGCTTGATGTGTGTAAGACGAGTCCTTGTACAAGTGAATAAATATATTCTTTTACTTCTGACCACTCTTGACTCTCTGATTGATATTTGAGAAAATTCCTCAACATGCTCCTCAGCCACACTCCTTGACATAAGCAAGGTGTACAAGACATAATGTCACTCCCACGCTCATGAAAAACGTGCTTAGTTAGATACCAATCTCAGTACCTTTTAAATGGACCGTGGACTTCCATGGGCCGTACCATACCCATCCCTAATTACTAAAATGGTTACTTCTGACCACTCTTGACTCTCTGATTGATATTTGAGAAAATTCCACAACAAGAATGGCGACGAGGATGAGATCCAATCCTGAGGAAAGGTCAATGGTCTGATCAACTCATCTCCAGAAAGGTGACCCAAACCCCCTTCTTTAAGGGCCAGTCACACAGCCGATCGCGCACGAATTACTCACAAATCACGCATAGATTGGGTTTGTGCGTGCTTGTGCGTCGAGAAATTGACCAAAGTATTCCACGAACATTCGACGCACATCCGACGCATGAATCACTGCCGGAGCGCTTCCAAACACGCACGCTTCGCGAACGTTCCACGAACAAGCACTTTCAGAATCCACATTGTCAGTGGAATGAACGTGATACGTGCGCCACGGTGCGCGGTTCATGAGTGATATGAAGGTGGGACGTCAGTGGACGTGCGCGCTTTTGAACCAGTTCCGACGCATAAGCACTGACGGGCGACGCGTGTCCCGCGCATGCCACGCATACTCAACTCATAAACTACGCACGCCGACTCATAAATAACGCACACCGACGCACATTCGTGCGTCAGAAAATTTTTGAACCGTTCAAAACTCAAAATCACGCACAAACCACCTTCGATGCACATCCACTTACAATCACTGACGGTCCTCGTTCATTCCACAGACGAATTACCCATATGACGCACACTCCACGCAGAAACGAAAATCTGTGCGTAATTCGTGCGTTCTTCATGCGTTTTCGCTGTGTGACTGGGCCTTTAGGGACATGGGCATTGACCTGCCCAAAGGAGACGGAATCCTAAAGAACCCAAGTGGAATTTAGCATAGAGAGACGGTAGGAAAATTACCTCAAATTATTTATGTGCGTAGAATAATACGTTAGCTGATTCTGAAACAGGGATTGCTTGAAATTATTCATGTGCGTCGAGTAATACGTTAGCGATTCTGAAAAAGGGATTGCTTGAAATTATTCATGTGCGTCGAGTAATACGTTAGCGATTCTGAAAAAGAGATTGCTTGAAATTATTCATGTGCGTAGAGTAATACGTTAGCGATTCTGAAAAAGGGATTGCTTAAAATTATTCTAGCTGAGACAACTCTGAAAGAGGGGTTGGTCCACTTTATAGATTGGTCAAAAATGGGTAATAATAATGCCAAGGGAACTAGCGCCTCCCAAGGCCAGTGTCGAACGGAGAGAGGGTTGTCAGAAGAAGAAGTTAAGAAAAATAAAATAAGTGATGAGCAAATATATATATATATATATAAGAAGAATGCATGTGCTTAAAATATTATATCTGGAGATGTTTAAGATATGCATCTCATTGTCCCTGAAGGCAGCATGTAAAATGATGTATGGCAGTGTAAACTATAATAACTGAACTAGAGTGAGATTGGATGACCAAATGAAGAGAAACATAGTTAAAAAGGGAATTTTTTGATGATGGTTGAGGAAAACCTTATTCACCACCATTAGATTATTTTGAACACTGCATGCAAAAATAGAAAAATTATGACTGATTTTATGATAGGGAAAATTATTGAATTGTATTATACTCTGATAATTGAAGATAGATTATTGCTGCATAATGCAAAGAAGAAATGGCTTGCTTTTTCCTCCAATGAAGAACTTGCTTCACTAAAAACAGAAAAGGGGAACTGCTGCTGTCAACCAGTGAGATTTTTAGATAAGGAAACATTTAGGTTAAAGAAGTGGAATTAGGAGATAAAGCTGATTGCTAACAGAATGTATTTAGAGTTTTTGGAAGTTCAATTTACTTCATGCGGATCTCTTGAGTGTTCAAATTTCAGATGCTTCTGGAATTCTGCCTTGATGAGAGGAAGCAACAAGTGAGAAGATAAAGATGTGTCTGCAGAGAGAAGAAGAGAGAGTGGGTGATGGGCTTCCAGCCCCCTTCCTGAAGAAGAATTCAACAGTGTCTGAGAGGACAGCATGGACAAAGACTGAAAACTGCAGGAGAAGGTAAAACTTTCACTTGAGACTTTTCCTGAGGACAATGAGAACATCCTGAGATCCGAAACTGTGGCGAGATACATGAAAGGCCAAAGCTAACCAGAGGAAGATCTACAGGAAGGAGCAGAGCTGGTATTCGACTGCACAAAACCAGGCATTTGAGTAACATCACAGCCTGACGAGACAATGCAAGAGCCAAACGGCTTCAACAGACTGATGACCCAAGCAGAAGAACTGACTCCACAAGGCACAGGTGTGGCATCTATAATGATCACAAGAGAGACCGCTTCAAATGTATTTACTTATTATATTAACTGAATTTATTCTGATTATTTATTCTGTCTCTCATGACAGTTCAGCGTGCAGGCATTGTCTGCTCAACAGGATATGTTTAAAGGCCGAGATAGAGGTGTGAGTATGTGTGCAGGGGAGCTGCACTGTAAATAAAGGGTCAAGACAGAGATGTGCGTATGTGTGCAGGGGAGCTGTCATTATAAATAACAAATGTGTGAAGTTTTAATGTTAAGGTGACGAACACAATTCTCAATTCTCTGAAATGTTTTTTTGCAGAAATAAGTGCTTGTGTGACGTAATGTAACTTACAGTTACATTATAGGCATTAGAGCCGAGCTCGACCACTCCTTTTTAGGAATGGTCTTGATAGAAATTTTGTGTAGCCCATAAGGTATATAAGGGGTGTGATGCATGCATGCTTGACGTGTGTAAGACGAGTCCTTGTACAAGTGAATAAATATATTATTTTACTTCTGACCACTCTTGACTCTCTGATTGATATTTGAGAAAATTCCACAACACGCTCCTCAGCCACACTCCTTGACATAAGCAAGGTGTACAAGACATAATGTCACTCCCACGCTCATGAAAAACGTGCTTAGTTAGATAGCAATCTCAGTACCTTTTAAATGGACCGTGGACTTCCATGGGCCGTACCATACCCATCCCTAATTACTAAAATGGTTGATTTATATCACCACAGTTGTTTAAAAAATGATTTACTTTTGTTTTGCGTCAGACTTTCCAGACTGAGCTGTACACTTTGAAACTTCACTTTATTTGGACATCAACCCATTGGCTCAGCTCAACAAGCTCATCCGATCCAGTGAAAAGATTCAAATGAACGACTGGTTCATAATCCAAAAGTGCCAGATTTTTGAGTAAAACTGGCATTAGGAATAGACAGCTGATCATCATGGACATTAAAATATTCTTGCTTTCAGTTGTAACTGCACACATGTGCACAGCCACCATTAATGGTAAGTAGATCATTTCAATATACAGAAATTGTAACTTGTGATTTGATGTTTTTCTGATGCTTAACTTTATAGTGTGAATGAACACTTGATAGTATTTATTATATTAAGAGTGTCAGGAATTTTCATTTGCTTTCACAGTTCATATTTAATCTTTTTTTTTTTTTTTTTTTTTTACAATTTTATCTTTTGAAATGAGTGTCATACCTTGAAAAAAAAAGTTAGGGTAAGGGTATCAAATCCATTTTAAAAATCAGATAAATGCACCTATATAATATTAGACACACCACATAAGGTAATGAGATACGAGGCCCTCCTATAATTTAGAATTATCATTAATTATATTAAAATAGTTCAAACATGCTATTGTTACGCGTGTGTTGGAGGAGGAGAAATGCACTGAGATGATCGTGAAATTAAATGATAAAACGGAAACCAAAACACTTTAAATATAAAACAAAACAAAAACAAAAGGCACTTCTAGCACAAACTTCAACAAAGAAAAAAGAAGACCAGGAACAAGGAAGACACAACGTACCATCAACGAAAATCAACCAAGACTGAAATAAACACGGGGTACATATACACAAGGATTGATTTGAAGTTGACAAGACTAACGGGATTATTGATTACGAGACAGGTGGATGGAAAAACACTGGGAGATCACAGAAGGAAACAGGAAGTAGAACAGAACTTTGACAGGTATATGTTAAGCTGATCAGATTTCTGAAAAGGAACTTGGAGAAATTTCGTAATTCAGGTAAAAATATCATTGAAATCTCACTTGTTATTGTCTATGAATTAAAAAGGGGACAAAACGTTTTTAAATTATTGTGGGATACAAATATTAAAATTATAATGAATGATTATGATGATGTTTATTAGTCAAGCTGACCCTAACTGGTTTTAATACAGCTCACCATAAAGCATGTAGTAACCGCTGCAAATAGCAAACAGTTCAAAATGGTTATTTTATTTTAGTGTAATGGAAATGCATCTTATCTATCCCTAATTAGACTAGTAAAATGTTTAAACATTAAACATTAAGGTTAATTTTGAGAACAAAGTACTGTTTGTGCTTTCTGCATGTGTTAGGGTTTAGATTATTATTTTTAGTTTTTATTCAGTGTGCTGGAAGTACTGATGGCTTTGGTGAAAGTTTAGATTGTGTGGAAAACAATCCTGCAGCTGTTCAGGCATTATATTGTACAGACAAACAGTATTACTTTGATTTAACATGATGAGTAGTTAGAATGTGGCTACCTTTAAAACTGATAACTGTGGCTCTTGATAATATATTATAACAGTGCTCTGCTCTGTTCAGTCAACTCGTCACCCAAGAAGGACGTTGTGGCACCTTGAAACATCTGGGGAAAGTCCTCCAGATATCCAGGGATAACCCGGACTTCCAAGAATTTTCTACAAGGTTCAGGATGTTCGTCATCTTAATGTTCGCCGTACCTAAACAACAAAATACTGAAGATGCTGTTCCGGTTCGGGGCTAACCACCTCCTGTTTAGAGACCTCCCTGACACTACCGGCATGAGTTGGCATCAAGGCGTTAACCAGTGTCAGGTGAGTGTCCTGCTCCGGACCAGTCAGCCAAATGTGTCAGTAGTGGCTGCACTTCTGTCAGTGCTCCCGAGCCCTGCGACCGAGTCAGCACCTGTCACTCCAGCCATGGCCAAGAAGGTAGTGGACTCTTTTTTTCCGTTTTGGCAGCATCGTTATTCATGGAGGACCCGTATGGCTGCCGCTCCAGAGCCCGCAACCACCCGTCAGCCGGCACCTGAGGCACCGCTTCCCACCCTATCCCACCCTTTATCATGTATATTCCTGTTTTTATCTGCCAGCCCTCCTGCCCTGTCTCTGCTGGAGATCGTCTGCCCTGTGCCGTCGCAGGTCCCACCACCGCCAGCCTCCTGCTTTGAATCCTTTCTCTCCACCCCGTCCGTTGAACTGTCGGCATTGCCCTGGCTCCTCCCAACCTCGGTGCGACCCTCGACCTGGTGGCTCAACCGGGTTCCCTCGTCCCAGCAGCTCCTCCTCAGTCAGTCATCACTCCACCTCCACCACGTACTTATGGCACTTCCGCTACGCTCTGTACCTCCACCCATTCGGCTGCAGTGGGCTCTTCCGTCGCTGCGTCATCACCTCGGTCTTCAGTCAAACCAGCTCCGGACCACCCCAGTCCTCAGGCACACTGGCTCTACCTTGGGAAGTCGTCGCCACGCCTACGCCTCTGTCTCCTGAGCCAGCGGTGTCGATCAGGTCCTTCGGCTCTGTGGCTAAGTCCTGGGACCTTCCAGACCCGCCGCCTGTCCTGTCAGACCTCCCAGACCTGCTGGCCTTGCCTGAACCAGCCTGGTCCATTCCCCTGGCACCACCCTGGAACTTAGCACCTTGGGCGCCTCCATGGTGGTCCGGTGGCATCACTCGCTTCCTCACACCAGTAGGCGCTCGTAGGGGGGGAGCTCTGTTATGATGAGGAGTTCCGCGCTTCCCCCCTTTGGCCACCGGAGGGAGCTATCACACTTATACTGACACACACACACTACATTTCCTACAAGCCCGTACACTGGACTGATTATCGCACAAGTTGCGAACCATCACCCGGACTATAAAAGACTCACACACTGTTATCGCGAAGTCTTGATTTGCTGCGGTTAGCATTTCTGAGCGGTATTATCCTGTCCTGTTTTCCTGTTACCAATTCTGCTGTTTTCCCGTTTTGATTCTGTCTGCCTGCCCCGACCTTTGCCTGGATTATCGCTCTCAATTGTTATCTGCCTGTCCTGACTTCCCCGCTTGTACTATGATTCTGATTCTGTCTGCCTGCCTCGACCTTTGCCTGGATTTTTGTTTATGTATGATCTCTGCCTGTCCTGACTATCCACCTGTACAACCATTCTTATTAAAGACACGCTATTGGATCCCTGCCTGTGAGTTCCTTCCGTTACAGATAAATACAATGGTGCTGAATGATTTGTGTTTTCATGGTACTCCAATTACCATATTAAGTAAAAATATCATATAACCATGGTACAAAAAAAAACCCGCAAATTTTTTTATATGTTCTCAGGTTAATATAAATGTGGTTCTAAAAAAAGTGTACACAAGTGTGGCACATTTAAGGGAACCCTAAAAGCAAAATTCTGTCTGGTACTCATTGATGATCGATCATTTAATTGATAACCTGTATGCCTGTCTTTCTTCATTGCAATATAAAAGAAGAAATTGAGAAATATAATGGAAACTGTTTGGTTACCAACGTTCTTCAAAATAAAATCGCATGCAATTACTACATCTATTTCCTCCTCATCATTTGGCAATTTCCTGCGAGCACTAGACTCTTAGCAATGCTGTGCCTATATGTCTTAAGAGTTTGTTTTCTGTTTTATCCCTGAATCTTCATGACAATGACAGAGATTCGATTGCTAAGAGATGGGCTGTAAATGTTCACATTAGCTTGACATTTTAATCAAGGCTTCATTGAAAATGAGACCCAATTGTCTTTAGCAGCTTGTGTGCTTACACTAATAGTGTTTTGTCATGTTTGGTTGCAGAGAGTTCTGGAAGCAGCCATAAAGATGTTTATGAGATAATTGATCACAACAACCTTCTAATCCAGACTTATGACGATTCAAGGACAGATCCCAAAACAAGTGAGCTCCTCAAATTAATATAACATGCCCTACTGAAAATATGACTTTAAAGGAATTGTTCACTTGAAAAATAAAATTCTGTCAGGATTAATTCACCCTCATGCACCCTATAAGATTTTCATTCATCTTTAAATCACAAATTGTTTTATTTCTAATGAAACCTGAGAAGATTATGTCCTTCCATTGAAAGTCCATTCAACCATTAAAAATATGTATAATTTTGAATTCCAAAACGTTTATCAGTTATGTCTTGCTAATTTGTTATAATTTTACTTTAATTTGTTTTTTATATTTCTATTTTGCTTTCATTTTTTAAAATTTCAGCACAAGTTTTACATTTATGCATTTGGCAGACGCAATTTATCCAAAATGACTTAGATTGCATTCAAGAAACACATTGACATTCTGATCAGTTCTCGCTTTCCCTGGGATCGAACCCATGACCTTGGCGCTGTAAACACCAATGCTCTAATGGTTGAGCTATAGCAAAGCTATAAAGTTATAATATTTAAACATATTTTATTTAGTTTTATATATTTATCAAATGTTTATTTCAGTATTATTTCAATAATGAAAAACTATTTTTATAGTTTTCATTTTAGTTTAGGTAATGATAACACTGTGCTGTATATAATACAGATGGGTGATATAAATCTTTATCATATAATGAGAGATCATATTTCATATGGCATCCCTCATGAGCATCATTCTAATATGGGCATCTATTGTAATATGTGTGTGGAGGACCCGATCTGCTTATGTAAGATACATCGTTCATGCAATATAAATATCTCCCAAGTTTGAAATTAAATTCCTCCAATATTCCCTCAATCTCCATCAAAGCCCTTTCTGAAATGTGTTCAGGATCTCTTCATTATTCTCTGACATTACAACAGCTTTCACTAATGTTTTTTGTGTGTTGATTACAGATTCTGACTGTGTTCCAGCTGAAGGAAAATTCTTTAATCTGACCTCTTCAACAGCGCATAATAGTAATATGCAACACAATATGATCACAATTTCTAACTTTTTTACATTTTGCAGAGTTGATGGCAATTCAAACAATTTGTATATGATTTGTAAAGTTTGTGTACGATCTGCTCACACCCCAGTAATGGTAATGTTTAGGGGTGGATCTCATGCTTACTTTGGTATGTTTTAACAATTATATGACCTTCACTCTTTGTGTTTTGTGCTGGTTACAGATTGTAAATGGATTCCACAACCAATGTTTCCAGCCTTCTGGCTTCCAGCATCAAATAAGGACAATACTTCAGATGGAGCAGTCAAGACTAAACTAGTCAATGATACATTGAACATCTCAAACAATTCTGCTGCCTTTCTCAAAGGCCTGATGTTCACACATGTCATGCCCTCGTTCTACATCTTCATCATCCTCATTAGTTTGCCTCTGAACATTTTGGCCTTGGTGACGTTCATCTGTAAAATTCGAGCAAAGAAACCAGCTGTGATCTACATGTCTCACCTGGCGTGTGTGGATCTGCTCTTCACCCTGCTGCTTCCTCTGAAGATCCACTACCAGCTGAACGCTTCAGATTGGGTGTTCGGTGAGGTGGCGTGTCGTGTTCTCAGTGCAGCTTACTACTGCAACATGTACTGCTCAATACTGCTGATGATGTGCATGAGTGTGGACAGACTGCTGGCCGTGGTGTTTCCCATCGCCTCTCTAACCTGGAGGAGCGCAAGGAAAGCCATGTGTGTATGTGTGCTGGTCTGGCTGCTGGCGATCGCTGGTACAGTGCCACTTCTCTCAATGAGACAAACGATCAAGATTAAGGATGTGGGCATCACTTGTCATGACGCACTGATCCATGACGACCCTACAGTGTTGTATTATGTGTACATGTTCTCCATCCTCTCCTGCCTCTACTACTTCTTCCCGCTGATTGTCACCTTATTGAGCTACTTTACTATCATATATGTACTCCGTGCAAAGTCTAAACGCGTAGCATCATCATCATCATCTTCAGGCAGCCGAAGAAAAGCTGTGATTATGGCAATTGCCGTACTGGTTGAGTTTGTGGTGTGTTTTGCTCCAACCAATGGCATCCTGTTGTTCCACTGTGTTCGTTTAGCTACTAGAGGGCAGGGAGATTCATCATATGCTGTTTACATGTTGGCTGTGTGTTTGGGGAGCTCAAGTGTTTTTCTAGATCCTCTTCTGTACTACTATGGCTCGTCTCAGTGCAGACAGCAAATCAAATCTGTGCTTTGGTGCAGAAAGGCAAAAAGAGTGACTAAACCATCAAAATGAAATGCTCTCACTACAACTGCACAATATAAAACAAAAATGAAGTGTGACTCTTAAAATAACATCTGCCAGTGCTTGCACTTTATTTACCTGCCAGTACTGTATTAATCGAAGTGGAAAGTGATGTATGATGTGATGGTGTTTGATTTCTCTGTATGCACTCATATATTATTCTATTTACTACTATATCATCCAGTATATTGACAAAATTTAGCTACCACACATAATATACTATCTGTATATTGAAATATTTATATAATGTATGTCACCCATATCCATCTGTTTTAATAAATAGAATAATAATAGTAAATAAAACCTGCAATAGTCTACCATTTGACTGAAGCAATTTGTTCATTGATTTTACATATTTAGGTTCTGCATTTGAACAGAGGCTGTGATTAATCAATTGTCTAGTTCACAGTGTTAATCCATATGTCTTCCCAAGATGAATAAACTATCATCATGTACCTTGCTGGAAGACATATATGCCACTGTGTTTAATGCATTTTAGATAGATAGGTATTTCATAAAGTGAGTTACACCAAACATGTGCATACAGAGATTACACACACTGTTCTGGAAAGCGTGTGCCAGGTACGGTCACATGACTGTGGCGGTGCGCTTTCTCTCCTTTAGCTGTAGAGCTGATTCTCTTTACATTCATGATGAAAACAGTCCTCATTTAGGTAACTGCAGTCTTTCCAGTAAACATTGCTAGAACAATGGCACACAGACTGGTCTATTAATGAACCTGGGAGAACCTTTCCACTCAAATTATAATAGGCAATTGTTGTATTTAAAGGTTACATTTTTGATTTGGCTCATCATGTCTTAAATACTCCTGTGAGTCATGTTTCAGAATGTTTTGCCTTGGTGAACAGTTTTCACTTCACGTTTGGGAGACTCAAATTATGAACGTGTAAACATAATTGTGTTAAATACAAATCCTTTCTAATATGTCCTGTATGGGAATCTACAGTTAAAGGGGACCAATTCTGCCACCTTTTAATGACACAACTGTGCTGCCCCAGTGTTTTTAGATCTTTTTGTCAGTATAATTAATTTAATTGTGTCAAAATCTTTTCATAAGTGTGTAAGGGTTTTATTGACAATTAAAAAAAAACTTTCATTACATTAAAGGCCATGAGTTCACTTTATGGACTGACTGTCAACAATCCTCTCACATACATGAACAAACTTAAATTAGATGCATGTGAGCAGTGCATCTAAGCACTCTGACAGACTCTTTTGGATTAATGACTTTCTGTACAGAGCCGTCAAATATCCTTTAAACATAAGCATAAGCATAATAAGTTTACGTTTGTCCTGCCTGGATCCCTGAAACAGCAAGCACTTTCTGGTGTTCGTGTTTTGGCCACACACCCTGAACTTAGCCCGCCAGAGGATCTATTGGCTTGGAATGGAGCATGACGTGCATGATAATCAGAAACCATGTTGGACATGTCTTCATTTACAGATCATACATTCAATGGTAAGTATATTAAATTTAATTCATATTTATTTGTGTAGAGCTTTTTACAATACATAAATTCAAATCAGAAAATGCATGTCTAGATTATATTTTACAGTAATTTGTTAGCAGGAAATGGGGACCAGGTGATGCAACTTGGGACATGATTAGACACAGACAGGAGCATGCAGGACTGGGAAGATACACAAGGGAACCCGGATGTGACGGACAGGACAATTAGACACACCACATAAGGTAATGATATACGAGGCACTCCTCTAATTTAGAATTGTAAAGTATTATTCTCTTAGGAAGGTAAACAGGAAGTAGATGGAGACATGACAGAACTGTGACAGGTATATGTTAAGATGACCAGATTTCTGAAATGGAAACAGGGGACGTTTCCTAGTTCAGGTCAAAATATCATTGAAATCTCTCTTGTTATTGTCTATGAATTCAAAACGGGTTTTTTTGTGTGCATATGTTTGTTTTTAACTTGTTGTGGGTTACAAATCTATTGTTTTAATGAATGATTATGATGTTTGTGAGTCAAGCTGACCCTAACTGGTTTTACCAAAAAGCATGTACAGTATATATTAACCACTGCAAATAGCAAACCGTTCAAAAGGGTTATTTTACATTTGTACTTATGAAAATGTATCTATCCCTATTAGACTCGTAAACATTTTAAACATTATTCCTATTAAACATTTAGGTTCATTTCAAGAACAAAGTGTGTGCTTTCTGCAAATGTAATTGCTGCATGTGTTAGGGTTTAGATGATTATTTTTAGCTTTTATTCAGTGCGCTGAAAGTACTGATGGCTTTGGTGAAAGTTTAAAATTGAGTGCAAAACAATCCTGCAGCTGTTCGGGCATTATATTGTACAGACAAACAGTATTACTTTGATTTAACATGATGAGTAGTTAGTTAAAACTGATAACTGTGGCTCTTGATAATATATTATAACAGTGCTCTGCTCTGTCCAGATTATGTTCTTCATGACTAAAGTATCAGCATATGAGAAAGTAATCAGTGTAGTTTGCAGCCCCTCTGTTGGTGAAAATAATCACTACTGGATTGCTCTGGTCACGGCAGGCTGTGTTGGTTTTGCTTTTTTGCAGTTTTGCGGAGGTTATGAACACCCTGCAAAACGATGACAGCTCAGGGACAGGACACTAAAATCCTTGGACTGTCCCTGGAAAACGGGGACATCTGGTTTTAAAGTTATGACATTGGTGTAGATGTTTCTAACTTCAATAACAATTGAAGAAAATGACTTGAAGTCACAAAACCAACTGTAAAATGTTCATGTAGGTGTCAGGCAAGATGCACACCTTTTTGATTTTTGATATGAAAATAGTTCAAGTGCAATTAGGGTTAGGCCGCAGCTCAAATAAACCTTTCGGCTGGACTGCCATTCTGGATTGCAGAAGAATAGGTTGCAGAAGAAGAAAGTTTAACATTAACCAATAAAAACAAAAAAAATCTAGTCATTTTTGCTTATGGTTTAACTGAATCATCAAATGTCAGCTGCAAGTACAATGGTTAATAAAGTGAGATTTAATACATACAAATACTAGTTTTATTTAACATGTTCAATTATTGGAGGTTTGCTTAATATTCTGATTTTGCATTTCACTGATTCTATTCATTTTGAGAAATACTGAATCTTTTTCTGTTTCATATATTTTGTTTTAAATTTAAAAGTAATGTTGCTTTACTAAAATAACTTGGTTACTTGAAAAAAGTAATCGTATTACGTAACTTGAGTAACTTGTAATGTGTGACCCCTAACACTGCTTAAAATCAATGCATAATTTCGGTTGCCAGAGAATAATACAAGATACAGATACAGCGAATGAGTCCATAATCTGCCTTCGGTCTGTGCAAAGTTAAGTAATGATAATAAACTAATGAACAACAATACTGGATATTGTATAATATCAATTACAGAAATTAAAGTTATCCTGGTAGTCTAATAAATTGAAAATACTCCATACCGTAGACTAAAAAAAGAGGGAGGTCTTTTGGCACATCAAGTCATTACATAAGGAAGGAATATTAGAGCTTTAGGGATAACGCCCAAATTAACCATCATGGTCCATCTATTGCTTTCTGTGAGCTGCGATTTCTGTCAATTACAGCATCAATCTCATGCACTCTGTATGTTGTATAATAGCAGCCAAATGGACCCCTCAATTAAGCTTGACAGGTCGTCACTTAATACAATTCCTGACATCTCCACACAGAAGAGACTGAGCATTCGGAGAGTGAAGAAGCACAGCCTGTATAAGATTTTTAGAGGGTTTTTCATTAGTTTGTTATTCAAGTGACTGATCAGTAGCTACTTATGGGGGTCAAAACTATCTTGCTTTCAGTTGTACTTATGCGTGTCTGCACTGATTCATTTGACGGTAAGTACACCAGTCCAATTGAACATGAAAGAAGTTTGACTTTTAATTGTATTAATTTTGATTGGGTTTATCTTGATGAGTGAAATCATATTGGAAGTTTGTTTTGTAGAGACTTCTTTTTAAAATAGTGCGGTGACTTAAAATGTAAACATTTGCAATTGGTTTTGTTTTTCTTGTTGCAAATAAGTACTGTGTCAGTACCGTTTTATTTATCACAGGGCTTTGATAAATACAATGATGCTATTTTTTTTTTTACTCCAAGTGCCATATTAACTTCAAATACCATATAACCATGGTACAAAAAAAAAAAATCTCACAGCAATACAATTTCTATGTTCTCAGATTAATATAAATGTGGTTCTACAAAAAGTGTAAACAACATGGTGTGAGGACGATTCGGAAATCCATTGCTGCTTGTATGTCTTTTCTTTTTCTTATTTGTACATATAGTCTTTTCTTTGTCTTATTTGTTCATATGTCATTTTCCTTTTATATTTGAATGATTTGTAAAGAGTGATTATCTAATAAAAAATCCCAAACTTGATTTATAAAAGCCTTTCTTTACTTTTCTGTTTTTTCCATAGAGTAAGGATGAATATTGTCAGCACGTCTCACCAGATATAACATGTTATCAGAATGTTTTGAGACTCTCTCTGTTGATAGTTGGAGTCTGAGCCGAGTTCAGCCTTGGAGAAGCTGTGTGTGTGTGTGTGTGTGTGTGTGTGTGTGTGTGTGTGTGTGTGTGTGTGTGTGTGTGTGTGTGTGTGTGTGTGTGTGTGTGTGTGTGTGTGTGTGTGTGTGTGTGTGTGTGTGTGTGTGTGTGTGTGTGTGTGTGTGTGTGTGTGTGTGTGTGTGTGTGTGTGTGTGTGTGTGTGTGTGTGTGTGTGTGTGTGTGTGTGTGTGTGTGTTAATATGGTCTGTATTGGTGAGGTGATTAACTGGCTCCATCAGGAGACGGAATGACTTGTTGTTCTCGACAAGCCACGTCACGAACCCGTCAACCATGTAATCAACGAAAATATGCTTCAGACTGTCTACTCTTGTGTGGAAAAAACTAGTATTTTTTTATCTTTCTTTCTTTCTTAGCCAATCAGAATCATTTAACCATTATCGTTGACGTAGTTAGTAGCCTCTGTTAGAGTATAATTGCTGTAACAATGTTATTGAATGTGAGGCGGCCTGCGAACTCCTTGTGAGACTCGAAGCTTCTGCTGATGAAACTGCAAACTAAACTTCACTAAAATGTATTCTGTTGACTGCACTTCTGACTACTGGTCTTCATTCTACATATCTGGTCTTCGGGTCTTAACTGTAATTCTCTTAACTGCTCATTTAAGGGGAACCCAAAAAGGAAAATTCTGACATCATTTAATCACCTTAATTTCATTGATTACCTATATGCCTGAGAAACTGTTTGGTTATCAATGTTGCTCAAAACAAAATTGTATGCAATTACTGCATCTGTTCCCTCCTCATCATATGGCCATTTCCTGCGAGCAGTGGATGAAAAGTTTTCTGTTTTATCCCTGAATCTTCATGACAACGACACAGATCCGATTGCTAAGAGATGGGCTGCAAATAATGCTCACAGGAAATTAATTAGCTTGACATTTTAATCAAGACCTAATTGCCTTTAGCAGATTGTGTGCTTTCACTAATAGTGTTTTGTCATGTTTGTGTTACAGAGAGTTCTGGAAGCAGCTATGAAGATTATGAGCTAATTGATGACCTCAACCTTTTAACCTACGGTGATCCTGATTCAAGGACAGAACCCAAAACAAGTGAGCTCCTCAAATGATTATAACAACACTGATCGTGATGAAATGAAACCAGACCTGTACGTACCCTACTAAAAACTGACTTTAAAGGAATTGTTCAGCTGAAATGAAAATTCTGTCAGGATTTATTCACTCTCATGCATCCCATACGATTTGTGTTCATCTTTATTATTTCATTAATCAAGTTAATATATTTTCAATGATCAAACAATCCAAAATATTAAAATTTCAAAGTTTTGGTTCTGTGAACCTTCAACGGAGGGACAGCAACCTTTCAGATTTCATACAAATATACTAATTTGCATTTTAAACATGAACAAAATACTTGTTTTTGAAATGATGTAACTGTGAGTAAACGATGACAGAATTCTCATTCTCGAACTGAAACTTTAACACAGAAACTGAGTAATGAATACTCTAGGTGGTGATGTTTATCCATATATCTGGAATTAGATTGTTTACTGTTGTTCATTTCACTTAAAGGGGTCAATTTGCTGTAATTAAAACTTATTTTGCTCAGTAATATTCCTGCATATGTCTGAAAAATAATGCTCACTGAAGCATATGGAAAGAGCAAATTTGCATCTTTTTTCACTGAGATGCAGCATCCAGTTGATGAAGAAAATTAAAATAGTGCTTATAGAGCTTCAGGAGACATGTCCACAAAATAGCTGTCATATAATTATAATTTCTAATATAATTTTATTGAGACTAAAAGCACCAGTGTCTTAGCGGCTTTCCTGTAGCTCAAACAATAGAGTGTGGTATTTGCAACACCAAGGTCCTGGGTTCGAATCCCTTTGAAAGCAAGAACTGATTAGAATGTCAATGTGGACAAATGCGTCTGCCAAATGAATAAATGTAAATCAGTGATGTGATAATTTTCACATTCAGACAACAAAAACAACTCAATTTATTCGGCTATGAATTTTTAGGATTCAGAAATTGTACCATTTTAAGTTATTTTTAAGCACATTTTAAGAAGTTAAACACATGAGCTCAACCAGAGCCATTAAAAATGATTTAATCATTTTAAAATCAAACATACTTGTCAGTTATGCCTTTATGATTCACTATACAAGTGTTAATTTAGTTTTATTTATATACCAATATAGATTTTATTACAGTAATCCCTTGTTTATCGCGGTTAATGTGTTGATTACAGATATTGACTGTGTGCCACCTGCAGTTTACTACAGAACCATCATTAATCTGAGCTCTTCAACAGGACGTAATGGTAAAATGCAACACAAACTCATCACAATTTCTAACTTTTTTACATTTTACAAAAATGGAGGCAATTAGAACAATTTGCATATAGTTTGTAAAGTTTTTGTACGATCTGCTCACACCCCAGTAATGGTAATGTTTAGAGGTGGATCTCATACTTTTTTTCTGATAATTTACAAGGTATGTTTTAGCAATTATATGACCTTCACTCCTTGTGTTTTGTGCTGGTTACAGATTCTAAAATTATTCCATGTAGGGTTAGTACGTTTGTAGCGTCCAAGCCTCAAGCATCAAATCAGGGCAATACTTCAGATGGAGCAGCCGAGACTAAAATACTCCCTGAGACATTGAAAATCTCAGACAATTCTGCTGCCTTTCTCAAAGGCCTGATGGTCACACATGTCATGCCCTCATTCTACATCTTCATCATCCTCATTAGTTTGCCTCTGAACGCTTTGGCCTTGGTGACGTTCATCAGTAAGATTCCAGTGAAGAAACCACCTGTGATCTACATGTGTCACCTGGCGTGTGTGGATCTGCTCTTCACCCTGCTGCTTCCTCTGAAGATCCACTACCAGCTGAACGCTTCAGATTGGGTGTTCGGTGAGGTGGCGTGTCGTGTGCTCAGTGCAGCTTACTACTGCTACATGTACTGCTCAATACTGCTGATGATGTGCATGAGTGTGGACAGACTGCTGGCTGTGACTCTTCCCATCGCCTCTCTAAACTGGAGGAGTGCAAGGAAAGCCACGTATGTATGTGTGCTGGTCTGGCTGCTGGCGATCGCTGGTACAGTGCCACTTCTCTCAATGAGACAAACGATCAGGATTAAGGATGTGGGCATCACTTGTCATGACTCACTGATCCATGACGACCCTACAGTGTTGTATTATGTGTACATGTTCTCCATCCTCTCCTGCCTCTACTTCTTCTTGCCGCTGATTGTCACCTTATTGAGCTACTTTACAATCATATATGTTCTCAGTGCAAAGTCTGATCGCTTAACATCATCATCATCATCATCTTCATCAGGCAACCGAAGAAAAGCTGTGATTTTAGCTACTGCCGTACTGGTTGAGTTTGTGGTGTGTTTTGCTCCAACCAATGGCATCCTGTTGTTCCACTGTGTTCGTTTAGCTATTGGAGGGCAGGGAGATACATCATATGTTGTTTACCTGTTGGCTGTGTGTTTGGGGAGCTCAAGTGTTTTTCTAGATCCTCTTCTGTACTACTATGGCTCTTCTCAGTGCAGACAGCAAATCAAATCTGTGCTTTGGTGCAGAAAGGCTAAAAAAGTGACTAAACCATCAAACACATGAAATGCTCTCACTACAACTGCACAATATAAAACAAGTAACATCTGACATTGCTTGACAAGTTCACTACATTTTATTTACCTGCCAGTACTGTATTAACCGAAGTGGAATGTGATGTATGATGTGAAGTGATGGTGTTTGATTTCTCTGTATGCACTCATATATTATTCTATTTACTACTATATCATGCATTATATGGACACTATAGCTACCACACATAATATGTTATCTGTACATTGTCATATTTATGTAATCTATGTCACCCATATCCATCTGTTTTAATAAATGTAACAATAATAATAAATAAAACCTGCAATAGTCTACCATTTGACTGAAGCCATTTGCTCATTGATTTTACATATTTAGGTTCTGCATTTGAACAGAGGCTGTGATTAATCAATTGTCTAACTCACAGTGTTAATCCATATGTCTTCCTAAGATAAATAAACTATCAGCATGTACCTTTCTGGCAGCCATTCAAAAAAAAAAAAAAATAAAAAAAATAAAAAATATATATATATATATACATTTTTTTTTAAATATTTTAGATAGCTAGGTATTTCATAAAGTGAGTTGCAATTGTTGTATTTAAATGTTACATTTTTTATTTGACTCATCATGTCTTAAATACTCCTGAGAGTCATTTTTCAGAATGTTTTGCCTTGGTGAACAGTTGAGATTCACTTCACATGTTTGGGAGACTCAAATTATGTACGTGTAAACATAATAGTGTTGAATACAAATCCTTTCTAATATGTCCTGTATGAGAATTTACAGTTAAAGGAGACCAATTCTGCCACCTTTTAATGACACAAATATTAATTTTCACAAACTGTGCTGCTTCAGTGTTTGCAGATCTTTTTGTCAGTATAATTAATTTAATTGTGTCAAAATCTTTTCATAAGTGTCTAAGGCTTTCATTGAATTTTTTTTAAAACTTTTATTACATTAAAGGCCACAAGGCAACCGGGAACAAAGAAGACACAAGGTAGCATCAACGACAATCGACCAAGACTGAAGGAAACAACGGGTAGATATACACAAGGATTGATTTGACACAGCTGACAAGACTAACGGGTTGATTGATTACGAGACAGGTGGATGGAAAAACACTGGGAGATCACGGAAGGAAACAGGAAACAGATGGAGATCAAAGACAAAACATGCAAACAAATGGACTCAGAATATGAACATAAGTTTCATTCTGGCATAAAAGTTAATAAAACTTGAACTTGATACTCGATATTCACAAATTTAGTGACTGTCTTTAAAATTACGACGTTGATGTAGATGTTTCTAACTTCAAAAGCATTTGAAGAGAATGACTCACAGTCACAAAACCAACTGTAAAATGTTCATGTAGGTGTCAGGCACGATGCACACCTTTTGGATTATTGATATTTATGAAAATAGTTCAAGTTCAAGAGCTCAAGCGGTAGTAGAAAATACAGTACTGTAGAGGCCGCAGCTCAAATAAACCTTTCGGCTGGACTGACATTCTGGATTGCAGAAGAATAGGATGCAGGAGAAGAAAGTTGAACACTTACTTCACCCATAAAAATAATAAACTCTAAAGTCATGTTTGCTTATGGTTTAACTGAATCATCAAATGTCAGATGCAAGTACAATGGTTAATAAAGTGAGATTTAATACATACAAATATTTGTTTTATTTAACATATTTAATTATTGGAGGTTTGCTTAATATTCTGATTTCTGTTTCATATATTTTGTTGTAAATTTAAAAGTAATGTTACTTTACTAAAATAACTTGATTACTTGAAAAAAGTAATCATATTACGTAACTCGAGTAACTTGTAATGTGTGACCCCTAACACTGCTTAAAACCAATGCATAATTTCGGTTGCCAGCGAAGAATACAACATACACATACTATAGCGAATGAGTCCACAATTTGCCTTCGGTCTGTGCAAAGTTAAGTAATGATAATAAACTGATGAACAACAATACTGGAAATTGAAAATTAAAGAAACTACAGAAATTAAGTTATCCTGGTAGTCTAATAAATTGAAAATACTCCATATTGTAGACTAAAAAAAAGAGGGAGGTCTTTTGGCACATCAAGTCAATACATAACGAAGGAATATTAGAGCTTTAGGGATAACGCCCAAATTAACCATCATGGTCCATCTATTGCTTTCTGTGAGCTGCGATTTCTGTCAATTACAGCATCAATCTCATGCACTCTGTATGTTGTATAATAGCAGCCAAATTGACCCCTCAATTAAGCTTGACAGGTCGTCACTTAATACAATTCCTGGCATCTCCACACAGAAGAGACTGAGCATTCGGAGAGTGAAGAAGCACTGCCTGTATAAGATTTTTAGAGGGTTTTTCATTAGTTTGTTATTCAAGTGACTGATCAGTAGCTACTTATGGGGGTCAAAACTATCTTGCTTTCAGTTGTACTTATGCGTGTCTGCACTGATTCATTTGACGGTAAGTACACCAGTCCAATTGATCATGAAAGAAGTTTGACTTCTAATTGTAGTCATTTTGATTATTTTTAACTTATGCAGATGGATGAGTGAAATTAGTTTGGTTTCTAGAGACTTATTTGTAAAATGTACACATTTGCAATTTTTCGACATTAATCCAAACGGTTGTATTTTTCTTGTTGCAAAAAAGTACTGTGTCAGTACCATTGTATTTACCATGGGGCTTTGATAAATACAATGTGCTGAATGATTTGTATTTTCATGGTACTCCAATTACTATATTAACTTAACATACCATATAACCATGGTACAAAAAAAAGTTCTCAGGTTAATATAAATGTAGTTCTACAAAAAGTGTAAACAACAAGGATAAACGGCTCACTTAAGGGAACCCAAAAAGGCAAATAAAAATATTTAATCTCCCTCATGTGACTGATAACCTGCATGTCTGTCTGTCTGTCTTCAATGCAATATAAAAGACGAAATTGAGAAATTTCCATACAATGGAAACTGTTTGGTTATCAATGTTGTTCAAATTGAAATTGCATGCAATTACTACATCTGTTCCCTCCTCATCATATGGCCATTTCCTGCGAGCAGTGGATGAACAGTTTTCTGTTTTATCCCTGAATCTTCATGACAACGACACAGATCCGATTGCTAAGAGATGGGCTGCAAATAATGCTCACAGGAAATGAATTAGCGTGACATTTTAATCAAGACCCAATTGCCTTTAGCAGCTTGTGTGCTTTCACTAATAGTGTTTTCTCATGTTTGGTTACAGAGAGTTCTGGAAGCAGCTATGAAGATTACAGCAACAGCAACTTTTCGACCCATGGTTATCCTGATTCATGGGCAGAACCCAAAACAAGTGAGCTCCTCAAAAGAGTATAACAACACTGTTCTGGGTGAAATTAAATCAGACCCGTACCCTACTGAAAACTATGACTTTAAAGGACTTGTTCACCTGAGATGAAAATTCTGTCAAATATTCTGTCAATTTCTAATATAATTTCTAATATAATTTCTAATATAATTTCTAATAATTTCTAAAATAATTTTACTGAGACTGAAAGCACCAGTGTCTGAGCGGCTTTCCTGTAGCAAACAATAGAGTGTTGCACTTGCATTTGCAACACCAAGGTCCTGGGTTCAATTCCCTGGGAAAGCAAGAACTGATTAGAATGTCAATGTGGATAAAAGTATCTGCCAAATGCATAAATGTAAATGTGATGTGACAATTTTCACGTTCAGACAACAAAAACAATTCTGAGGGGCTGTGGCTTTTTAGGATTCAGAAATTGTACCATTTTAAGTTATTTTTAAGCACATTTTTAGAAGTTAGACACATAAGCTCAAACTCAAACTCTGAGAGAGTTTCTCTCTTTGGTATCCCGGGAAACCGTTTCTCTTGCGCATCACGATAAAACAACGCTGCTTTCCTCAATACCGCTGCCGATACGGCGGCATTTTTGAACTTTTATTTTTCAATTCATATTTTTGAAAAATACGCGATGCATTGAGGCCGCGAAACGGCGAGGGATTACTGTATTATTTTGAATTTGCTTTTATTTTAATTAAGTTTAATTTGAGGTGTTTTTATATTTCTATTTAGCTTTCATTTATTTTTATTTCAGCATTAGTTTCAGTACTTAAACTTCTTTTATTTTTTAAGTTTACATTTTCATCAAATGTTTATTTCGATAACAAAAAAAAACAATTGTTGATAGTTTTCATTTTAGGTTTAGTTAATGATAACACTCTGCTGTATATAATACAGATAGGTGATACAAATCTTTATTTATCATATTATGAGAGATCATATTTCATATAGCGTGTGATGCGTCTAATGTGGGCATCTATTGTAACATATCTGTAATATGGGTACATCATTCATGCATTATAAATATCTCCCAAGTTTGAAAGGAAATTCCTCCAGTAAAACAATCTCCATCAAGCCCCTGAAATGTGTCCAGGTTCTCTTAACTATTCTATGGCATTACGAGAGCTTTCACTAATGGTCTTTTGTGTTGATTACAGATATTGACTGTGTGCCACCTGAAGTTTACCACAGAACCATCATTAATCTGAGCTCTTCAACAGGACATAATGGTGATATGCAACACAAAAAACTCATCACAATTTCTAACTTTTTTTACATTTTACAAAAATGGAGGCAATTAGAACAATTTGTATATAGTTTGTAAAGTTTTTGTACGATCTGCTCACACCCCAGTAATGGTAATGTTTAGGGGTGGATCTCATACTTAATTTTTTTCTGATAATTTGCAAGGTATGTTTTAGCAATTATATGACCTTCACTCTTTGTGTTTTGTGCTGGTTATAGATTCTGAAATGATTCCGTGTATGGTTAGTACGTTTTTAGCCTCCAAGCCTCGAGCATCAAATCAGGGCAATACTTCAGATGGAGCAGCCGAGACTAAACTAGTCCCTGAGAATTTGAAAATCTCAGACAATTCTGCTGCCTTCCTCAAAGGCCTGATGGTCACACATGTCATGCCCTCATTCTACATCTTCATCATCCTCATTAGTTTGCCTCTGAACGCATTGGCCTTGGTGACGTTCATCTGTACGATTCCAGTGAAGAAACCACCTGTTATCTACATGTGTCACCTGGCGTGTGTGGATCTGCTCTTCACCCTGCTGCTTCCTCTGAAGATCCACTACCAGCTGAACGCTTCAGATTGGGTGTTCGGTGAGGTGGCGTGTCGTGTGCTCAGTGCAGCTTACTACTGCTACATGTACTGCTCAATACTGCTGATGATGTGCATGAGTGTGGACAGACTGCTGGCTGTGACTCTTCCCATCACCTCTCTAAACTGGAGGATCGCAAGGAACGCCACGTATGTTTGTGTGCTGGTCTGGCTGCTGGCGATCGCTGGTACAGTGCCACTTCTCTCAATGAGACAAACGATCAGGATTAAGGATGTGGGCATCACTTGTCATGACGCACTGATCCATGACGACCCTACAGTGTTGTATTATGTGTACATGTTCTCCATCCTCTCCTGCCTCTACTTCTTCTTGCCGCTGATTGTCACCTTAGTGAGCTACTTTACTATCAAATATGTACTCAGTGCAAAGTCTGATCGCTTAACATCATCATCATCATCATCATCCGGACACAGAAGAAAAGCTGTGATTATGGCAATTGCCGTACTGGTTGAGTTTGTGGTGTATTTTGCTCCAACCAATGGCATCCTGTTGTTCCACTGTGTTCGTTTAGCTATTGGAGGGGAGGGAGATTCATCATATGTTGTTTACCTGTTGGTTGTGTGTTTGGGGAGTGCAAGTGTTTTTCTAGATCCTCTTCTGTACTACTATGGCTCGTCTCAGTGCAGACAGCAAATCAGATCTGTGTTTTGGTGCAGAAAGGCCAAAAGAGTGACCACATCATCTAACACATGAAATGCTCTCACTACAACTGCACAATATAAAACTCTCTTCAAGTAACAACTGCCATTGCTTGACAAGTTCACTACATTTTATTTACCTGCCAGTACTGTAACCGAAGTGGAATGTGATGTATGATGTGAAGTGATGGTGTTTGATTTCTCTGTATGCACTCATATATTATTCTATTTACTACTATATCATGCATTATATGGACACTATAGCTACCACACATAATATGTTCTCTGTACATTGTAATTTATTTATATAATCTATGTCACCCATATCCATCTGTTTTAATAAATGTAACAATAATAGTAAATAAAACCTGCAATAGTCTACCATTTGACTGAAGCCATTTGTTCATTGATTTTACATATTTAGGTTCTGCATTTGAACAGAGGCTGTGATTAATCAATCATCTAACTCACAGTGTTAATCCATATGTCTTCCCAAGATGAATAAACTATCAGCATATACTTTTCTGGCAGACATATATGCCATTATGCTTAATACATTTTAGATAGATAGGTATTTCATAAAATGAGTTACACCAAACATGTGCATACAGAGATTACAAACACTTTACATTCATGATGAAAACAGTCCTCATTTAGGTAACTGCAGACTTTCCAGTAAACATTGCCAGAATATTGGCACACAGACTGGTCTGTTAAGGAACCTGGGAGAACCTTTCCACTCAAATTATAATAGACTAAAGCTTTCATTAATGTGAATTTTTTGATTTGGCTCATCATGTCTTAAATACTCCTGTGAGCCATTTTTCTGAATGTTTTGCCTTGGTGAACAGTTGAGATTCACTTCACTTTTGGGAGACTCAAATTATGTATGTGTAAACATAATAGTGTTGAATACAAATCCTTTCAAAAATGTCCTGTATGGGAATTTTCAGTTAAAGGGGACCAATTCTGCCACCTTTTAATGACACAAATATTAATTTTCACAAAGTGTGCTGCTCCAGTATTTTTAGATATTTTTTTTTTTGTATAATTCGAAGGCTTTTATTGATAATTACATTAAAGGCCATGAGCTCACTGTATGTACAATAATCCACTCACAAACATCATGACCAAACGTCTCAAGTTACGCATGTCTCCTCATACTGGAGAGAAAAGTGGCGAATATTCTCTCAGCATTAAATGCTGACAACGTCAAACTCCTCAGAGTTAGATTGTTGTAGTCGGTGCCTCTGTTTGATCGTATGTAACAGCCCTTGGGCATGCATGTGCACTGGATCTGCCGGGAAAAGGCTGAGATAAGGCAGCGCTCGTCTCTCACCCCGCTGTCTGATCCATTCGCGAATCCCAGGACCCAGATCACCGCAGATCCTCGACTACAGCGGGATCAGAGCCCTAGGGAGCACGAGCCTGGGCGGACTCAGTATCAAAGGCCGCCAGGCAGGAGCGGAACACCTGCATAACAGTCAGCGCGCAAAAAGCGCTGTCCTAACATGCTCTGCTCACACACACACATAGTGAGTGTGCGTTCCCACCCGAAATTTAGTGAAGGAAGGGAGCGCACTGCACAAATGTTTGATTCGCCATTTGAAAATTGGAGAGCCCTTTTCTTTTAAACTAGTCTAGGGAATAGATCAGTCGAAGGAACTCAAACAACTAGCGCGACAACACAACACACTCTCACACTTGTGCTTGCGAAGACACCAAAAGCTACTGCCTCCGGGCTCTGGCGCTCGGTTCGTGACGTCACCGACCTGCGATTCAGGATCACTTCAATTCACTGGTTTCTGACTGTCAAAATGTAGTCTGTGCCTTTTTCAGTCTGAATTACAAAGTCAGCAGCAAAAAAGACACAGTTACTTCTAGGGTGGCCTTCTATGTCAGCTGTAAGTGCAGATCTCACAGGCACAAGCATCCAAATGAGGATTTGCATGTTTTGAGGGTTTTGAAGCACAATTATTTTACCTTGATGACTTTCCGTACAGCGCCGTCAAATATCTGCACAGGCATAAGAAGTTTAAGTTTGTCCTGCCTGACTCCTTGAAACAGCAAACACTTTCTAGTGTTCATGTTTTGGCCAAATATCCGGTTCTTAGCCCGCCAGAGGACTTCATTAGTATTCTATGCTTCGTTTTTTGTCATATTTATAATGTAGCTACACATTACTGGCAGTTATTATTAATTTCTATTACTCTGAAACTGTGCTATTCTTCTGAAATGTTTGATTGAGTATTGTCTTATTTCATTTACTGGCACACAGAGGGTGTGAATGTGCAGATAATTTCAGGTCGTCCCAAAACATCCGTTTCCCACTACAGATTAATGGATCATCAAAGAGACGATCATAAGCATCAAGTTTCAAGGCAATTTAGGCTCTTACTGCACATTCTGTGGAGATTTGGGTCTCGACCACATGCATCACTCTATGATCTGAGTGCAATGGTTCAGACCACTAGATCCTAAAATGCATATACTCTCCCATTTATTGTTTTTTATTAATTCATTTATTTAGTGTTTTCAGGTGTTAGTCATCAATAACTTGACTTCCTCCTTGACCACTCGTTTCCTCACTCGCTCCTCCCACCGCAGGCCAGGGAGCCATCCGGAGGATTCCCACTCAGAAGATAATGTGAAACAGTGTGTCTAACACAATCTTTGCGGAAATGGTGCATAATGTCACTGCTTCTGGATATAGTGTTGCAGCATCCACTAGAACTAATGCAAAACAATGTCCAAATCCTAATGGCTAGATGAGGTCCAGACCAATTATTTTGAATGGGACCTCTACTAATAATAATGGGCTCAATGGTGCTTTAGAAATGACCAGACAATTAACTAGCTGACATTCATGACATGGAGCACACCATCTCATGAATGACTGTGTCAAGGTTCTGACACATTCGGTCTAGTCATTTCTTGGTTTTTCTTGGTTTCTTGGTTTTTCTTGGTTTTGATGCTCCCGTAATATCTTGTCTTTTGTGTGAGCGCACTGTTTCGAGGTTGCTCGAGCTGTGCACTTTCCTGTTCTTGAGATCTGTCTTGTGTGTGGGGCGTGGCGGCTGATCCCTATTCTAGTCCTGTTTGGTATTGGTTTGTGTTTCGGTATTTGGACATTCATGCTCCGTATGTGTCTTTTGTTTGAGTGCACAAGATGAGTGTTCGCTTGTGCTCGTGTGCTTTGTCGTGTTCTGTGAGTGCATGTGGGTTTGAGTTCACACAGACTCACCGCGCTCTTGTCTGCGTCAGTTGTTTTGTAGCACACGGTTCATGTTTACATAGTCCACATGCTTTCATGTTATGTCTTGTGCTGTGTTGCACGCAGCTTGTGTTTCTACTGGATGCATGATTTCATGTCGTCTTATTTTGTGAAGACACACGGCTTATGAGTGTCTCATTGGCTTGGGACTTAATTGTGTAAATGCTGGCCAATCTATGACCAAAATCAGGGGATGGCTAAGATGGGGATAAACCACCACCTAAACTCTAAGTTTTTATCCCCTAAATTGAATACTGACAGGTACTAACGGATAAATCAACACGTGCCTGTGCACACACTGCACCTTAAACTTGTAGCTTGTATCCAGTGCCCGCTCTTGCATCAGGCTTTTATGAATGGCGGTTTGGTTACAATCTGAATCCACCAAAACTCACAGGTTTTTGATACTGCCTGGGGGTAGCCCATGGGGTGTTGGGGACCCGGATCAATCACACTTCCATCACTAGACACTTACACTGGAAACTATAATACAGTAGAACCACGACTTACGAAAATAATCCATTCCGAGGTTGGCTTCGTAAGTCGATCTTTTCGTAAGTCGGTCAGGCTTTTACATGTAAATTACCTAATCCGTTCCAAGCCCTATGAAAACACCACATTTAGCATGGGATGAAGTGCATCCCAGCTTTATACTTCTCAATTATCTCCCTTTTCGTCTCCATCCTCTTCTTCCCTTTCACTTCAGCAACACATCCATGGCTAGTGATTAGAAAAAGTTTATGTTAACTGGGCACAAAATAATGGCAATGCAGCACGATGAAAACAAAACTTGTATGCGAAAGCGCGGACGAACTTTAGCGTTAGCGTAGCACAGACGAAACGGGAGAGGAACACCGCTGCGCAGAGGCTGATGGGAGTGATGCTGACCAATAGGAGAGCAGGATGCTGCAACGAAAGCTAGCGTCCGAGCCGGGAGACAGACAATGGGAGAGCGGGACGATTGGTGCGAGTTTACGGGTCAGTAGCGCGCAAATTTCAAAACAAAACTCTGAAATCGTCGCCTCGGGCCGAGATTTCGTTTTCGGATTTCGATCATTTTGTCGTTACTCGGGCGAAAAAAACCCAAAATCTTTTATTGTACGTCGAACTTTTCGTACGTAGAGTGTTTCGTAAGTCGGGGTTCTACTGTAAAACTATAATATAAACCCCGCATCTCCAGCAGACCAGTCCATACCTTTATACCACCCCAGTGGCAGAAGGATGGCTAAGAGACTGGTGTAAAAATGAAAGATGAAGATGAAGTGCTGCCTCTGTCGCGCAGCCACACACTTTATATGTTTTTTCAAAGAGGTGCCCAAGCACTTACAGGTCATCCAGTGGACCAATCTTGCTGGCGTTCTAACTTTTGGGCACCCGTGTAAAACGTTCAAGGAAGCAGCAAATCCAAGTCTTTATTGGACAATAAAGATAAAAAAATGTACTATGTAGGGCACGCTACCTCATAAAACAAAACAATAGTACAATATGTAACACATACGTCTCTCTCTCTCTCCCTAGCCCAGGTGTACGGGCCACTTCTATCCATCTGTCTGCCAATCACTAGAACTAGAGAGAGGTGCTAGTCATCACTCACTTGACCTCCTTATCACCATTCATCTCCTCAATCGTTCCCCCGCTACAAACTGTGCTTAACCACAACCTCCTCGCCAGAATAGTGATCCATTGTTATACTTTTTATGGTTAAAAAGATAATACTCTCACAAAACATGGACAGAGCCAATTTATAAGCTTTTTCTTTGAGATGGACTCATGAATCTGAATATATTATCTTTAGGATAAACATCACATGAGATAGATATATTACAGAGCAGATTATGTATTGAACTAATGGTAGAGCTTGAAGAGACACACCCAAACCAATCAACATCTATTTATCAGTGATGTCACCACAATTTAAAGCACATCCTGATATGTTCTCCACACAGAAGAGATCACTCGGCTAATGAATAGAGGACAACACTGTATAGCCGTGCCTGTTTAGAGATTCTAAGGATTGCTGATTTTAAATGAATGTTTAAAGTTCTGAAATACTTTCCTAGATTTAGAAACTGCTAACTGACAGATAATCAGAAACAATGTTGGACATTTCTTCATTTACAGATTATACATTCAATGGTAAGTATATTCAATTTGATTAATATTTATTTGTATAGAGCATTTTACAATACATTTCAAAACAAAGCTGTACGTCTAGATTATATTTTACAGTAGTTTGTTAGCAGAGGTAACTGAATAAGTAATAATCATATTTCAGAAATGTGTAATTCAAATCAGTACTTGTTATGTACTTATTGTTTATGTGCTTTATTAAGCAAATTACTGCAAAATTTGTAAGTCTGGTGATTTTTATTGTGAGTTGAATCGGTTTTTATCAGATGAGTTTTGCATTAAAGTCAGTATATTAACGCATTGATTGTGTTGTGTTTGGGTTACAGATTCTGGCTATATGAAGTATTTCTGGTTTGGATTCATTAATCAAACAAATCAGATGTTTAACAGAAATAATAGTGCAGGGACATACAATAACCGTAGTTCATACTCTAACACAGCGGTCCCACAGGAGGATGAGGTCATTCTCATCTTTCAAAACCTGACGTTCAGACGCACCATTCCCTTGCTCTACATCGTCATTATCCTCTTTAGTTTGCCCCTGAATGCTTTGGGCTTGGTGGCGTTCACCTGTAAGATTCAAGTAAGGAAACCACCTGTGATCTACATGACTCACCTGGCATGTGTGGATCTGCTCTTCACCCTGCTGCTTCCTCTGAAGATCCACTACCAGCTGAACGCAAATTGGGTGTTCGGTGAGGTGGCGTGTCGTGTTGTCACTGCAGCTTACTACTGCAACATTTACTGCTCAATACTGCTGATGATGTGCATGAGTGTGGACAGACTGCTGGCTGTTGTGCTTCCTGTTACCTCTCAAAACTGGAGGAGCGCAAGGAACGCCACATGGGTGTGTGTGCTGGTCTGGCTGCTGGCGATCGCTGGTACAGTGCCACTTCTCTCAATGAGACAAACACTCAATATCGAGGGTTATGGAGTGAGCTGCTTTGACATATTTGAAGACACTTCAACATTGTTATACTTGTCTGTGTTCTTAATCCTGCCCTGCATTTACTTCTTTCTGCCACTGGTTGTCATCTTGGTGAGCTACTCTACCATCATATATGTGTTGTGTACCAAACGTAATAACTTGGCAACATCATCTTCCTCAGACAACAGAAGGAGAGCCGTGATTATGGCTACTGCTGTGCTGATTGAGTTTGTGGTGTGTTTTGGGCCCTCTAATGCTTTCCTGATAAATCACTGTGTTAGTTTAGCAATGGGAAGCGATGGAGTAGATACCTATCCAGCTTACCTGTTGGCTGTGTGTTTGGGGAGCACAAGTGTTTTCCTGGACCCTCTGCTTTATTATTACGGATCGTCTAAGTACAGACAGCTGATCACCTCTGTGTTTTGGGGCAGGAAGGCAAATAGAACAAACACACCATCAAACACACAGACACTTACCTGATCTGCACTGTAAAATCAATAAATAACCTACATAAAAATCTAATCATTTGTTCTTACATCAAACTCACATTTTTTGCTTTTTTTAAATCAAATTAATTTCTGTACTCAATTTTATTTTACAAATCAATATTTAAGTAAAATTTAATAATAGTGAGTGAAAAATGTACATACACTGTATATGTTTGCTAACAACAAAAGGCGTATGTGCACCAACTAACAGCAGAGATTTACCAGTATACAATAAAAACACCTTCGATTCTCCATAAACAACCTTTAATTATATTCTCCAACATTGCAAACAATTTCGCTCACAGTGTAAACAGTCATAACATATTCGTGAGGTCATCACGCTGTACTAGATTGCATACGTTCTGCCTGTCTAATGTGCTTTCTCAACAAATTTGGCTTCGTCCCGTCTTTTAACAACCGGGTTCTTCAATCCGCAGCGGCGCTGAGCAGAGCGCGTGTCAGAACAAAGTATGAGGCTTAGATAAACATACACACCTGCTTTTGTTCTGACACTCGCTCTGCTCAGCACGTCAGAACGATACGTGCTTTCACTTCAGAGATTGCTGCGCAGCGCTGAGTGAGAAGCGTCACTAACAGAGCTACGTGCAACGTGAACCCAGCGCATGCGCAGTGACCTAAATATGCTCATGAGACATGAGATTACCATGTGAAGTGGTGAATTTGTCCCTCTTTTGTGCTCGAGATATTAATGTTCAGCGACATTAAGGAAACGACATTATCGAAAAGAAAATGCTAAGACAAATAGGGAGTTTGGCGGTTCCGCTTCAAAAACGTTGAGTTTTGGCGAGTTAACAGTGAGTCCAGATAAGTGAACTCCACTGTATATATAAAATGTGCAGTATATCTATCCATCTATTGCTATTATAAATAAATAGATAAATCGATGACCAAATGTGTTTACTCATGTTTTTTTTACTCATAGAAATTCTCTAGCTGAATGCTTATTCATTCATTTTTTTCATACAAAACTTTTTTTTTTTAGATTTCAGTTTTGCTAGATTTACCACATCAGGTATGGTATTCAAGGTTGGTATATGAAGAAATAAATAATCAAATGGCCACCAAGTCCATTTTGTTATTTACAAAGTATAGTTAAAAAAAAGGTAAAAGTCTCTTTACATAAGATGATTCAATGAACAAACAGTGGTGTGGGTATAGGCATACGAAGTGTCCAATAAAGGTGCTAATGAAATATTTTGTATAGGAAATGTCTTAACTGTTATAATGGGTTTGATGAAATTATGAAATGTTAAAGTACAAATGATATCCAAGTTGATATGGGCCTGGAGTTGGGATGTAGCACCAATATTATTTTAAAGCTCAGCCCTCCACCAGACAGTATAAAGTCAAGGGTAAACTAAAAATTCTACACACACAAAAATTACACCTCATTTACAAACCAACCAAACATACAAAGCACCAAAAAGATTCAAATAAGTAATTTCCCCAGACAATAAGATTAACAAAAGCATACTCAAACGTAAACCCCCCCCCCCCCACAAAACTCACAGTTAAGCAGAGATACAAAGGTTTCCCCAAATCAGAATTCATAAGACAAGTGAAGTTACCTGGAGGAAACTCAAACTGAATCCATTACTCACTCTCTACTTCCTTTTTTATTTAAGATGGAGGAGTGCTACTGGTGTCCCCTAGGGGCCGGGATGAACACTCATAAATTACCTGTGACAGACAATGTCTCTTGAGCTAAGAGATCTTCCTATAACACTTAGGGCCCGTCCACACGGGACGCGAATCACTGTAACCGCATACATTTCGTATCGGATTGGCGTTGCGTCCACACGGATCCGGCGTTCTGGGTGGCTGAATCCGCTCTCTTTGGAGAACGGGTTCTAAGGTGGAAAGATCTGAGAACGACACCCTTGCGTTCTCGTGTGGACGGCCAATCCGCATCTTTTGTGAGAACGATGATGTCATCACATCACGTGTCGGCTGCGTCACACGTAACAGCAACAACAGTAATGGCGGACTACATGATTGTGCTCGTGCTGCAGGACGGCTAAAAGTACATAAAGTAGCCTTTTACGGATCTGGTTTTGCGTTTCCATCGTGATCATGGCATGCCACAGTGTTTGGGAGCGGTCGACGGCACACGCATAGAAATCAAGCAGCTGTCTGCCAACTCGATGGACTACATCAGTGGTCCCCAACCTTTTTTGTGCCACGGACCGGTAAACGCGTGAAAATTTTGCCGCGGACCGGTGGCGGCTCCAGTTTGTTGAGCGAGTCCGCGCGAGATTAAACACACTTCCTCGTTGCTAAAGCAGCAGCGTCACAGCCGCTTGTAGCAGCTCACGGACCGGTCCGCGAATTCGATCCGCCGCCCGGTATCATTTCATCCACGGACCGGGGGTTGGGGACCACTGGACTACATCAACAGGAAAGGCAAACATTCTATCAATGTACAGGCGGTCTGTGATTATAAGTACAGATTTATGGATGTTGTGATAAAGTGGCCTGGGAGTGTACACGATGCACAGGTTTTTGCTAATTCAAAGCTCAACCTGTACTTTAAGACTGGTCAGATCCCTCCTCTGAAAAAACAGATTGTGGACATGAGTGCTTTTGTTCGTCTCAAAGCCAGATATGCTGCACTGAAAAGGCTTCACAGACTGTAACGAGGGAGAGGGAAAGAGAGTGAGGAGAGTACTCACAAAGTACCTTGACCATTAAAAATGCTGGCCATCAAGTTTTGTTCATTTTTTTTTTTTTTTACAGTATTTACCTTTTTGAAAATGTACTAATGTTTATTTTGAAAGTGTTGTATTGAATATGTATGTAAATAAATGAGAGCAAAAATTCAAGAACTGGTTTTTATTGGAAAATAGAACAATTAAAAACAACCTGAAAAAACAGGTATAAAGTGCAGCAGTGCGCACAACATATAGTGCAGGGCAAACAATATAAAATCAAGAATTACAATGCAACAGGGCAATCGCTCCGTGTCATCTTGCAGCAGTGCACGTTTGTAAATATTCAGCGCGCAAGGTTGTGCGCATGCTCAAACTCTTCTTCTCCGTGTATAGTGTGTATCTGTGGCAGAATTACAGCGCCCCATACTGGTCTGGCATTTATACTACACCGTTCTCAGTCGGTTTCAGCGTTCTCGTGTGGACGCTGAGATTTCTTGCACCGATGCCGTGTTTACGGCATTTTTTTTTAGAACGAAGGAAAAAAAAAGAGCGGTTAGGGAATGCACCGTTCTCGTGTGGACGTGGCCTTAGTGTCGGTTAGTTCTTTGTGGCACACGGTAGCGCAAACTGTGCAGAAGAATAAACAAAATATAGTCAATTTGCTAGAAGAAATTTCATGTAATCTGAAATTAAAGACAATAAAAATCTGCATTTGCATATGTTGCATCTGCTCAAAAGGTGTGTTCACACGATGTCGGATTTGTCTTGTATTTTGTGAACCCCTTCAGCATTGTGCTGTGTAATAAATCACACTGCTATGATACAACAACGACAGAAGACAGAAACCTTGTTGTGTAGTGTTAACTGTAGTGTGAGCTTGCCTTTAAAGGAATAGTTCACCCAAAAATGAAATTTATCCCACAATTTACTCACCTTCAAGCAATGCCAGGTACAGATGGAGTTATATTTCAATTTATATTATACAACTGGCGTTATGTTAAACAATATCCTGATAGCATTGAATAGTACTCAAGTTTTTGAAGCTCTTCATCATGAAAGTAATCCAGTGGGTTAATAAACGCCTTCTGAATGAAATCAATGGATTTTTGTAAGAAAAACATCCATATTTAAAGCTTTATAAACTATAATCACTGGCTTCTGACAGTATTGGCTTCTGACAGTACTGGCTTCTGACAGTAACTATAATCACTGGCTTCTGGCGGTATTCATGTACAGGTCTGTGTATTGTATTGCATGTTCCTGATAATACTAAATGTTGTTTATTTTATTTTATTATGTATATTATTTCTGTTTAAGTACCTGTTCTGAGTTTTTCAAAATGTAATGAGCACTTTTGTCAGGCGCAGGATGTGGGAGGAAGACGAGAAAGGTTGGAATCGATGGAAATTCACGTTATTAACTCAAAGACTAAATTTAAAACAAAAGGCACTTCTGATGCATCAGTGCAATGGCAATGGGGAGTACTCTGGATTCAGGCCAAAATACGGGCCAAAGAAATTAATGATAGATATTAAACATATGAGTAATATTGACTTAATTTGAACATGAATAATTTCAAATACACTACAGATACTAGACCTACTGAAGTTTTAAACATTCAGGACGAACTAGAACATCCATTTCCCACCACAGATTAATGGACCATCAAAGAGACAGTCATCAGCATCAAGTTTCAAGATCATTTAGGCTCTTACTGCACATTCTGTGGAGATTTGTGTCCTAACCACATGCATCACTCTATGATCTGAGTGCAATGGTTCACACCACAATATCCTCAAATGCATATACTGTCCCATTTATTAGTTTTTATTAATTCATTTATTTAGTGTTTTCAGGTGTTAGTCATCATTCACTTGACCTCCTCCTTGACCACTCGTCTCCACACTCGCTCCCCCTACCGAAGGCCAGGGAGCCATCCGGTGGATTCCCACTCAGAAGATAATGTGAAACTGTGTTTCTGATACACTATTTGCAGAAATGGTGCATAAAATCACTGATTCCGGGTATAGTGTTGCAGCATCCACTAGAACTAATGAAAAACAATGTCCAAATCCACAACGTTCGAACGTCCGACAGTCATAAGCATCATGTTTTAAGATTATTTGGGCTCTTAATGCACATCCTATGGAGATTTGTGTCCTAACCACATGGATTACTGTATGATCTGAGTGCAATAGCTCAGACCGCAACACACTCAAATGCATTTACTCTCCCATTTATTGTTTTTCGTTCATTTATTTGTGTGTTTTCAGTGAATTGTTAACAGAAGTTTGTAAAACAAAACAATAGTCCAATATGTAGCACATAGGTCTCTCTCTCCCTATTCCCAAGTATGTGGGTCACTCATGTTCATCTCTACGCCAACTACTAGAATTAGAGAGTTTGTTAAACAGGTGTTAGCCATCAGTCACTTGACCTCCTCACCACCACTTGTCTCCACACTCGCTCCCCCCACTGCCCGACTTAGGCTTGGGAGCTATCCACTGGATTCCTACTGGGGAGATTACATGAAACAGTGTGTCTGCCACACTCTTTGCTCTTTCCAAATAGTGAATCATAATCTCACCGCTTCCGGATATAGTGTTGCAGCATCTTCTAGAACTAATGCAAATTCATTTCTGCATGCTAAACATTCTAATGGCCAGATGAGGTCCACACCAATTCTCTTGAAGGGGACCTCAACTAATGGTAATGACACAATCACATTTTGAAATGAACAGAGGATTAACCAGTTGAGAGTAACCCATTAATTTTTTGCTTGTCTTTGATATCCCCAAGTGGCCTGCTACAGGAATATAGTGAACCGCTTGCTTTTTCTGACGGCTTTTTGTTACTTTTTTTTTTTTTTTTTACTTTTTGCTACCCTCTGTTACTTTTCATATATAAACAAAACAACAGTACAATATGTAGCACATACGTAAGTCTCTCTTCCTAGTCTTATCTGTTTATCCATCAGTCTGCCAATTACTAGAACAAGAGGTAGGTGGTAGTTTTTATTCACTTGACCTCCTGATCATTGCTTGTCTCCTCAATCATTCCCCCACTGCAGACTCTGCTTTAACACAGCCCCCTTGTCTCAACGTTGCTCCATTGTTATACTGTTTACAGTAAAATAGAAAATACTAGACAAACATAAACCGAGCAAATTTGCACCATTTTTCTTTGACATGCTGTATTCAGTAATGGTCACATACTCATGAATCTGAATATAATATAGATGATCGTATTACAAAGACCTTTTGGATTAACATCTAAATAGATGTACAAAAGGCATTATATTAGAGGATATATTGCAAAGCAGATAAATTATTGAAATGATTGCAGAGCTTTAAGAGAGACAGCCAAACCAATCAACATCAGTGACGTCACCACAATTTAAAGCACATCCTCGCATGTTCTCCACACAGAAGAGATCACTCGGTTAATGAATAAAGGACAACACTGTAAAGCTATGAAATTCAAAAGATTGATGACTTTAAATTCAGGTTTAAAGTTCTGAAGTACTTTTCTAGATTTAGAAACTGCTAACTGACAGCTAATCAAAAACCATGGTGGACTTACCTGAATTTTCTTCATTCACAGATCATTCATTCAGTAGATTCAATGGTAAGTATATTATTGACCTCAATGTCAATTCAATTTAATTCATATTTATTTGTTTAAACTTTTCACAATACATATAGTTTAAGAACAGAAAATGCATGTCTACATTACAGTTTAGAGTAATTTGTTATCAGAGGTAACTGTGACTAATTGATATCTATTTGTCAGAAATGTGTAATGCAAATCAGTTTGATGTTGCATGAGAAAAGCTGTTTGTTAACATCATGTATTCACTTAAGCAGAAAAAGTATCTCATTAAAGCAGTTAATACAAGTTGTGATCATAATGATTACTTGAGTGACTTTCTGATGTGATGCAACTGAATTGATGTACTTTATGAGCAAATTACTGTAACTGCTGTGAGTTGGGTGATATATAGTGAGTGGAATCTATTTTTATTAGATGAGTTTTGTTTTGCACTAAAGTCAGTAAATCAAAGCATTGATTGTGTTGTGTTCCCTTTCATGGGGCTGCATCAAAAAGCGCTAGGGGAAATACCTGACGATAGTCTTCTGAAGTACTATGAAACAAATGCGTGTGAATGCACGTGTGGGTCGGTGACGTCATGAACCAGGTCATAAAAGGGGGCACCGGAACCCGGAACAACAGCTTGATTGACTTCAGCGTGCTGTGTCGCTTGTGTTGTGTTGCTGGTGTGCACATATTTCCCTAGTCTAGTTTAAAAGAAAAGGGACTTCCTTCTTATATTTAGCGAACAAGCTGTGTATTTTCACAAAAAAAAAAAAAGAGCTGCCCTTTATGAATGTCACGGATAGTGATACAATCTGCAAATTGTAGCGCGCTCTGCCTTGCGGTCTTTTACGAGCCACTCGCGTTTCTTCAGGGTCGGTCCCGCTGCGATCAGCGGCGATCAGTACATGGGGATCTGCGTCAGATCCGTCAGCGGGGGTTGAGATGCCTACCTCAGCTTTTTCTCGCGGATCCAATCGCTATCATGTTTCGAAAGCACACTGTATGGAGCGTTTACTTCTAAACAGGCAGACTGACGCTGCAATGGTCCAGCTCTGAGGGGTTGAACGTGCTAGTGTCAAGGCTGGAGAGGAAGTTTAGCCATCTAGTCTATGAGGAGAATGTCGAGGTTGTGAATTGTGCTGTCCAACAGCCAATATTATTATGGCTGCTGAGACTAGGGAATTAATCCTATAAATGCTTGAATTAATTTTCCTCTACAATTCCAATTCCATTTGCGCCGCCCACAAAAAAAAAAGAAAAAAAAGAAGGAAGACGTGCTCTCCCACAGCTATCCATCCACGAAGCTCCGCAGGTTCGCCTCTGGGGGGAGGCGTACCTGTCTGGAGTTTCCTCTCGGCCTAGCTCTGTCGCCCTCACTTTTGCTTGGACGCAGCGCGTTCTAAGAATTTCCCCTGGCGACTGGTCCCTGAGATGTCGTTCTTGCTCTCCTAAGGTTGGGGGTTGAGGCTGAGCATGAAGGAGTGGCTCCTCCGGGCAGTTTAGTGCTAGCACGGTTCCCCCGTGGCACACTTTTACTGTGCTTCAGCCGTCAGAGCTTATAATAGGTCAAGCACCCACTGCTAGCACTCACAGAGCGCTTCTCTCCCTAGACAGCGGCTCCGGGTGTTGTAAGTCATCTGGAGTGCTGTATTTGAGACTAGAGCAGTGGCTGCTAGAACCATAGGGGGTACCCTATGGAGTACTCCTATGGAGTACTCCTATGGAGTATTACTCCGAGGAGTACCCCACATCTACACTATTAACTTCACGGGGCATGCCTACGCACCTTCTATAGTGTGGGGACTATGGTTCTAGGACCTGTATCTGAGCTCCGTGTCATGACGGATACATCCTCTATGGGCGGGAGTGGTCCCGATGGATCACTCCTCTCAAGCAGAGCGTCCTTACCCGCTATCCTTCCCTAAAAACCGAGGTTCGGGCCGACGCTCTCAAGCTGGCGATTCCCCTCGGTCTCCGCCGCCGGCGGACCGTTTAGGGGTGTCACCCCTCCCAGATTGTCGCTATTCGCTACCATTCCTTAACACCGGATAGTTGGGACGACACTCTCAAGCTCAGCCCCTGGGCATGGGGCTGGATCCGAGGACCACCCCCTCTGCTAGTTGGCTATGAGCGGAGGTCCTGACACAGAGGTGTCCGAGCTCACTTTGGCGATTCCCCTTGGTCTCCGCCGCCGGCGGACCGTTTAGGGGGTCGTCCCTCCCAGGCTGTCGCTACTCGCTACCATCCCTTAACACTGGATGGTAGGGCCGACATTCCTAAGCCTTCATCACGGGGCTGGATCTGAGGACCTTTCTGCTTCTCTAGCATCAGGAGGTTATCTCCCTTTGGCGAGTCTCGGATAGTGTATCTATGCTTACCTGAGGTCTCCCTTTCAGTAAAAAACAAAACAAAAAAAAAGAGCTGACAACTTGGCCATCTGCTTGTTGCCCTTAATCCGGCAACATTGCAGAGGTCACCTATCAGTTGGGAGTAGGCATCCTGTCGAGGCAAGCGCCTAGGGTAATGGGGCTCCCTCAGTTCTCTGAGGGTTTCTCTCCCTCTTCCAGACCTGCTGCAGCTGGTTTCGAGGTCGCCTGTATTATTCCCCTTTCGCCCTGCTCCCAGGAGTTCTGGAGCAGATACGTTCGGTCCCTGTGGGGGCCTGGCGCATAGTGCTGGTCTCGCAAACCGAGGTTGCCAAGACTGCTCTCCCCTCCAAAGGCTCCACCACAAGGAAACTGTTTATCCCTTCAGCTGTTTCCTGCGGGACAGTGTTGCTCAGGGCTTCTTCACCCGAGAGGTTTATGTGGCTGCTCTGCTTACCTCATACCTCTGGGGGACTCGCCCTCGGTCCCGGTTTCCTCTTTGGCTAGAGGTTCTGTCCTCTCCCCCCTTGGTGATCATGGCCAGGAATTAAGAACAAGGTCATCCCAGTGTGAGCACTGGATTCTATGTCCACCAGGATCCTCCTGTGGCATGGGTCCAACCAGCTGTTCTTCCGGGATCCTCGAGTCTCTATCTGGGCAGGGGGATAGCTGAGGCAATCTTTCTCGCCTGGAGTCGGCTGGACTGTCTCTTCTGAGCATCCAGACCCACTCCACTCGGGGCGTGGCTGCTTCCAAGGCTTCCTTCTGAGTTTCCTTGGCTGATGTCTGTGATGCGGCTGGCTGGTCCTCGCCGCACACATTCATGAGGGTTTAACATCTTGACCTCTCTCCGCTTTCGAAACGAGGGTGCTCGTAGCAAGCTGCGACACTCCTACGGCCGGCCTCACTGAGGTGGCATGGGCATATCGTTCCCCTAGTGCTTTTGATGCAGCTCGAGTTCCCATGAAAGGGAACGTCTCGGGTTACGTATGTGACCCTGGTACCTGAAGGGGAACGAGACGCTGCGTCTCAGCCTCAGCTCATTGCCCCTCCGGGCCCGCTTCAAACAATAAAGCTGTTGTTCCGGTGCCCCCTTTTGTGACCTGGTTCATGACGTCACCGACCCGCACGTGCATTCACACGCATTTGTTTCATAGTACTTCAGAAGACTATCGTCAGGCATTTCCCCTAGCGCTTTTGACACAGCGTATCGTTTCCCTTCAGGGAACCAGGGTTACATACGTAACCCGAGACGTTTTGGTTACAGATTCTGGTCATATTTTAATTTTTTAAAATAATTTCTTATATTTCATAAGTACGTCCGTCAAGTAAATTAGAGCAACAGCTGTGAGTCTGGTGATTGTTATAGTGAGTGGAATTATATCCGTTTTAAGGAGTTTGTTTTGCACCAAAGTCAGTAAATTAAAGCAATGATTGTTTTGTTTTGTTTTGTTTACAGATTCTGGCCATAAGAAGTTTTCTCTGTTTGGGTTCTTTAATGAAACAAATCAGATGTTTAACGGAAGTAATAGTGCAATAACATACAAGAACCAAACGCAAACGGATGCAGATGATGACGTCGCTTTCTTTCAAAGCTTGACATTCAGACGCATCATTCCCTCGCTCTACATCTTCATCATCCTCATTAGTTTGCCCCTGAACACATTGGCTTTGGTCACATTCACTTGTAAAATTCGAGTGAAGAAACCAGCTGTGATCTACATGACTCACCTGGCGTGTGTGGATCTGCTCTTCACCCTGCTGCTTCCTCTGAAGATCCACTACCAGCTGAATGCAGATTGGGTGTTCGGTGAGGTGGCGTGTCGTGTTCTCAGTGCAGCTTTCAACTGCAACATGTACTGCTCAATACTGCTGATGATGTGCATGAGTGTGGACAGAGTGCTGGCTATTGCACTTCCTGTCGCCTCTCTAAACTGGAGGAGTGCAAGGAAGGCCACATGGGTGTGTGTGCTGGTCTGGCTGCTGGCGATCGCTGGTACAGTGCCACTTCTTTCTATGAGACAAACGATCCATATACAGAATGTAGGAGTGAGCTGCTTTGACGTGCTTGAAAAGGTTTCATTTTATTTATACATGACTGTGTTCTCAATCCTTCCCTGCATTTACTTCTTTCTGCCACTGGTTGTCATCTTGATGAGCTACTCTACCATCATATATGTGTTGTGTGCCAAATTTGATGACTTAGCAACATCATCATCATCTTCCTCAGACAACAGAAGGAGAGCCGTGATTATGGTGACTGCTGTGCTGATTGAGTTTGTGGTGTGTTTTGGGCCCTCTAATGCCTTGCTGATGTATGACTGTGTTCATATTGCCATTGGAAGCATTGGAGCAGATACCTATTTCGCTTACCTGTTGGCTGTGTGTTTGGGGAGCACAAGTGTTTTCCTGGACCCTCTGCTTTATTATTACGGGTCGTCTCAGTACAGACATCTGATCACCTCTGTGTTTTGGGGCAGGAAGGCAAATAGAACAAACACACCATCAAACACAAACACATAGACTCTGACCTGAGTTGCACTGTAAAATGAAATAACCTAAATAAAATGAAATGTCATTTTTAAAAAACAAGAGCAGTAATCAAATGCCCTTTATGAGGAAACTCAAATTTTTGCTAGAAATTTGCTAGAAAGTAAATCATCATCTACATCAAATGAGTTGCAGTACTCAATTGTGTTTGACACAACGTTTACGTAAAATTTCAGAACTTTTGTTGGGTTTGTCACTTCAGTCATTTACTCGTTGTTTCTTAACAGAGTCCTGACACTATTGTATTGTTGTGTCTTTGTGTGAGGTTTAAGTGTGCTCGAGTAGCAGGCTCTATTGTCTGTGATGTGTTTTGCGTGCGGGGCATGATGTTTGTATCCTGGCACTTTGGTTTTGTGCCGGGGTTCGGACATTCATGCTCCGTGTGTTTTCTTCTGTTGTGAGCGCACAAGACAAGTTCACACAAAAAAAGACGACATGAGTGTTTTCATTGCATGTTCATGTCATGTTCTGTGTAAACACATGGCTTTGTCACGTGTGTTTCTTGTGCCATGTGGTCTCCTGTCTAATTTGTAACCCCGCCCGTCTTGTTTCCTCTTTAATAGTTTGATTTACCGCACCTGTTCTTCCTCATTACCGGCCCTGTTTGTTCCCTATGTAATCTCCCTGTGTTTGCTGTCCTGTGCTGATTCGTCGTAGTATTTTCGTAAAATTTTTCCTGTCATGTCGAGTTAAGTCAAGTCTTGTTTTCCCCTTGAGGTAATTTTGTTTGTCTTGTTATTTTTATTAAATAAAGCCTTCTCTCCAGCAGTATTGAGTCCTCGCTCATCCCTTCACCCGCACATGCCAACTTTAAAATAATGAATGAATAGTAAAATTTTCAGAAGGATACTAATATTTATAATGTCCACTGGAACCAGATTTGACTATTTTGTCATTGTTAGTTGCCAACTTAGCTGCGTTGTCAACTTAGCTGTGTTGTCAGTATATTTAGCAAGTTTTCAGACGACAAATTTTCAAAAAAGCGACAAGCGACAAATCTAACGACTTTATCTGGAGTTATTGGAGACTTTTAGAGACTCTCTGAAGTGAAAGCACATATCGTTCTTAGTCTTCTCAACGAGCAGCGAGTGCTGCCGTGGGTCCCACCCCCATCCCAAAGCACTCACAGCTGTGTGCAAAGCCCGCCTTCTCTGATTTGATTGGTTTTCTCAAATATTTTGATATTGGTCAGTAACGAGCAGTTACTGACCAATGAGTATGAGGCTTAGATAAATACACACGCAAACACACATCTGCTTCTGTTCTGACGTGCTCCCTGCTCAGCGCCGCTGTGGATTGAAGAACCCGGTTATTAAAAGATGGGACGAAGCCGAATTTGTTGAGAAAGCACATTAGACAGGCAGAACGCAAGTATGCAATCTAGTACAGCGTGATGACCTCACGAATATGTTATGACTGTTTACGCTGTGAGCGAAATTGTGTTTGCAATGTTGGAGAATATAATTAAAGGTTTGTATGGAGAATGGAAGGTGTTTTTATTGTATACTGGTAAATCTCTACTGTTAGTTGGTGCACATACGCCTTTTGTTGTTAGCAAACATATACAGTGTATGTACATTTTTATAGCATGCCGATCAACAGCATATTGGTTGTTGGTTATCTCAATCCTCAGTTATCTTGATTCTTTTTTGCATCCCCCGAGGCCATAGAGATAACCGGATTCCACTGTATTTGGTATGTGTAGTATATCTATCTATTGCATGTCACCCATATTTCCTTCTATATATAAATAAATAAATAATACAACATTTGATCATCAATTTTACTCATGTCTTGATTCTGCATTCACAAAGAGGATTTTGAACTTATATAGGTGACTGTTTGTTCATACGTTCCAACAAATAACAAAATAGTGTAAAATTGCTGGAGGACAAAATCTCTGGAGGAAAATTAACACACTTCTCCATTACAGCACTGAGTGAGATGTCATCTCTTTAACTAAGAGACCTTCCTCGAACACATAGTGCCAGTTAGTTCTTAGTGGTACACCGCAGCATTTTCCTGAACGAAAGCGCATTTAAAACTATAATCACTGATTTCTAGCAATGCCCTTACGCATTTTTGAGAGTCAAGTTCCTGGCAGAAGGGTGACCTCTGACCCAATGATGCCTCTTTTATATCCAAATGTTCCTTTAAAACTTCTCACTTTAGACTTTTTATACTTGCTCTGTCTTCTGCATTTTCATGTTTGTCAATTCTCAAGTAGGCTTACGCTATGTCATACATTGGTCCGAAGTGACCAGAACAGAGACCCTCCCAATCTCCATTACTAAACCAAAAACTATAAAACAAAAGATGGCACTCCTCCCTACTCCAAAAAGTAATTTTGTACAATACATTAAGTTCATTACAATTCCATGTTGAGTGGCTCACAGCACACCAATAAAATAATTAGGCAACAAATACAGTATTCAAAATCAATAATGACCTCAACAATCTTGTTTGGGGCAGAAAAACACAACACTCTCAATTCAGTCTCTTCCCTCTCCTCTTCCTCTTTTGAATTGATTGACTTACTGGGAAATAAAGGAAAAAGATCCAAAAACCTAAATTCTTCTAAAGAGACCATTTTAAAAGATATTCTAATAAAGCTGATTACTTTGAATTATTATTCAGCAAGTTCTTTAATATTACCCTCTTCTCTATAACTAACATATTTTAGAACTTTTTCAACTGTATCTGGTAATCAATTTAAGATTTTGAGCCTGAAGCGTTTCTATGAGGATATCCAGTCTTGAGTCAGAGTTTCCATTCCATCTGAGTTTCTACCTTGGTGTCTGTCCCTAATTTGCATATATAGGAAAGTGATAACTACCCATTTAAGTATTATTTAATACTTTTCGTTATAACCATTTTAGAAAAACATATTCGACTGTTTCTGGAAATTCACATTTTCTGCACAATCCTGTACTGTGTTTATCAATTAAAGTTAAATTAAAAAAATTAAAAGTGATTGATTCAAAGCTGTGTGTCCAATAAGGAGATATGAAATTATTAATTATTATTAATGTTTTACCTTCCTGTGTCCACAACTAGCCGTCTAGTCTTGATTTTTTTCTTTTATTAACCCTATCATTTCAGCTTTCCCCAGAGGTACATCAACATTTATTCTTAAATACATTAAAGGCTTTTTGCCACATTATTTCATTAACCATTGTCCCCACATGAACAGGAATACACAAAAATAACACTTTTATCCCTAGATATTGAATTCTAAACATGGTCTGAGATGGTTTCTGTGAGGACATCCTGTCTATTTTTTTATTTATAATGTTTTATATGCTCTTTAAACCTTTTTTTTGTTTCCACCTAGGTATAACTTCCCTGTCTGCTCATTTGCATATTATAGGGATGTGATCACTAACCTGAACCTGAACTATACCTGAACCTTGACATAAATGTTGTTGTTGTATTTCCATCATTAATACGTATTAGGTTCTAATATTATTATTATTATTATTATTATTATTATTATTATTATTATTATTATTATTATTATTATTATTATTATTATATTATGTAATGTGACTGTGCTGGTAACTGGAGTTTGTTACACAGTCCATGAGTTTCGTTGAGCTGTATCTATTTAGAAATGTACAAGAACTATAAATTGATATAGGTCTACATTTTGTAGGCTCACTGCAACTATGGAATACCATATTATGGAAATTAATAGGGTTTTCACTCAACCGGTTCATCCGATTCATTGAAAACATTCAAATGAACAGTAGGCTTGCAAATCGGATGTCACTATTCAACAGATACCTATAGATTTTGGAGTAAACCGTCTGGCATTAGAAATAGACAGCTGATTGTCATGGGGATTCAAATCATCTTGCTTTCTGTTATAATTCCACACATGTGTACTGACAGCATTGACGGTAAGTAGATTATCAGTTCACTTGATAAAAATGTCACTTGTAATTTGTTGTCTTGGTGACTTAGTTTACATTTTGACTTAAACCTAATAATATTATCAGTGATCAGTTATTGTGATTTCACAATTCATTATGATTTTGTAAAATTGCATCTTATTCAATTTGAAATGTGTTTCACACCTTGAGGAATTTGGTACTACAGCTGTACCATGATATCGGATGGATTGCTGTAATCAGAAAAGCATGTATTCAACTCTGTGCTGTGCATTTGGCAAAATGTGAATGATGAATAGTGAAATGGTTCCCAGCCTTTTTTTATGTACCCCTTTATCAAGAAAAATTCATGCTAATTTTTTCTTCACAATTTTATTTCATAAGTGTAACAAAAGAAAACAAAACTCTCAAAGTGGTTTTTTTTGTTTGTTTTTGCTTTTTCTGTAAAAACACATATGATTGCAACAATAGCAATTGTAATTGGACAGAATGAAGTCCTGCCCAAAAAATGTTCTTGTCTAAGAGGGATACAGCTCAAACAATTGGTGGGAAAGACGATGGAAATTTCTGTTTCTTACCGATTTAAAAAAAGGTCATGAGTTTAAATTCCCCTTGATCTTTTGACAGCTAAGAGGTATTTAAAAAAATATAAAAATATAAAAAATATCTTGTAAATTTCAAAACTCAAAACCTGTTATTCCAAAAGCAGCCTTTTATTGAAACCAAAGCTAGAAAACGACAGGATGAGAAAAGTGTGGGATTGTGACGTCATAGTACCGTGAAAGATCACAGTGTTTTTGGCACGGCCACTAGCGCGTTAGCTAATAGTGAGATGAGAATGAGAAAAGATTGACTAAGGATCGGGCAGTGATGTGTGATATTCTTTAGTGCAACAGAATATGGAGACAGAGAGATACTGTATGTTTGACAAGTCTTTATTTACAGATGTCTACACAGGAACATATGAGTGGGATCTGATATCAAGCCTGGACAACAACAGCACTCGGAGAAACAGAACAGGCAAGGCCCCTTGTTGTACAAACACACCCTGTAATGTTCACACTCCCAAATAACATTACTTCCCTGTACTTCACTACATTTGCATCTGCGGCAGGGCTACATGTGTCGCTCCATCCAGGACGTAATCTGATTTGTTTGGTTGTCTTTCACAGGTACATCCTGACATGGCAAGAGAGGTTAATTATGAAAGGGTCATACATGGTGTACAGTGTACACAAACCCTCTTTCAATGCATTATAATGAAGACTTTGTGACACTGCTCATATTTTCTAGATCATATAGTTGTGAACCCTACACTGACTACTAACATATTTTTTTATCATGTATGCCTATGAAAGATGATCAACAAATCAATTTTTATTGTTCACTTACTCACGTAATCGTTTGCACAAGATTCTCAAACTGAAATACTAATGGAATACTTTATAAGACAGAAAACTGAAAGAGATATCAATAGAGTTGATATTTAGGTTACTTCTAAGCTTAATTTTCCTACTAACCACTAATCACATGAAAAAAGCATAAGTGTTTTATTCAGTAGCGCTTTTGAAATGATTTCTATAAAAACAAGACAAGAAACAATCTGTTTATGTGAACTTTCACTAACAATGTTCTGTTTTGTATGTTCATCCACAGGTCTTTTTGGTCTCTTCCATGTAAACGAAGACAATTTAATTGCTAAAACAACTGGAAATTATACTCCATACCAAGCAGAGCTCAATTCTTCCTCATTGTCCATCTCAGAAGAGGCTGTTTTCTTTCTCAAAGGCCCAGTGGTCACACGCATCATGCCCTCGTTCTACATCTTCATCATCCTCATTAGTTTGCCCCTGAACACATTGGCTTTGGTGTCGTTCATCTGTAAGATTCCAGTGAAGAAACCAGCTGTGATCTACATGTCTCACCTGGCGTGTGTGGATCTGCTCTTCACCCTGCTGCTTCCTCTGAAGATCCACTACCAGCTGAACGCTTCAGATTGGGTGTTCGGTGAGGTGGCGTGTCGTGTGCTCAGTGCAGCTTACTACTGCTACATGTACTGCTCAATACTGCTGATGATGTGCATCAGTGTGGACAGACTGCTGGCTGTGGTGTTTCCCATCGCCTCTCTAAACTGGAGGAGCGCAAGGAAAGCCACGTATGTATGTGTGCTGGTCTGGCTGCTGGCGATCGCTGGTACAGTGCCACTTCTCTCAATGAGACAAACGATCAAGATTAAAGATGTGGGCATCACTTGTCATGACGCACTGCGTGACAATGACCCTACATTTCTGTATTATGTGTACATGTTCTCCATCCTCTCCTGCCTCTACTTCTTCCCGCTGATTGTCACCTTAGTGAGCTACTTTACTATCATATATGTTCTCAGTGCAAAGTCTCATCGCTTAGCAACAACATCATCATCAGGACACAGAAAAAAAGCTGTGATTATGGCAATTGCCGTGCTGGTTGAGTTTGTGGTGTGTTTTGCTCCAACCAATGGCATCCTGTTGTTCCACTGTGTTCGTTTAGCTACTGAAGGGCAGGGAGATTCATCATATGCTGTTTACCTGTTGGTTGTGTGTTTGGGGAGCGCAAGTGTTTTTCTAGATCCTCTTCTGTACTACTATGGCTCGTCTCAGTGCAGACAGCAATTCAAATCTTTGATGAGGTGGGAAAAGGCAAAAAAGCCAGCTGCACCAAGTAAGACAAAATCCGCCACTGACACTAAAACTAGGGTTGCAGCAGAGATGGGAGCTCAAGTTTGCGACTCAGACTCAAGTCGCACTCAAGTCGCACTCACACATTTTAACTTTAGACTTGACTCACTTCAACAAAAAGGACTCTTTTTAATAATTTATAAACAATTCAATTATTTTACCCATGATATCATAAAGCAATAATTTGTGGTTTATTTGAATGGTTTTATAATATCTGTGTCACATATTTCCTTATGTGTCATGATAGATTGAACCTTTGATATACAGTTGTCCGTTTCATGCGCGTAAACTCAGAAATATTAGAAGTCAAATATGACCTACTCTACTGTGGTGTAGCTGCATGGCTCCTTTGGATTGCCAGCCTATTTAAAATGAACAAAAACAAAGTCTAACCTTTAGCCTCTGTTTTATCAATCTTTTCATAGTACAGTGGAGTTCACTTATCTCGACTCACGGTTAACTCGCCAATCCTATTATGTCGACGCATTTGAAGTGGAACCGCCAAACTCCCTATTTGTCTTAGTATTTTATGGTAATGTTGAGTGTCTCACAGCACACCAATAATATAATTAGGCAACAAATACAGTGTTCAAAATCAACAATGACCTCAACAACTGTAACAAAGGGTACTCACATGTGGAAATCCAATCTCGTGTCTTTATTAAGAATGGTCGTACAGGCAGATAGTCAGGACAAACAGAGAGCATACGTAAACGGTAATCCTAGTGGGGAAGTCAAGACAGGCAGATAACATTCAAGAGCGATAATCCAGGCACAGGTCGGGGCAGGCAGATGAGAATCAAAACTGGGTAACAGCAAAAATCAGCAACAGGAAACCAGACTGGGCTATAAACTCTCAGAATAATAATCGTAGTAAATCAAAACCTCGCAATGTGTGCGCATGTATGTGAGTCTTCTATAGTTCATGTAATGGTGTCCAGCTGGTGTAACAATCAGTCCAATGTGTGGGTTTCTGGGAAAAGTAGTGTGTGTGCGTCAGTATATATGTGAGAGGCCAGAGAGGGGAGCGCGGAGCTCATATTCATAACAACAACCTTGTTTGGGGCAGAAAAACACAACACTCTCAATTCAGTCTCTTCCCTCTCCTCTTCCTCTTTTGAATTGAATGACTTACTGGGAAAGAAAAAAAAAAGGTCCAAAAATCTAATTTCTTCTAAACACTCAAAAGTTTTGTTTTTTTAATATTCTAATAAAGCTGATTATTTTTGAATTATTATTCAGCAAGTTCTTTAATATTAACCTCTTCTATGAGCCGAAATCTTCTCTACTGTATAACTAGCTTGTTTTAGAATTGTTTCAACTGTGTCTGGTAATCAATTTAAGATTTTGAGTCTGAAGCGTTTCTATGAGGATATCCTGTCTTGAGTCAGAGTTTCCGTTGCTTAGAATTATTAAGCTTAATCTGCTGATTGAATCTGAGTTTCTACCTTGGTATCATGTCCTATATGCTATATCTACGTCAACCCCTAATTTGCATATTATAGGGAAGTGATAACTACCCATTTAAGTATTATTGAATACTTTTCATTATAACCATTTAAAAAATATATATTCGACTGCTTCTGGAAATCCACACTTGCTGCAAAATCCTGTACTGTGTTTATCAATTAAAGTTAAATAAAAAAAATAAAAAGTGATTGATTCAAAGCTGTGTGTCCAATAAGGAGATGTGAAATTATTTATTATTATTAATGTGTTTTACCTTCCTGTGTCCACAACTAGCCGTCTAGTCTTGATCTTTTTTATTTATTAACCCCAACATTTCTTTCCCCAGAGGTACATGAACATTTATTCTTAAATACATTAAAGGCTTTTTGCCACATTATTTCATTAACCATTGTCCCCACATGAACAGGAATACACAAAAATAACACTTTTATCCCTAGATATTGAATTCTAAACATGGTCTGAGATGGTTTCTGTGAGGACATCTATTTTTTTTCTTTATAATGCTTTATCTGCTCTTTGAACCTTTTTGAGTTTCCACCTAGATATAACTGCCCTGTCTGCTCATTTGCATATTATAGGGAAGTGATCACTAACCTGAACCTGAACTATACCTGAACCTTGACACATATGTTGTTGTATTTCCATCATTAATACGTATTTGGTTCTATTACTATTATTATTATTATTATTATTATTATTATATAATGTAATGTGACAAGTTCAAGTTCAAGTTTTATTTGTCACATACAAATCATACACAGTACAACATGTAGTGAAATGCTTTGACGCCTGACCAAGAGTTCGTTTTAAGGGAGGGGAAGGGAGAGCGATGGAGAGATTGTACAGAGGGAGGGAGAAATGTACAGGTTGCAGGATAATCAGTGTATACATAGTGTCGTAGATACAATATACAATTATGTACATTTATGTACAGTGTTTATAAATAGTGGAAGAATGTATATAAATAAATGCAGTATGTTCAATAAGTACTACGGGTGTGTGTAGTATATGGATGTACATTAACTATGTGCAAACGTGTATATACATTCTATATACATCAGTATATATATATATATGTGCAAAAAATAAATAAAGTGCATGAGTGTGAAGGTGCAAAAGTGCATGACTGTGCACCATGGAAAAGAAGAGAAATAGAAATGTTGAGTCCAATTGTATGTGTGTGTGTATTTGTGTTATCCCGGAAAGTTCTGGTTGAGGGTCCGTATAGCTTGTGGAAAGAAGCTCCTCCTCTTTCTCTCTGTGTTCGCCCTCAGGGAGCGAAAACGCTTCCCTGACCGTAGCAGAGAGAACAGACCATTATTGGGGTGGTTGATGTCTTTCCTGATCTTCCTGGCCCTGTTCAAGCAGCGTTTGCTGTAGATGGAGTGCAGGTCAGGAAGTTCAGTGCGGATGGAGCGCTCAGCTGACCGTACCACCCTCTGCAGAGCTCGTCTGTCTTGCTGAGTGCTGTTCCCGAACCAGGCTGTGATGCTGCCTGTCAGGATGCTCTCAACGGTGCAGGTGTAGAAGGTCCTGAGCACCTGAGAGGGCAGTTTGAAGTCCTTTAGGCGTCTGAGGTGGAAAAGACGCTGCCGGGCCTTCATGACTGTGTGGTGGATGTGACGTGACCACGACAAATCCTGGGCGATGTGAACACCAAGATACCGGAAACTGTCAACTCTCTCCACTGGGGTCCCGTTGATCGTGATGGGTTGGTAGTTCCTCCTCTCCTGCTTTGTACTGAAGTCCACTATCATCTCCTTTGTCTTGCTGACGTTCAGGAGGAGATTATTTTCCTGGCACCACAGCTCCAGGAGTTTGGTCTCCTTAAGGTAGGCCGTCTCGTCGTTGTTTGAGATCAGGCCCACCACAACCGTGTCGTCAGCAAACTTGACAATGGTGGTGGAGTTGGAAGTGGCCAAGCAGTCATGTGTGTACAGTGAGTACAGCAGGGGACTCAGAACGCAACCTTGGGGGGCTCCAGTGCTGAGAGTGAGGGTAGATGAGACATGTTTGCCCATCCGTACTGCTTGTGGTCTGTCCGTGAGGAAATCGGAGATCCAGCGACAAAGCGATGTGCTGAGTCCCAGGATCTCCATCTTGGAGGTGAGTATGGAGGGAATTATTGTGTTGAAAGCTGAACTGTAGTCCACAAACAACAACCTAACATAATTCCCTTTGCGGTTGTCCAGATGGTCCAGAGCCGTGTGGTGGAGATATGCGATCGCATCCTCAGTGGAGCGGTTAGGGCGATACGCAAACTGTAGCGGGTCCATTTTGTCCGGTAGTGAAGATGTGATGAAGTCTCGTACTAGTCTTTCGAAGCACTTCATCACGGTGGAGGTTAGGGCTACTGGACGGTAGTCATTAAGACAGGCAGGCTGGGGTTTCTTTGGGACAGGAACAATGATGGACTTCTTGAAGCATGATGGGATAACAGACATCTCCAATGAGAGGTTGAAAATCTCAGTAAATACCGGGGCCAGCTGGTCAGCGCAGGTTCTCAAGATCTGACCTGTGATGCCGTCCGGCCCTGCAGCTTTCCTGATATTTACATTCTTGAAGGCTGTTCTCACGTCATGCTCAGAGATAATGAACGCGACGTCTGCATCAGCACTCTCCATTGTCATGCAGTGCTGGTAACTGGAGTTTGTTACACAGTCCATGAGTTTCGTTGAGTTGTATCTTTTTAGAAATGTACAAGAACACAACTGAACAAAAATAAATTGTATAGGTCTACATTTTGTAGGCTCACTGCAGCAATCCACTGTAATTAAAAACAAACCGAGCCTACTTGACATTACTCGTATTTAAAATACTGCAAAGCTTTTTTACTGACCTTTCTGCGATTCCGTCACTTTTTTTTGAGTATTTTTGAGCAAAAAGGGAAATGTGTTTTCAAGGCACTGTGGCATGAACATATTATGGAAATTAATAGTGTTTTCACGCAACCGGATCATCCGATTCATTGAAAACATTCAAATGAACAGTAGGCTTGCTAATTGGATGTCGCTATTAAACAGATACCTATAGATTTTGGAGTAAACCGTCTGGCATTAGAAATAGACAGCTGATTGTCATGGGGATTCAAATCATCTTGCTTTCTGTTATAATTCCTCACATGTGTACTGACACCATTGATGGTAAGTAGATTATCAGTTCACTTGATAAAAATGTCACTTGTAATTTGATGTCTTGGTGACTTAGTTTACTTTTTGACTTATTTCAGTTGATTTCACAATTCATTATGATTTTGTAAAATTGTATCTTATTCATTTCAAAATGTTTTTCACACCCTGAAGAATTTGGGACTACAGCTGTACCATGATACACTGATGATATCGGATGGATTGCTGTAATCAGAAAAGTGTGTTTTCAAGAGATGTTGCATGCACGTACATAACAATTTTAGACAAACCACATAAGGCAATGAGATATGAGATCCTCAGCATTCTCCGCTGTGCATTTGGCAATGTCTGTCCAAACAAATAAATGGTGAAATGTTTCCGAGCCTTTTTTTATGTACCCCTTTATCGAGAAAGAATGAAAAATTCATACAAATTTTTAAAGCTGTCTTGCTCAGATTATTTTGATCAGTTTAATCACGATTAATATTTTTATTTCATAGGTTTAACAGAGCAAAATCTGAGGGAAATTATATGCTTTCTTTTATATGCGTTATTTTTCTATAATACATTATGTATCATTTCAGTCTGAACTTTTTTGTCCTGCTTCTGTGTGTGTAACTACACGCACGCTGTGTCCCTCTCTCTGCCATATATGGAGTTTTTTTTCTCTTTCTCTCTACATCACCACACCCTATTAGGGGGAAGGGCTATTAGTATAAGAATCGCCTGTCCTCTTTGTTTCTTTGAGAACTGCATTCTGAATAAACCAGATTTGATTTTACTCGTGTGGTTCATTGAGCTGCGGTCTCCCGAGATCTCGTTAACATCCAGTTGCTGAGTAGACACTGAAAACCAACTACACTGTAGAGCGGTTCTATCAGTGTTTTGGGGGCTCGTCCGGGATACATCTGGTCAGGTAAGTGATGAATTTGTTTCGCTACCTGTACTAGATGTATCTTTGATAAGGGAATAACCTAGTTAGATAAGTGATGAATTGTTTCACTATCTGAACTGGATGAGGGGACCGATCATTACTTGGAGTCAGATTAAATTCAGACCGTGATCGATCTATAAATAAAGTTGTGAGCTATACAAACGTACGTACGAATTGGGTATTTCAGTGTCTAGTCAATAAACTGTACTAATAATAAACTGTACTAACAATAATGGGTCAATCATATCCTAAACCAGAACCCAGTGAAACACCCAAAGCGTGGCTGGAAAGATGTAGTTGGGGATACTACACGAATCCTTATCTTGATAATTTAGCTGGCTGGACAGCAGACACGCAATGGCGGCAATATCCTAGAGAGGGCACTTTCGACCCCGGATTTCTAAAAGTAGCGTATGATTTAACATACGGAGGACAGGGTGATCCTGACTGGTCCTATAACTATATGCAGGGAGGATATGACGTGTGGTATAAAATGGCAAATGTATGGCGGGATAAAACAAATTCATATGTCCCAAGATCAGTCCTTAAAACCGTTCCTAAACCATCTAAAAGCAAAAGGGAAAATGCGTCGTTCGATAACCCGGACACAGATGAGGCTCACATGACCAAATATAGTGAAAAGGATGAGAAGTTGAAACGCAAAACGAAGACAATGACTAGATTCGCGTGGCGAGATGAGAACAAGTAGATGCTAGAGCAATTAGCAAAAGATTTGAAGGCTTATTTATTAAGTGTAAAATCGGCTAATAGAGACCTATCACAGGTTACCAATTGTAAGCAAGGGAAGGATGAAACCCCAGCCCGTTTCTTTGACCGTTTTGCAGACGTATGGGTGAGTGTAGGGGGTATGGAATTAAAGAAATCTGAGGCCAACCCTATGTTCATTGCTACGTATATGTCCAATTGCCTACCACATCATAAGGAAGTATTGAAGCACCATCTGTGTGACCGTAATAATTTGACTGTACAAAATGCTGCTGTAAAAATCCGAACCTTAGAATCAGATGGGTTGTTTCCAGATAAGGCAAGGAATGTTGTGTGTGTCTCAATGGGGGGTGGCTATCAGGGCCAGAAGCCTTTTAAGGGAGGAAAAAAACCAGGGAGGTGTAATTACTGCAAAAAACCAGGGCATTGGTACAAAGAGTGTAGACAGAGAATGAATGATGAGCGTAATGGTGTACAGATGCAAGCCCCTTTTAAGCAGCAACCCGGAAAATATCTGGCATACCAACAAGGTCCAGCCCCCGCTGAGGCTCATCCTCAGCCACAGCTGTATGTGCCTCAGTCATACTATCAGCAAAGGCCACCTTCCCCCGCAGCCCAAAGTCAGCAGAGGGGAGGGCCAGGGCCTTATGGCAACTAGAGGTGCCCACAGAGCCTGGATTCCGCCACAAGGGGGCATAATGACGCTTTGTTATCTGTAAACTTTAACTCTGCATTGGGAAACACTCTGCCAATTGTTGAGCTTAATGGGAATGGTATGGCTTACCCTTTTCTCCTAGATACAGGCGCCACTTTATCCTTGTTGGGATCCACATATGAAGGACCTATTTCAGCAACAACCATCAGCTCTGTGGGAATAGATGGGGTCCCTTTTCCTAGTCATATTACCCCACCTTTTACTGTTTTCTGTGTAGACGACCCAAAATATCGTCTGACACATCGTTTTATGTTTATGGAAGACTGCCCTTTTAATTTGTTAGGAAGAGATTTGATGTCTAAACTCTCTCTCTCATTATCTTTTTCAGGCTCTAACGAAAATAACATTTGGACTGATAGTTTCGGCCGCGTGTGTGTGCCAGCGTCCTGTGCGCCTTTCATTGTTAGGGAATTTCATGGTGTCACTCACCGCGGCCGAAGAGGGGTAACAGAGGAGATGTTTAAATTTGTGTGTATTCGAAATTTGAATAAATTTGTAAATGACACGTTAGATCGATGTGTGACGTGTGCAATGAATAATAGTGCGAAGCCTGTAGCGAAACATCAACAGCTACCATTACCTGAGGGCCCCCTGCAACAATGGCAGGTAGATTTCACTCATCTGCCAAAGAGGGGCCCCTACAGATATCTACTGGTATTTGTAGACAAATTTTCCAGGTGGGTGGAAGCGTTCCCATGTCCCAAAGAAGACGCCACCACCGTGGTCAGACATTTATTGAAGGAAATAATTCCTAGATACGGTATACCACTCGCCATTGACTCTGATAAAGGCCCTGCTTTCATTGCTAAAGTATTAATGGACATGACAAAACAGCTCCAGATCACCTGGAAGCATCACATTCCGTATCATCCACAGTCCTCAGGGATCGTGGAGAGAGCGAACAGAACGATCAAAGATAAGTTGAGAAAAGCCATGCAGACGGTTGGTCACCAAGACTGGCCCACATTGCTGCCTGCTGTCCTAGCTGATATGCGAATGGCACCCCATAAGGGTCTAAAAGGTCTGTCACCATATGAGATGGTGATGGGACGCCCTTTCCCTGCACCATGGAGAAAGGGTGGGGGTGTGTTGGGCAATGGGGGATGTGATGTACCATTAAGTGAATATGCACAATTGTTGATTAAAGCTCTACACGAAAATTGGAGCAAAATGCATTCGAGTTCAGCACCTTTGCCAATTGACACGACACACCCCTTTCAAGTGGGTGATGAAGTATTAATAAAACAATTCTTAAAAATGGGGGATCCATTGAACGCACCTAAATTTAGTGCCCCCACCAAAATTGTTGCTGTAACTCGAACCGCCGTATTAACTGATTCTTTCCCACAGTGGATTCATGCAACCCGACTGAAACTGCATAAAAATCCTGTGTTATCTGACTAACTTGATTTGTGTTACAGGAAGCTGGCAAGGACCATGTGCACCAACATCTCCCAAGAGAAATAGGAGAAAATAAAATTCTAAATTGGTTATTGAGCGTGTTAACGATGTTATCTATCCAGGCTGTTATAGCTGTCAACACCTGAACAAGGGGCCACTTTTGTAGGATCTTCGGGGTCACTACTGCGTCAAGGGACGGAGGGGCTTGGCAGTGCGCAACTGGACTGACTGCTGACTGACGACGTGTCATTTTTATTTGCTGATTAATTGTTATTGCATGACAGAGGAGCTGAACACGCAGCGCTGTCCATGACATAAGAATTATCAGCTCCAATATCCTTACCAACTATTATTTCATTTCCTATGATATTGTTATTGATTGAACTATCAGAATGCAGTTCCTTGTTTTATTGATGAGCTCACTGTCCATGGGATGGAGCTCAAGACCAACTGATAATTTGTTTTGGCAGTATGCTAATAACACTGCTAGGATGTATACCAACGAATCATGTTATGTATGTCAACAAGTGATGTCGTCTGTTGTTAGCCTGTCGCTACCCGTGATGCACCAACAGAATCTCACCCAAATATGTGTACAATCGGAAAGTAACGGTTCCAGGTATGATTGGGTTCCTTCAGGCTCGAAATGCCCCCCTTTCTTCGTTAAACGATCCTTACCCCACAAGCTTTCTCCCCATGTCACGATACGTCCACAGTTCACATTGAATTTTGTGTTTGTTTTTTGTTACAACAACACAGGGATAGGAACGTTAGGCACCATAAAGGAGAAAAAATGTCGAATAATAATCAATAGAGATTGGGGTTCTTCCAGGGGAGGTAATTATTCAGAAAAGCACCCCTCTGACCTTATGCAGATTAGATGTCCACAAAAACTTAATTGTATCACGTTGAATATTGATTGGTGGTGGTATTGTGGCCCAAATTCATTGTTCCCGGACATTCCAGGCAACTGGTCTGGTATCTGTGCTCCAATTCAACTATCTTACCCTGTCCAGATATTCCAGCGGATCAACCAGCATCGACCCACACGCCGCCACAAGAGAGACGTATCAATGGATGAGGTTCCCACTGAGCATCGCCTGACCACTCACTGGACAAGGTGGTGGACCTCTGTGTTCTCACAGTTCGGCACTGTCTCTCAGTGGACTCGCATTGAGGTCCTGCATTATCGACTAGCTAAGTTTGTCAATGACACCACGGATGGAATGGCCGGTGTGAGAACAGAACTGGGTGCCCTGCGCCTGATGACCATGCAAAACCGCCTGGCATTGGACATGTTGTTAGCAGACAAAGGAGGTGTCTGTGCCATGGTGGGGGATCAGTGCTGCACCTTCGTCCCGGCTGAAGATGAATCTGAGGGCGCTGTGGGTCATGCTGTGCAAGAGATGAAGAACACTGCGCATAAGCTGTACGGAGATGAGACCAAGGACTGGGGATGGGGTTTGATGCACAATCTGTTTGGATGGGTGACACCACTTATCACCATGATAATTCCTGTACTACTGATTCTTGTGGCCCTATGTACTTTTGGGCCCTGCTTGTTGCAATGTCTGATGAATAGAGTGTATAGTATGATTGATGCAACCACCAGGCAACATAGATATGTACCAGTGAATAATGCTTAAGCTTTTAGCTTAAAAGAGGGGACTGAGGGAAATTATATGCTTTCTTTTATATGCGTTATTTTTCTATAATACATTATGTATCATTTCAGTCTGAACTTTTTTGTCCTGCTTCTGTGTGTGTAACTACACGCACGCTGTGTCCCTCTCTCTGCCATATATGGAGTTGTTTTTTCTCTTTCTCTCTACATCACCACACCCTATTAGGGGGAAGGGCTATTAGTATAAGAATCGCCTGTCCTCTTTGTTTCTTTGAGAACTGCATTCTGAATAAACCAGATTTGATTTTACTCGTGTGGTTCATTGAGCTGCGGTCTCCCGAGATCTCGTTAACATCCAGTTGCTGAGTAGACACTGAAAACCAACTACACTGTAGAGCGGTTCTATCAAAATCTTTGTTAAAAAGTTTTAAAAAACTCTCAGAAAAATAGTTGCTTTTCTATAAAAACACGTCAGATCACAATAAAGACAAAATATATTGGTCAAAATTAAGTCCTGCCCAACAGTTTTTCTCGTTTGAGAGGGATATATCTCACAATTAGGCGGAAAAGACTATAGCAATTTCAGTTTCATATGAATACAAATGTTCCTTGATCTTTTGACAGCTAAGAGGTATTTTACTATAAAAAATATCCTGTAAATTCCAAAACTCAAAAGCTCCTGTTATTCCAAAAACAAATTTTATTCAAAACTAAATCCTGAATAGGACAGGATGAGAAAAGTGTGGGATTGTGACGTCATAGTATGGCAAAAGATCACAGTGTCTTTGACACGGCCACTAGCGCGTTAGCTAATAGTGAGATGAGAATGAGAAAAGATCAACACAGGATCAGGCGGGGATGTGTGATATTCTTTAGTGCAACAGAATATAGAGACAGAGAGATACTGTATGTTTGACATGTCTTTATTTACAGATGTTTATGGAGAAACAAACGAGTGGGATCCGATATCAAGCCTGGACAACAACAGCACTCGGAGAAACAGAACAGGCAAGGCCCCTTGTTGTACAAACACACCCTCTACTATTCACACTCCCAAATAACATTACTTCCCTGTACTTCACTACATTTGCATCTGCGGCAGGGCTACATGTGTCGCTCCATCCAGGACTTAATCTGATTTGCATTCACAGGTATACATGACATGAAACATATTCACAGCTGTCTTCACTATGGTTCACAGACAATACAACAATAGCCTAAATCCTGCATTGGCAATAGAATTAATTGTGATATGGTTATACATGGTGAACGGTGTGCACAAACCCTAAAAAGAAGGGAATTATTATGCTTTGCAAAAAAAAGAAATTAGCTTATTGCAGTGTCATTTATTTATCATACAACTGCGCCCAACATGGCTTATGGAAACCAATAACAACTTCTTTAAAATAAGTGTCTTGACATCATTTAAATGAAAATGACACTGACACTATGGTGATATAAAGTAATTATTTAATAAATCATTAAATTCAGAATTCATTCATCTACCTAAATACCTCCTGCTGCGAATTTATACAAGATAACATTATATTGCATTATACGAGCTACAGACTATTGTTTTTTCTTCTACATTGTAATTAAAGGCTTTCCTACACTGACTACAAACATATTTTCTATCTTCTATGCTTATGAAATACAATTTAGCCATTCAGAGTAGGAACTGAGCGACACGAGGTAGCGCTTTTGAACTGATTTATTTAAAAACATGATTCCAGAAAATAAGTATGAAAGGCAAGAAACAACCTGGTTTGGTAAACTTTTTCGAACAATTATGTGCTTTTTATGTTCATCTACAGATCTCTTCAATGTAACCATACAAAGTTTTCTTGCTATAGAAAAATGTATAGATGGAAATGATACTGCATACCAAGCAGAGCTCAACTCTTCCTCATTGTCCATCTCAGAAGAGGCTGTTTTCTTTCTCAAAGGCCCAGTGGTCACACGCATCATGCCCTCGTTCTACATCTTCATCATCCTCATTAGTTTGCCAATGAACGCATTGGCTTTGGTCACGTTCACCTGTAAGATTCCAGTGAAGAAACCACCTGTGATCTACATGTGTCACCTGGCGTGTGTGGATCTGCTCTTCACCCTGCTGCTTCCTCTGAAGATCCACTACCAGCTGAACGCTTCAGATTGGGTGTTCGGTGAGGTGGCGTGTCGTGTGCTCAGTGCAGCTTACTACTGCTACATGTACTGCTCAATACTGCTGATGATGTGCATGAGTGTGGACAGACTGCTGGCTGTGGTGTTTCCCATCGCCTCTCTAACCTGGAGGAGCGCAAGGAGAGCCAAGTGTTTATGTGTGCTGGTCTGGCTGCTGGCGATCGCTGGTACAGTGCCACTTCTCTCTATGAGACAACGATCAAGATTAAGGATGTTGGCATCACTTGTCATGACGCACTGATCCATGACAACCCTACAGATCAACTATACATGTACATGTTCTCCATCCTCTCCTGCCTCTACTTCTTCTTGCCGCTGATTGTCACCTTATTGAGCTACTTTACTATCATATATGTACTCAGTGAAAAGTCTGATTGCTTAGCAACATCATCATCATCATCATCATCAGGTCACAGAAGAAAAGCTGTGATTATGGCAATTGCCGTACTAGTTGAGTTGAGTTTGTGGTGTGTTTTGCTCCAACCAATGGCATCCTGTTGTTCCACTGTGTTCGTTTAGCTACTGAAGGGCAGGGAGATTCATCATATGCTGCTTACCTGTTGGCTGTGTGTTTGGGGAGCTCAAGTGTTTTTCTCGATCCTCTTCTGTACTACTTTGGCTCTTCTCAGTGCAGACAGCAAATAAAATCTTTGATGAGGAGGGAAAAGGCAAAAAACCAACTGCACCAAGTAACTGACACTAAAAAAAAAGAAAGTGGGAAAACAATTAAAGACATTTAACGATTAACAATTAACAATTAACGAATCGACAATGGTAAATCACATAACCTACTATACTGTGGTGTAGCTGCATGACTTCTTTGGATTACCAGCCTATTTAAAATTAAGGATGGCTGGCGCGAAACCTGCGTTTCGACACAGTGTCGAGATCCCGAAGCGTAGATGTTTCGAAACACTGAACCGAAACTGTGATTCAAAACAACAATGTCACGTGACTTTGGCTAAACGAATCGTCTGCGCGTTTCACAAGTGTTTTGATAGGCGGTGCTTGACGAGTCTGCGTTTGATTGACAGGGGCGGGAACAAACCACACAATCGCACATCTGTCTCAACTCAAACAAAGTTTAAAAGAGTTAATGCACCTTCACCTCGTGGGTTTTTGTAGTGACATTTATTGTGCGACTTGGTTAGTTATATTTAGGCTACATTTAAATTAAACATATTTAATGATAGACTACAGACAGTGACAGATAGATAGATAGATATAGTGACACATTCATATAGGTTTAGTTAGATATTGACAGATAGCACAGCAGTTAGACATATAGAATTTCATAAATAGATAGATTCAAATATATATAGATTCATAGATATATACATTTATATATAGATTCAAATATTAATATATAGATTAATAGATAGATATACTTTCATAAATATATAGATTCATAGATAGATCTAGATATATATACATATATATGAGAGAGAGAGAGAGAGAGAGAGAGAGAGAGAGAGAGAGAGAGAGAGAGAGAGAGAGAGAGAGAGAGAGAGAGAAAACTCTTATTTTAGAGAAAAACTTTTATTTTTTTTAATGGATTGTTGTCAAAGTTTCAGACATGTGCAATTGACCACTAGATGTCACCGTGGAGACGGGTGTCGGTATAGAGTTTCGAAGCCTCGAAACAATACATGCTTCCCGTATGACGTCACAACATCCAGCTGTTGTCCGGTAGCCGCCATTTTGAATGGGAAGAAGAAGACTTAAAAAGTAAACAGACTTAAGAAGTAAACAGAGAAAAACGTCACTCGACCGAGTTTCCGTACACATAATCGCTATATTTAGCAAATATGGTGATTTCTTGTTGGGTCAAAGGTTGCAGTAATCGGGCCGACGGCAATCAGAAGAGAAGTTTCTACAACATCCCGGCTATTAGGCAATATGAAGGCGAACAGACGATGAAGCTGAGTGAAGAAAGGCGGAGACTGTGGCTGGCGAACATTGGCAGAAAAGATGCCCCGATTAATTATTTTAATTCAAATAAACATTTCTTATTTCGGTCACAGATCTATGCATAACCCATTAAATTTGGCTAGAATGTTTAACCCTTAACTAGATTTTATCACATGGGACAACAATGTAGGGGAGCGCGGGGACAAACGTAACACTTTTTGGTTTTAGCCAAATAATGAACAAAGAAATTTGGTTAGACAAACCATATTTTTATACAAACAACACACAAGCCTCTCCTACAAATGAGCACTGGTTTGATGTTCGTCGGACTTACAGTTTCTGCGCAGTATCACCAAAAGCGCAAGGAGTGAAATGTGACAACTTACCCCGTGAGCGGGGCTCGTTTTAACAGACAGCGGGTTAGTTGTAACACCATGTTATCCAATGCAAGTTCATTCACGTATTTTTATTTCTTAATAAAAGTTTAGTCTTAATGATTATAAGCATAACTTATGAATGGAATATATTTTTTTATTTTATTTATTATATTGTTATGCTTTGAACAAAACAACTACTATAACAAAAAATATTTTCATGCTTTCAAAAGAGTTTGTTCTGTGGTTCTCATCCAAATTTCGCTGGAATTTCTCGAAAGATGGCCAGAAGACGTGTGCAAACAGTGTGGTGAAAAGCCCGTTAGCACGTCACATTTAAGCCCGTGCAACTATTTAAAAAATCGCTGTTACTTTTTACCCCGCGTTACGTTGTGCCCCGCGCTCCCCTAGATCCAGATCAGCAAATGTGCTGGTTAAATCTGGTTAAATTTCAGCTCTTTATGCACTTACAAAAATTATATTTAGCATGTATTATTGTTAAAATATTTATGTCTGAGGCAATGATTGAAAAAGCTTCTAAAATAAATCTCCATATAATGATATATTTTAATATTACCTTTGCCATTACAAGTTTGTAACCATTACGTTACAAGCTGCAAACATCACAAACCCATCCATTCACAAATTGGTTGTACGCCTCCGATGACTTGTGAGCCCGTAACTGGTCTAGGGTATAAGCACTTTTTGAATATAACAAATAGCAAACAATGTCCAAATCCTTTCTTCTGGGAAGGCATGCATAGTCTGTGGTGAAGAGATCTTTCCCGACATCGTATGGGTCGAGTCCAATTAAACCGATTTTAACCTCATAACGTGTCCTTTCTTCTTTACTTAATCCATCGATGTATGGCAGTTTTGCCTTCTTCTTACTAATTGTTGCATTTTTCATTCTGCATAACCATTTAAACATCCAAAAACTGGGTAAAATTCGACCCTGTACCGGTACCTGTGAAATGTAAACAGGAACTGTATCCATACAAAATGCCGGCGATTCACCGTCACGCCCACCGGCTCGGTCTACGGGAAGCATGTATACGGCACATTTGATTCAAGTGTTTCAGTGTTTCATGAAGCCTCGCTTTGCCCATCACTATTTAAAATGAACAAAAAAAAACTAACCTTTAGCCTAAAGGACATACAGTAGAACTCCAACTTACGAAATTAATCCGTTCCGAGGTTGGCTTCGTGAATCGATCTTTTCGTATGTCTGTCAAGCTTTTAATTGCCTAGCCCGTTCCAAGCCTTTTTAAAACACCACATTTAGCATGGGATGATGCACATCCCAGCTCCACACTTCTCAATTACCTCTTATTTCAGCGCATTGTAAAAGCATCCTCTTCTTCGTTTTCAATTCAGCAGCAATCTTCACATCCATGGTGAGTGATAAGAAAAAGGTTTATGTTAACTAGGCACAATGCTGACCAATAGGAGAGCAGGATTGTAAAAAGTGTTCCCCTTCCTTACATGGACTATTCCAGCCATCCCTGTCATTCAGAGCGAAATGGACTATTCCAAAACTTTCCATCTGAGAGAGCTGACTGATGATTAAGGTAAAAGAGATCAGCTGAAAATTGTATATAGTTTATTGAGTGAAATACAGGAAATTAATGCCAATCGTTGAAGTTTTATCGATCATGCGTAACCACACATCTATGCACCTTTAATAAATACCAGTTTTGGATTATTCCCTGAGTGAGACATCATTGTTCTGACCGGACAAACTGTAGCCTTCATTCAACCTGAACCAAAATCAGCGCGAATTTCAAATCAAAACTCAGAAATGTTTTTTCGCATCTCGATCATTTTGTCGTTACTCGGGTGAAAAAAAAACCCAAAATCTTTTATTGTATGTTGAATTTTTCGTACGTAGAGCATTTCGTAAGTCGGGGTTCTACTGTATAAGACATCTTCTAAGCTGTTAAAAATATTTTTGCAAAATTGAATGTCATTGTCTGCAATCTACACTGTCATTTGTCACAGGAGTTTGCTTTTGTTGGGAGAACATTTATACATTTTGTTCCATTAACAGAAACTAAGCAGAACTGGTAGCTTCTCTAATTTCTCTACTGACTAGATATAGTGTCAATTCATATGTAATTTCATGTATGTGCAATGCATAATGCCCTGCTTTAAACTTTTGGTGTGTCTCAATGTAGAAAAACATCTTTCAGAAATGTACTTCTTTAATGAATCGACACTCAGGCTGGGTTCCATTTGATAAGATCTATTCTTTAATAAGAACACAGGGTAATCGTAGAGGCAAGGTAAAACAGGAGGAAACAGCAGTAGCAGGGACAGGCAGGATCGAGATCAAGGCAACAGGCAGATATGTCAGGTCAGGTAGAGAACACTCACAGACGTAATACCAGGCAATAGTCAGGGCAGGCAGACAGGATCGGCAACGGGTAGAAACAGGGTCAGTAATAGGGGATCAGGTAGAGACACTAATGTTCACAAAAGTAAAACAAGATTTGGCGGTAAGAGGGTGTAGGGGAATTTACAGTTAAGACCCGAGGACCAGATATGTTGAATGAAGACCAGGAGTCAGAAGTGCAGTCAATAGAAGAATTTTTAGTGAAGTTTAGTTTGCAGTTTCATCAGCAGAAGCTTCAGGTCTCACAAGGAGTTCGTAGGCTGCCCCACATACAATAACATTGTTACAGCAATTATACTCTAACAGAGGGTGCTAACTACATCAATGATGACGTTTAAATGATTCTGATTGGCTAAAAAAGAAAGAAAGAAAGAAAGAAAGAAAGATAAACAAAACCAGTCTTTTCCACACAAGACCAGACAGTCTGAAGCATATCTCCGTTGATCACATGGTTGACGGGTTCGTGACGTGGCTTGTCGAGAACAACAAGTTTTATGGTGCCAGCTAATCACCTCACCAATACAGACCATATTAACACACACACACACACACACACAGATACACAGCTTCTCCTGGGCTGAACTCAGCTCAGGCTCCAACAATCAACAGAAACTTACCAAAATATTCTGATAACATGTCCTATCTGTGCAGACAATATGTCACGGTTCTGTCAGTTTTAGTTTCGGTTTCTAGTGTTCCTAGTGGACAGAACCATGGCACTGCTCTTCCTCCCATGTTTCGTGTAAGGGCGCGTTACGTCTTGTGCGCGCTCTTGTGTCCACGTGTCTGTTTATTGTCATTGTTGCGCAGTGGGTGTGTTCACCCGTTGCGCATGTCTCGCGTGCTTTGTAAACACGCGGCGATGCGCGGTTGTGTTCGCCGCGCGTTTGTGTCTTGTTAGCGTCTGCCCCGCCTTCTTGTTTCCCGTAATTATTCCCAGCTGTTTCTGATCACTCCTCCCCTCGTGTGCCCTTTAAATATCCCTGTGTGTTGATGTCCTGCGTGGCGTCGTTGTCATTCTTGGATGTGTTTCTATGTTCCCTGGTTCACCGTACCGTCTCATCCGGTTGGTTGTATTTCATCGTGTTTAAGTTAATGTTTCTAGTTATGTTTTCCCCCTCGTGGGTTTTTGGTTTCCCATATTGTAATTTATGTTTGTGACAATAAATCCTTTACCTTCCCCTGCACTTGAGTCCTCCCCTTGTCGTTCTGTGACACAATATTCATCCTTACTCGATGGAAAAATACAGAAGAGTAAAGAAAGGTTTTAACTGATAAAAATCCCTAACTTAATTACAAATCACTCTTTACAACTCATTCAAATAAGAAAAAGGAAAAGAACATATGAATTAATAAGACAAAGAAGCATACGAAAAATAAGAAAAAGAAAATAATATAGATACAAATAAGAAAAATAAAAGAATATATATACAAGCGGCAATGGATTTCCAATTCGTATCTTTCAAGGGTGTATGACAGTCCTTTATAGGTAATAGGTAGCAGCTAAAGCGATAATCTTATACTTATTATTACGTTGATATTACGATATTGATTATTCTAAAACCTTTGATTGAGCATTGTCTTATTTCATTTACTGGCACAAAGAGGGAGTGAACGCGCAGATAATTTCAGGACGTCCCAAAACATCCGTTTCCCACTACAGATTAATGGACCATCAAAGAGACGATCATCAGCATCAAGTTTCAAGGCCATTTGGGCTCTTACTGCACATTCTGTGGAGATTTGGGTCCCGACCACATGCATCACTCTATGATCTGAGTGCAATGGTACAGACCACAAGACCCTCAAATGCATATACTGTCCCATTTATTGTTTTTTTATTCATTCATTTATTTAGTGTTTTCAGTGTATTGTTAACAGAAGTGGGTAAAACAAAACAACAGTCCAATATTTAACACATACGTTGTCACATTCGGTCTAGTCATTTCTTGGTTTTGTGGCAGAGCTCTGACACTGCCGTAATGTCTCGAGTTGTGTATGCGTGCGCGCGGCTTCGAGTGTTTGAGTCGTGTGCATGCGTGTCTGTGTGACGTCTTTTGTGCGAGTTATGTTGTCCGGTCCCGATACTTTGATCTGGTTCAGTTTCGGTTTTGTGTCGGGATTTGGGCATTCGTGACTCGTGTGTTCGTCCTTGTTGTGAGCGCATGAGAAAAGGTGTTTACTCGTTTTTGTGCGCTTTATGTCATGTGAGTGGGCGCGGTCTCAAGCTTTGCGCGAGCCTCGCTCTCTCGCGTCTATGTGTTATTTTTAGCACGCGGTTCGTGTTTTCATCGGCCGCGTGCTTTCATGTTGTGTTTTCAAGCCTAGTCAAGCCTAGTCTAGTCTAGTCTAGTCTTGTTTTCCCCCCTTGGGGTGGTTTATGTTTCAGTTTTATTTTATTTTTGCTAATAAAACTGCCATTCCGACCAGCGATTGAGTCCTCGCTTTCTCCATACATACGTCTAGTACCTCCCACTATAGGATTCCCACTGGGAAGATGACATGAAACAGTGTGTCTGCCACACTCTTTGCAGAAATGGTGCATAATTACACTGCTTCCGGATATAGTGTTGCAACATCCACTAGAACTAATGCAAAACAATTATGCTAAACATTCTAATGGCCAGATGAGGTCCAAACTAACTCTCTTAAAGGCGACCTCTACTAATGGTAAGGGGTACAATGGTGCTTTTGAAATGACCAGAGGACTAACCAGTTGACATTCACGACATGGAGCACACTACCGGCAGACGATCTCATAAATGACTAGCCGAAAAAATTAGGCCATTAGACGTTCGCTTGTCTTTGATTTCCCCAAGCGCTCTGCCATAGGACTACACCTTGCCACCTGCATTTTCTGATGGCTTTTTGGCACTAATAACACTAAGTTGTATCTTCCTTTGTTTTCTTCGCCTTCTTTGCCCTCATTCTTATTTCCTCGAAGTCTGGGAAGAACAGCTTCCCCAGGCTAAACCACGCTTCTCCAATCTCTAGACTTGTCCTCCAAAGGCATCCACGCACAAAATCCCCAATAATTGTGTAAATGTTGGCCAATCTGTACCCAAAATCAACAGATGCTTAAGGTGGGGATTAAACCCCAGTGGCAGAAGGATTGCTAAGAGACTGACGAAGAAATGGATAAAAGGAGATGCAGTGGCAGCTCCATCACCTAGCCACACGCCTTCACTTTTTTTACAGGTCATTCAGTGACCCATCTTGGTGGCGTACTATCTATTTCATTGCAGGTTTCGGGCACCAGTGTAAAACGTTCAGAAATATAAATGCAAATTTGATATGGCAAGCAATCCAAGTCTCTATTGGACAATGAAGAAAAACATAATATACTATGTAGGGCACACTGCCTCATGAAACAAAGCAAGAGTCCATGTAGCACATTGGTCTCTCACTACCTAGTCCCAGGTGTGCTGTCCACTTATATCTATTGGTCTGCCAATCACCAGAACTAGAGATAGGTGGTAGTCATCACCTCCTGAGCCAACTTGCACCCTTTTCCTTTGACATGATCCATTCAGTAATGGTCATGGACTAATGAATGTAAATATCATATAGATGATCCTATTACAAAGACCTTTAGGATAAAGATGTAGAAAAGGCATTACATGAGAGGATATATTCCTAAGCAGATTATGTATTGAAATAATGGTAGAGCTTTACGAGACACCGCCAAACCAATCAACATCTATTTATCTGTGATGTCACCACAATTTAAAGCACATCCTGGCATGTTCTTCACACAGAAGAGATCACTCAGTTAATGAATAGAGGACAACACTGTATAGACGTGCCTGTCGGTTTAGAGATTCTAAGGATTGATGATTTTATATTACAGTTTAAAGTTCTGAAATACTTTTCTAGATTTAGAAACTGCTAACTGGCAGCTAATCAGAAATAATGGTGGGCAATTCTTCATTTGCAGATCATATATTCAATGGTAAGTATATTCAATTTAATTAATATTTATTTGTATAGCATTTTTCAAAATACATATAGTTTCAAAACAAAAAATGCATGTAATTTGTTATCAGAGGTAACTGTGAGCTAATAATATCCATATGTCAGAAATGTATAATACAACTCAGTTTGATGTTACATGAGTACAGCAGTGAGCTAACATTGTGTATTCATTCAAGCAGAAACAATAATCTCATTAAAGCAGTTGATACAAGTTGTGATCATAATGATCGCTTGAGAGGCATTATTTTCAGTAGTGACTGATGTGATGAAAATAAATGTATGTACGTTAAGCAAATTAGAGCAACAGCTGTGAGTCTAGTGATTGTTATAGTGAGTGGAATCGTTTTTTATCAGATGGGTTTGTTTTGCACCAAAGTAAATTAAAGCATTGATTGTGTTTTGGTTACAGATTCTGGCCATATGAATCTTTCTCTGTTTGGCTCCATTAATCAAACAATTCAGATGTTTAACAGCAATAATAGTGCAGGGACATACAATAACGAAACTATTCCAAACGAAGACACATTGGATAAAGAGGATGAGGTCACTTTCATCCTTCAAAACCTCACGTTCAGACGCATCATTCCCTCAATCTACATCTTCATCATCCTCCTTAGTTTTCCCCTGAATGCTTTGGGATTGGTGGCGTTCACCTGTAAGATTCGAGTGAAGAAACCAGTTGTGATCTACATGTCTCACCTGGCGTGTGTGGATCTGCTCTTCACCCTGCTGCTTCCTCTGAAGATCCACTACCAGCTGAACGCAAATTGGGTGTTCGGTGAGGCAGTGTGTCGTGTGCTCACTGCAGCTTACTACTGCAACATTTACTGCTCAATACTGCTGATGATGTGCATGAGTGTGGACAGGCTGCTGGCTATTGCACTTCCTGTCACCTCGCTAAACTGGAGGAGCACAAGGAACGCCACGTATGTTTGTGTGCTGGTCTGGCTGCTGGCGATCGCTGGTACAGTGCCACTTCTCTCTATGGAACAAACATTCCATATACAGGATTTAGGAATGTGCTGCTTTGACATATTTGAAGATGATTCAATCTTGGTATACTTGTCTGTGTTCTTAATCCTGCCCTGCATTTACTTCTTTCTGCCACTGGTTGTCATCTTGGTGAGCTATTCTACCATCATATATGTGTTGTGTGCCAAACGTAATAACTTAGCAACATCATCATCTTCCTCAGACAACAGAAGGAGAGCCGTGATTATGGCTACTGCTGTGCTGATTGAGTTTGTGGTGTGTTTTGGGCCCTCGAATGCCTTCCTGATAAATCACTGTGTTAGTTTAGCAATGGGAAGCAAAGGAGAGGATACCTATCCGGCTTACCTGTTGGCTGTGAGTTTGGGGAGCACAAGTGTTTTCCTGGACCCTCTGCTTTATTATTACGGCTCTTCTCAGTACAGACAGCTGATCACCTCTGTGTTTTGGGGCAGGAAGGCAAAAGGAACAAATACACCATCAAACACAAACACAGACACAATGACCTGATCTGCACTGTAAAATCAATTTAAATCATTCAAATAGGTTGCAATACTCAATTATATGTCACAACTAAATGTTTCAGTAAAGTTTTAACATTTTAAAATTGTCAATGAAAACAATTATGAAAGTAAAATTTGCATAAGGGTATTAATATTCATCATGTCAACTGGAACAAGATTTTACAATTCTGTCATTGTTCTAATACATTATATATTGAGTATATACAGAATGTGGAGTATATCTATATATCTATCTATTGCATGTCACCCATATTTCTTTCTGTATAAAATAATATATATATATATATATATATATATATATATATATATATATATATATATATATATATATATATATATATATATATATTTGATCTTTGTTTTTACTCATGTCTTGAGGCTGTGATTTAGAAATTCTCTAGCTGAATGTTTATTTATGTAGAATTTAGGTAATCTTAAATTACAGATAGTTTAACAAAAACATAAAAAGGAAAAGCTTATCCTCGATAAAAATCTGTGATTGCATACGTTGTGTTATGATCTTGAGTTTTGTCAGTCGTTGTGTTCTGTGTATAGTCTGTGGTGTATGTTTGTGTTCCAGGTCGGCTTTTCCCTAAATTAATTCGTTGGAAGCTGTGATTGGTTCTCCTTCTCACCTGATCCAGTTATAAGGACCGCCCCACACAAACAATCAGAAGGCACCACTACTTTTCCACTGTGTGTTTGATTGTTTACCCATCGCTAGTTCTTTGTATCGCCTTTTTATTTTCTAGAGTTTTGTATCAGAGAGATTGTTACTGTTTATTTTGTGATTGGTTGTGAGTTTAATTGAGATTGTGAGTTTTATTCTTGTTAACTTGACCCATGACAGTTTGACTGATTTTTGGATTGTGATTCTGCATTGTTCTCCATTTGTACATTTTTTCTTTTTGTTAATTCCACCTGTATATATTCTAAGCACGTTAAGGGAAGTAGGGGGTTTGACACCATTTTTGTTTTGTGTATCTTTTCACCTTGTTTTGTTGAGGGAGGTAGGTAAATCAAATTGTATTTGTATTTGTATTTATATATTTATATAAATATATATTTATTTTTAGATTAGGAAAGGTAGAGGTTTTCATATAGAGCATTTCTGTGTGTTATTTTGGCCTTGTCTGCCCCTGAAGTCAATCACTTTTTACAATAAACTTACATCTATTTCACGTACTTTCCTGTTATGGCTGACCCCTATATTGGAATTGTCTTGTATTTTGTGAACCCCGTCAGTGTTGTGCTGTGTAATAATCACACTGCTGTGATAAGACAACGACAGAAGACAGAAACCTTGGTGTGTAGTGTTAACACCACAGTAATTTAGAGAGTTCTGTAGTGTGAGTTTGCCTCAAGGAATAGTTCACCCCGAAATGAAATTTATCCCACAATTTACTCACCCTCAAGCCATGCCAGGTACAGTTGGAGTTATATTTCAATTTATATTATACAACTGGAGTTATATTAAACAATATCCTGGCTCTTCCCAGTTTTATAAGAGCATTGAATAGTGCCCAAGTTATTGAAGCTCCAAAAAGCACTGCCATTAATAAATGCGTTCTGAAGGAAAACAATCGATTTTAATTTTTTTTTTTTTTGTAAGAAAAACATCCATATTTAAACTTTCTGGACACTGGCAATTTTGTTGCACAAGGTTCACTCATATTCTTTTGTTGCTAATACCTTAGGCCAATAGTTCTGACTATGGAGGCGTAATAAATATCATTACATTTATCCATATAGCAGACGCTTTTATCCAAAGCGACTTGCAATGCATTCAAAATACACATTGATATTCTAATCAGTTCTTGCTTTCTCTGGGAATTGAACCCACTACCTTGGCGTTTATTCGACCTTGGCACAAATCATTGCTCTACTGATTGAGCTACTAGGGAAATAATGTGAAGCAGTGTGTCTGCCACTCTCTTTGCATAATGGCACTGCTTCCAGATACAATGTTGCAGCATCAACATGAACTAATGCAAAACAATGCCAGCATGGTAAACGTTCTAATGGCCTGATGAGGTCCATACCAATTATCTTAAATGGGACCTCTACTAATGGTAATGGGCACAATAGTGCTTTTGAAATGACCAGAGGATTAACCAACTGACATCAACCACTGGATCACAAGTCAATCTCGTTAATGACCGGCCAAATCTCGTTAATGACCGACCAAGACCTATTTTCCCATCCTTAGCCCTCTCCTCCAAAAGGCATCCACACATTAAATCCCCAATAACTGTGTAATTGCTGGACAAAATATGTAACCAAAATCAGGGTATGCCTAAAGTGGGGATTAACCACCACTTTAACTCTATGCTGTTCTCCCCTAAATTGAATATTGACAGGTACTAACAGATAATTCACCACGTGCCTGTGCCTTAAACTTGCAGCTTGTATCCAGTGTCCTCTGTTGCATCAGGCATTGATGAATGGAGTTTTGGTTACAACCTGAATCCACTAAAGCTCACAGGTATTGGGTACTGTGATACCAAACCCCCGATCTAACCGCGTGGGCTTGTTTGGAGGCAGCCCACAGGGTGTCGAGGACTCGGATCAATCCCACTTCCATCACTGGACACTTGTTCTGGAAATGACCCGGGTCCCCGCATCACCAGCAGACCCACCCAGGCCTTCCTAGCACCCCAGTGGCAGAACGATGGCTAAGAGACTGGTGGAGAAAGGGATAAGGTTAAGATAAAGTGTCGACTTCTGCGCCCAGCCACAAGCCTTCGCTCTTTTTTCAAAGTGGTGCCCAAACGCTTACAGGTCATTTTGGTGGTGTGCTGACTTCTTCTTCATGGGTTTTGGGAACCAGTGTAAAACATTTATAGATTTCATTGAGACTTCGATGTGGCTAGCAATCCAAGTCTTGGCCCATAAAGAAAAAGAACTAGAGGAATGGAACTATTCATCACTAGAACTAGAGACAGGTGGTTGTCACTTGACCTCCTTAACACCACTCATTAGGGATGGGCATATCGATACTGCAGTATCGATATATCGATACTCACAAGCTACTTACTTGGTATCGATATCTCCACAAAAATATCGATATTTAAATTAAATTAATAATTTCAGCTGGAAAAGGTGGAATCCTTTGGTGGAATCCCAAAAACTGGAATCCCCCTCTGACATTTAGCTCACCCGTGTCACGTGATGACTGTGAGAAACGCGAGCAACGTGCCCTGCCCACACGTGCACGTCACTTTCACGGCACGCGTCGCGCATATTGTCTGCGCGCATAAACGCATAGCGTGGTGTGGTGCTACTTTTCAACGGCAGAAAAAAGTATTGCGAGATGCAATATTTGTGACATGTTATGATGTATTTTATTTAATCAATTTTTTTGTAAAATACTGTATTATTTTAAACAGTTTTTATTTTGTTGTAAAAAAGTTTAATTTGTAACTAGAGAGGATAAAGTTCGTCGAGACAAACTTTAGAAGTTGGCTGAGAACGTCGCACCGGAAACGTTAATTTCGCTAATTAACGTTAATTTAGGGTAACTGGAGTGGTTGCTAGGGTAACCAGAGTGGTTGCTAGGGTGTTGCTAGGCAGTTGCTAGGGTAACCGGAGTGGTTGCTAGGGTGTTGCTAGGTGGTTGCTAGGGTAACCTGGGTGGTTGCTTGGGTGTTGCTAAGGAGTTGCTAGGGTAACCAGAGTGGTTGCTAGGGTGTTGCTAAGGTAACCGGGGCGGTTGCTAGGGTATTTTGGGTGGTTGCTAGGGTGTTGCTAGGTGGTTGCTAGGGTAACCAGAGTGGTTGCTAGGGTGTTGCTAGGTGGTTGCTAGGGTAACCTGGGTGGTTGCTAGGGTGTTGCTAAGGAGTTGCTAGGGTAACCAGAGTGGTTGCTAGGGTGTTGCTAAGGTAACCGGGGCGGTTGCTAGGCGGTTGCTAGGGTATTTTGGGTGGTTGCTAGGGTGTTGCTAGGTGGTTGCTAGGGTATCCTGGGTGGTTGCTAGGGTGTTGCTAGGCAGTTGCTAGGGTATCTGGGGCGGTTGCTAGGTGGTTGCTAGGGTATCCTGAGTGGTTTCTAGGCAGTTGCTAGGGTATTTTGGGTGGTTGCTAGGCAGTTGCTAGGGTAAACAGGGTGGTTGCTAGGGCGTTGCTAGGCAGTTGCTAGGGTATTTTGGGTGGTTGCTAGGCAGTTGCTAGGGTATCCAGGGTGGTTGCTAGGATGTTACTAGGTAGTTGTGAGGTTGTAACACCTGTCAGTTTGTCCCATTTTAGTCCCAGTTTGTCCATGGATGAATTTACCTCGGTGAACAAATCACTCCCCGTTGTAGTCCCTTTCATTGACCGCATTGCTGCCAGCTCCTCCGTGATCTCAAAGTCTTTCGTTATCCCACGTACAAAGATAAGTAACTGGGCTGTGTCGCGGACATCACAGCTCTCATCCAGAGCCAAGGAGAAACAGTCAAAATTATCCACTTTGTTTTGCAGCTGAAGTTCCAGATTTCCCGCGATGTCCTCGACTCGTCTCGTTACAGTTCGTCTGGAGAGGGCCACATTCGCAAATGCGTCTTTTTTCTCAGGGCATATTAGCGCAGCAGAATCCACCAAACATTCTTTAATAAATTCCCCATCAGAGAATGGCTTACTGTTTTTAGCGATTTTGTGTGATATCACAAAGCTGGTATTGACAGCTGCATCCCTGGATGCATGAAGCTTAGTAAAATGTCCTTGCTGCTTTTGCAGCTGTGCCAGTAAAGTTTCAGATATCCGTGATCGCTCTGCATCTGTCAAATTTTTATATTTCTCTTCATGTTTCGTCTCGTAATGGCGATTCAAATTGTAATCCTTAAGCACCGCAATCTGTTCTCCACAAACTAAACAAACAGCTTTCCCTTTGACTTCTGTAAATAAATACTTGGAAGTCCATACAGTCTTAAAAACTCTACATTCTGCGTCAATCTTTCGTTTTTTATTTTTAGCTAACATATTTAACGTCTGAGCCTGGAGTGAAGTGAAAGTGAGTGAAGGTGCAAACGGTCACACGCACTGTGACTGACGTATGTAAATAGAAAACAAAACAAAATCAGTTGCCATGACTACAGACCGTAACTTTTGTCGCGCGGAAGAACATTGCAGCCGGAGCTACTTTTCTCCATTCATTCTATGACGAGTCACGCTGGTACAGGTGTTCCTCCGCAATGGTGCGGACGTGAGCCAATATAAACACTGATTGCATGTTTACCGTAGTTATTCAGGATAAGACAAAAACACGGTTTGGGAAATGTTTTCATGATGTACTCGCTTAATATATAATTTTTGAACATTTTAAAAACAAAACAAAAAAGATATGGACTGCAGCTTTAAAAAGTACCAATTACCTCACGCGGGCCGGTCAAGGATAGCCCGCGGGCCGGATGTGGCCCGCGGGCCGTACAATGCCCAGGTCTGTACTATGGCATTCCTAGCACAATTTAACACTTAGCTAACCAATATTAGCATGTAGCTATTCACTGCTAGCATATGTAGCATGTTGGAAGGCCTGTTTGCTAGCATGAGTCAATAGACCCAACCCCCATGTCTCTACGACACTCAGAAGCAAAGATATATATATACCGTACCCCCGATCCCTTAGAAAAGATATAGCAACTGCGGCCTGTTCTGATTTTGGGGTCTGTAGCACTAAAGCTGTAGGAGGAGATAGCGTGTAAATTTTTGTACAGAAGAATAATAATAATAAGTTTATTAGCACTTCAGTAAGTTGGCTGCTTCTCAGCCAACTTAATAAATTTATTAATGGCCAATATGTCTTATGTGTCATGTGTAGATGTAATTTGTAATATATATATATATATATTACAATTAAAGGCAAATTACATCCATATTTATATATATATATATATATATATATATATTTTTTTTTTTTTTTTTTTTTTTTTTTTTTACTTTACTTTTTTTTTTTTAAATCACATACACATTTAAGAAATAAGCGGTATCGATATCGATAAAATTATACCCCAAAATATCGGTATCGTATCGAATTTAAAAAGTCAGGTATCGCCCATCCCTACTACTCATCTCCTCAATCGTTCCTCCGCTACAAACTCTGCTTAACCACAACCTCCTCGCCAGAATAGTGTTCCATTGTTATACTTTTTATGGTTAAAAAGATAATACACTGTAAATTCTAATAGCTTTCCTGACTCACATATACTTAGTTAACTTTACTCAGTAATATAAAATACATACTTCTTACTAGGTTTTGTTGAGTTACAGTCAATTGCAGGTTGAAAATAACAATTTACTTAATTGTTTGAGTACCGCTTACTTGAAACAAACAAGTAGCAACAAAGGATGCAATGACATTATTACACCACTGAGAGGCAGTAGTGCATTAAAGCGTGCCTAATGTGCAGAAAAAATGAAGAAGAAGAAGCGGCACTTGAAAGAGCATGCGCGATAGGATTTGTAGGTATCTCGGCGCCAATTTTGCAGATGTGGAAAGACGTTGACAGGCTGCCTACGTTTTTATCCAAAACTACAATCTCTGAAAAATCTCCTGTTGAGCTGAGATGTAATCAAATGTGTAAGACAGTGGAATTAGATTAGTTGATAGAAAAAAAGGAAACTAAGGCACTTAGCCCAATGGTTCTTGAGCAAGTTAAGAGGGTGCCAGTGTATTCATTTCTAATGGACATGTGTGCCAGAGACATTGTTCAACTTGTTTGTTCTATCAAGTTTGGTCTCTGCAAGTGTTATTGATTTAAAGATATTAAGTGTCAAGGTGTGGCCTCAAAAAAAACATTTACTTTTATATAGATTTTATATACATTGATTTAGATTGTTGTACTGTAAAAGGTTTTTGTTTTAAACATTTTAAAAACCTAAAGTGACTATTTGCATTTGTTTTTACCCCAGTGCAAACTTGTTTACCATCCTTGTGTCAGTTGTTAAGAACACAAATACAATAAATTTTCCTTTAAAAATCATTGCCTTAAATTTATTTGTCCAGTTGTAAATGTTATCCTTGAAAAATTGTGAACCTATTTGAGTAACGCTTACTTGTTTTTTTTAAGGCAATCGGTTTGCATGGTTTTAACAAGTAAACTGGATTGCCTTTGAAGTAAAGTAAACTCAGTAATTCCAAGTTGTATACAGAAAACATCACCTTAGCACAACTTGCATAAATGAGTTAGGAGTACTCACAAAGTGTATTTTACTTGAAATGATTTAGTTGTTTAAAATAGTAGTTCTGAGTAGTCTATACTAAGACAAGTACATCTAAAGTAAATGATTAAGTATACGATACAAATTTGTTTTAAGTTACTGGAACTCTCTTGTAAGTGTACAATACTAGACAGGCACTTGTTAGTTCTACATACTATTCCTATTTCACCTTACTTGGTTTTTTCAAGGCAATCGGTTTGCATGCTTTTTTTAAGTAAGGTTTACTTATTGGATTTTACAGTGTACTCTCACAAAACATGGACTGAGCCAATTTGCACCCTTTGTCTTTTAGATGCTCCATTTAGTAATGGTAACGGACTCATGACTAAAAATATAATATAGATTATCATATTTCAAAGACCTTTAGGATAAACATCTAAATTAATGTACAGAAGGCATTACATGAGAGGATATATTGCAGAGCAGATAATGTATTGAAATAATGGTAGAGCTTTACGAGAAACAGCCAAACCAATCAACATCTATTTATCAGTGATGTCACCACAATTTAAAGTGCATCCTGGCATGTTCTTCACACAGAAGAGATCACTCGGCTAATGAATAAAGGACAACACTGTGTAGCCGTGCCTGTCCATCTAGAGATTCTAAAGATTGATTTTAATTTAATTAAACTGAAATACTTTTTTTAGATTTAGAAACTGCTACCTGACAGCCAAAAAGAAACCATGGTGGACTTACCTGAATTTTCTTCATTTACAGATAATTCATTCAGTAGATTCAATGGTAAGTATATCAGTTATTTCAAGATTCAATTCAATTTAATTCATATTTATTTGTATAGCGCTTTTCACAATACATATAGTTTAAAAACAGAAAATGCATGTCTACATTACAGTTTAGAGTAATTTGTTATTAGAGGTAGTTGTGAGTAATTGATATCCATGTGTCAGAAATATGTAATGCAAATCGGTTTGATGTTACATGAGTACAGCAATTTGTTAACATCATATATTAATTTAAGCAAAAATAATGATCTCATTAAAGCAGTTGATACAAGTTGTGATCATAATGAATGAGCGACATATTTTTCAGTAGTCACTTTCTGATGTAATGAAACATAATTTATGTACTTTATGAAGCAAATTACTGTAATTGTAGTGATTGTTATAGTGAGTGGAATTTGTTTTTATTAGATGAGTTTTGTTTTGCACTGAAGTCAATTAAAGCATTGATTATGTTGTGTTTTGGCAACAGATTCTGGCCATATGTTAAATTTTTTTCATAATTTCTTATACAGTATTTCATAAATGTCCATTTTTTTCTGTTTTGCTTCATTAATCAATTTTTAAAACATAAAAATCTGATGTTTAAGAGAAATAGAAACAGTGCAGTAACATACAATAAACTCATACGATGATAATTAGTGATCTCTGACCGAATGTATGATGTAGCTCCTGTTGTATCCAAATTTTATTAAAAACTTCTCGTTTTAGACTTGTAATTCGTGATTAGCTTTTATACTTCCTCTATCTTCTGTGTTTCATCTGCTCTCTAATCAAAATCTGCTCTCTAATCTAAAAAAAAAAGAAACTGAAAACATTCTGTGGAGATTTGTGTTCTAGACACATGCATCGTTGTATATAATGTGTAGAGTGCAATGCCTCAGACCGCAAGACATTGTATTGAGTACTTTCCCATTTTTAAATAAATAAATAAATAAATATATATATATATATATATATATATATATATATATATAATTATTCTGTTAAAACATACACACACACACACACACACACACATATATATACATGCCACATCAGCAAGACACAATTGAAAGTCATGACATTCATCTTTGATGAATCTTTAATCCTTCAAATGTTTTATTAGCTGTAAATTAAAAAGTAATTCATGCACTCCATGAATTTCGATGAACTGTCAGATCTCTAAAGTATTTCACAACTTTGACTGTATTGTATACAGTAATGTATTAGAAAATAATACTGCTTTATTTGGTCTGAGGGGCAAATTATAGACTAAAATATAATATAAAAATACTTTTCTACAGACAAGTATGATTAAAAACTTCATAATAAGCATATATATATATATATATAGAAAAACATGTGTTGATGTGCAATGTATATTATGAGAAAATTAAAGTGATTTTTGACTGTTGATGCATGTAAATCTGTTACAGACCTTCAAAAAAAAATTAGGAACCTTTAAAATAGCCTGTAATGGCACTTTAAAGTCATACCGAAATGTGGGTAACAAGTACAAATCACCACGTAGCCCATATTCTTCATGACTGTATTCATACTCAGTTTAATCGCAATTTGATTTTTTTATTTCATAGGTTTAACAGAGCAAAATCTTTGTCAAAAAGTCCTTCCCCACAGTTTTTCTTGTTTGAGAAGGATATACCTCACATTTACGGGGGAAAGACTAGCAATTTTAGTTTCATACCGACTTTAAAAAGGCCATGAATTCAAATTTTCCTTAATCTTTTGACAGCTAACATATCATTATACTGTAATAAAAATAACCTGTACGTTTCAAAACTTAAAACCTCCTCTTATTCCAAAAATATTTTATTGAAACCAAGTCCAGAATATGACAGCATAAGAAAAGTGTGGGATTGTGACGTCATAGTACCGCGAAAGATCACAGTGTCTTTGACACCGTCCACTAGCGCGTTAGCTAATAGTGAGATGAGAATGAGAAAAGATCAACACAGGATCAGGCTGGGCTGTGTGATTTTCTTTAGCGCAACTGAATATGGAGAAAGAGAGATACTGTATATTTGACATATGCTTTATTTACAGATGTTAATGGAGAAACAAACGAGTGGGATCTGACATCAAGCCTGGACAACAACAACACTCGGAGAAACAGAACAGGCAAGGCCCCTTGTTGTACAAACACACCCTCTAATGTTCACACTCCCAAATAACATTACTTCCCTGTACTTCACTACATTTGCATCTGCGGCAGGGCTACATGTGTCGCTCCATCCAGGACTTAATCTGATTTTCTGATTTGCATTCACAGGTATCCATGACAGGAAACATATTCGCAGCTGTCTTCACTATAGTTCACAGACAATACAACATTAGCCTACATTCTGCACTGGCAAGAGAATTAATTATGAAATGGTTATACATGGTGGAAGGTGTACACAAACCCTGTAACAACATGTTTTCCTGAAACGAAGGGGGGTAAAAATTAATATGCTTTGCAATGCTGTGAAGAAAAGGAAATTAGCCTATTGCAGTGCCATTTATTTATCATACAACTGCACCCGACATGACTTTTAAAAACCAATAACTTCTTTAAAATAAGTGTCTTGACGTCAGTTAAATGAAAACGACACTGACACTATGGTGATATAAAGTAATCAATTAATAAATCATTAAATTCACAATTCTAAATACCTGTCCCTCCTGCTGTGAAGAATCAACCAATTTTTTGTTTAAATGTTGTTGGGTTATACGAGATAACATTATACGAGATACAGACTAATGTTTTTTTCTTCTTATGTGCATTATAATTGAAGGCTTTGTGGAACTGCTCAGATTTTCTGGATCATATAGTTGTGAACGACGCATACACTGTCCTACACTGACTACAAACATGTTTTCTGTCTTCTATGCCTATGAAAGAATTGAGCCAATCAGAGTAGGAATGGGACTGAGTGACACAAGGTAGCGCTTTTGAACTGATTTATATAAAAACTTGATTTTCAGAAAATAAGTATGAAAGGCAAGAAAGAACCTGGTTGGGTAAACTTTCTCTAACAATGTTGTGCTTTCTATGTTTTTTATTTTCATCTACAGGTCTCTTCAATAAAATCTTACAAAGTTTTCTTGCTATAGAAGGAACTTATCTAGATGGAAATTATACTCCATACCAAGCAGAGCTCAATTCTTCCTCATTGTCCATCTCAGAAGAGGCTGTTTTCTTTCTCAAAGGCCCAGTGGTCACACGCATCATGCCCTCGTTCTACATCTTCATCATCCTCATTAGTTTGCCCCTGAACGCATTGGCTTTGGTCACGTTCACCTGCAAGATTCGAGCGAAGAAACCAGCTGTGATCTACATGTCTCACCTGGCGTGTGTGGATCTGCTCTTCACCCTGCTGCTTCCTCTGAAGATCCACTACCAGCTGAACGCTTCAGATTGGGTGTTCGGTGAGGTGGCGTGTCGTGTGCTCAGTGCAGCTTACTACTGCTACATGTACTGCTCAATACTGCTGATGATGTGCATGAGTGTGGACAGACTGCTGGCTGTGGTGTTTCCCATCGCCTCTCTAAACTGGAGGAGCGCAAGGAAGGCTATGTGTGTATGTGTGCTGGTCTGGCTGCTGGCAATCGCTGGTACAGTGCCACTTCTCTCAATGAGACAAACGATCAAGATTAAAGATGTGGGCATCACTTGTCATGACGCACTGCGTGACAATGACCCTACATTTCTGTATTATGTGTACATGTTCTCCATCCTCTCCTGCCTCTACTTCTTCTTGCCGCTGATTATCACCTTAGTGAGCTACTTTACTATCATATATGTTCTCAGTGCAAAGTCTGATCGCTTAGCAACATCATCATCATCATCCGGACACAGAAGAAAAGCTGTGATTATGGTTATTGCCGTACTGGTTGAGTTTGTGGTGTGTTTTGCTCCAACCAATGGCATCCTGTTGTTCCACTGTGTTCGTTTAGCTACTGAAGGAGAGGGAGATTCATCATATGCTGCTTACCTGTTGGTTGTGTGTTTGGGGAGCGCAAGTGTTTTATTAGATCCTCTTCTGTACTACTTTGGCTCGTCTCAGTGCAGACAACAAATCAGATCTGTGTTCAGGAGGGAAAAGGCAACCACACCAAGTAACACAACATCCACAGCTGTCACTAAAACAAGGGTTACAGCAGATATGGACACTCTAGTTAGTGACTTGGACTCAAGTCGCACGCGAGTCACCTTATAACTTCAACTTGACTTGAGACTTGACCTGAAATGGCTTGACTCACCTCAACAAAAAGGACTTGTGAATATTTAAAAAAAAAATATATATTTTACCCAATAAACCACAAGGAAATAATTAGTGTTTCATTAAATAATTATGATTTTATAATATCTGTGTCACTTATTTCCTAACGTGTCATGATAGATTGAACCCTTGTTTTACAATTCGATTACAATTTGTTAAATTTCGATTTGATTTTCAGTGACTTGAGCGTGTAACCCTCCTCATTGGTGTGCTCCCCCCCAAAATGTCACCAAGGACACCAAAACCGCAGAGCTTTCGTTTTATTTGGCTCTCTACACACATCAACCACTTTTCACAAGAAAAGAGAATTGTGTATTCATTACAAAACCATCCATTGAAAATAACTGCACATACACGTTAGTGAACATCTTTAAGAACAATATATTTCTCTAACTAACATGGATGGCCAAAATAAGATAAAAAAAATAGATAATAGAGAACACAAAAGAGAATTGTGGACAAACAACCATCCACGCAAAAAAAGATACAGTCATACAATGGAGCGCTTATAAAACACAGCTCCCCCCTGAGGCAGGAGGAACTTATTACATCTTCCCTACATGCGTAAGCTGATAAATATCACAAGTGGCCCATGAAACATGGGGGGGAGCCATTGTGACATATTTTCACATTTGGGTTTATTAACATGTCAGATCGGCTAGATGCAAAGAATGTGGGGAAACAACATCAAAGTTTATTAGATTATGCATCCACAATTGTAAGTCTCATTAACAAGCTATGATACTGTGGTGTAACCTTTAGCCTAGCAATACGTTTTACCAATCTTTTCATAGTAAAGTGGAGTTCACTTATCTCGACTCACGGTTAACTCACCAATCCTATTATGGAGACATTTTTGAAGTAGAACCGCCAAACTCCCTTTTTGTCTTAGCATTTTCTTTTCGGTAATGTTGATTCTATAATGTCGCCGAGCACTAATATTTCGAGCACAAAAAGGGACAAGTTCGCCACTTCACATGGCTATATCGTGACTGAAGATAGTACCGAGTTCACTGCGCATGCGCTGAGTTTGCGTTGCACATGGATCGTGGTTCATATGGTCGCTCTATCAGTGACGCTTTACTTACAGCGCCGTGCAGCACTCTCTGAAGGGAAAGCACATTCACGTTCTTACGCTTCTTAACAAGCAGCGAGTGATGCCGTGTGTCCCACCCCCTTCCCAAAGCCTCATCTGCTTCTGTGTGCACATAAAGCCCGCCTTCTCTGATTTGATTGGTTTTCTCAAATATTTTGACATTGGTCAGTAACGAGCGGTAACGACCAATGAGTATGAGGCTTAGATGAAAACACACACCTGCTTCTGTTCTGACGCGCGCTCTGCTCAGCGCCGCTGCGGATTGAAGAACCCGGTTATTAAAAGACGGGACGAAGCAAAATTTGTTAAGAAAGCACATTAGACAGGCAGAACGCAAGAAAGTTTGCAATCTAGTACAGCGTGATGACCTCACGAATATGTTGTGACTGTTTACGCTGTGAGCGAAATTGTTTGCAATGTTGGAGAATATAATTAAAGGTTTGTATCGAGAATGGAAGGTGTTTTTTATTGTATACTGGTAAATCTCTGCTGTTAGTTGGTGCACATATGCCTTTTGTTGTCCGCAAACATATACAGTGTATGTACATTTTTGTAGCATGCCGATCACTTCGTCAAACAAATCGCCATATTGGGTGTTGTTATCTCGATCATCGGTTATCTCGATGCTTTTTTGCAACCCCCAAGGCCGTCGACATAATCGGATTCCACTGTATTTGTGTATAGGTCATAGACCAGTAAGAGATGTGTGTGTAAACCGCGCTCCCCTGGCCTCAAGAGGGCGTCCTTATAGTGACACATGTGTAGCTTTTCACTCTTAATGTGTGTGTATGAGAGACTGAACGCAGCTGGAAAACATTCCGGTGGTTGACATTTTATGATAATGTATGTTGTCAATAACAACGCTGTAATAATAAATTGTATAGCATACCATGACATCTTGTGTCCATTAAGCGACTGTATTGTATTTGTATTGTATTTTCTTTCTTTTTCTTTTTAAGGCATGAAATGACACCATTTTCCCAAACTTGACTCAGACGCCAAATAAAAAGTTGTGAACATCCCTGGGTTGCAGTAGTGTGCATTAAAAAAATAAAAAAGAATTGCCAAACATCTAAACAATAAGATTTTAATTTTTGTTTAAAAAATTACTTATTAAATGTAAATGATTCTTGAATGCAATGTAAGTTGCTTTTGATAAAAGCATCTGCCAAATGCATAAATATAACTGTAAGCATCTTTTGGATCCACTAACAACAACTAATATCATGGGCAGATTTACATTTGTAATTCTGGCACAAACCTATCGTATGGGAGGGCTTTGCTATCATTGGCTAGTAACATTGGATCGAATTTTGGAGTGTACGCATGTCTGATTCAATAGGTAATCTACACACTAATAATGACAACAGTGGACATTAATATTAATAAGACACAAGATGAGTAATCAGGAGCGGCACGGAGCGTCATCAGCATTCTCCTCGGCAGGGCATTCGAGGGAGCCTGAGGAAAGTTTAATATAATAATCAGTACAGTTTTATTCATGTTCTGTGTGCAAGTTGTCTATATTTAGTTTCTTTGTTACTTCATGAACTGGGCTGCGTTTCTCAAAAACAAAGAGAGCTAAAATCATAGAGATGATTTCAGCCACTAAAACAACTTCCTTGTTGGAGTGAAGAAATGTTTGCTAAACTTGCTCTCCATGCAACCGTTGACTAAAACAGATATTGTGATCCACACACACACACACACACACACACATACACACAAATAGGTGCTATATTGATACTGTGAGTTTTTTTTTGTAATTAAATTTGCACACTGTGTTAGTATTTAAAACCTTTTGTCATTTAACAGTATGAATACCCTATGTATATAAAAAGTAGTAGAAGTATTAGTAGCAATAATAGTATTCATAGTAATAGTAGGCTAGTATCAGTAATCTGGTGGATTTTGTAGGCAGGTTAAATGGAATACCAATGTTTTATTCTCATTAAAAATATAATAATAATAATAATAATAATACTAATTGCAATAATACCGTTTATATTATTGAAAGTGTACTTTTGTGAACTTCAAAACTTATAAGTATACTTTTTTTAAAGTGCACCTGCAGAGAATAGAACATAAAATTAAAGGACACTTAATTGTGCTTAAAGAGAGCACTTTGTTTACTATGTCTTAACATACTTCTGTGCACTTTTTTTCAAATGCACTTTTTAATAATGTATAAATTAAGTTTTCTTAATTATGATTAATATACTAAAGAACATGTAAAACAATTGATTTTAATTTCAACATAAGTGTGTTTGTAACAGTTTGTTTTCATTCAAGTTCTTCTATGCGTTTCATTAAGTTTACATTTAATTCACACTTAAATCTGTTCCTTTGAATGTTATTATTAGTAAGGCAATGAGATGATGTCATCATCACTCTCTCCTGCGGGAGTAGTGTGGCAAAAATATTTGCCAAAACAATAAAAGTTCCCCAGCCTTTGGTGATCAGGAGAGGACATGTTCAGTCGAGTTAGTTTTGATGGGTTTTCATGGGAATATCATAGTAATTCTATGGAATGTATTAATATGTCGTGGCCAAAAGAGGTTTCATGGGAACGTTACAATAACTCTGGGGAATGTGTTAAAATGTCCTGGTCACAAGATCATTTTGTTGAGGTAACATCAAGCCAGAAGATGAGAAGTCATGGCACACAGGAACAGGAACACTGGAGAGACTGACGTGGCAACACATGGAAGGCAACGACTCGACAACAAACAGTTGGTGAGACAGGAACTAAGTAGGCAGATGAGATATGGATCAGGTGTGGGAGATAACGATGGTGGAGGTGATCAGTGACCACGCCTCCCACACTCACCTCGCATACACACACAGGCAGTAATTGGGAGACAATGAATTCATGAACCGTGACAGTACCCCCCCCTTAGGAGCGTCTCTCGACGCTCCCAGGAGAACTCACCTGTCGATTGAAGTCATCGATGAGAGAGTGATCCAGTATGTCTCTAGCAGGCACCCAACTTCTCTCCTCTGGGCCGTACCCCTCCCAGTCCACCAAGTACTGGAATCCTCGTCCCCTCCTTGAATCCAGAATACGATTTACCGAATAGGTAGGTTCCCCATCTACGAGACGCGGCGGTGGGGGAACCGGGGTGGGCGGATTAATTTGAGAAAAAATAACAGGCTTAATTTTGGAGACATGAAAGGCGGCATGAATCCTCCCGTACGCGGGAGGCAATTTGAGGCGGACTGTCACCGGGCTAATGATCTTGGTGACAGGGAACGGGCCAATGAATTTAGGAGCGAGTTTGTTACACACGGAGCGGAGAGGAATATCTTTGGAAGAAAGCCACACTTTTTGACCTACGACGTAGACGGGAGGCTTCGACCGGTGGCGATCGGCCTGGGCCTTGGTGCGCGCTCCCACTTGTAGTAGAGTCTCACGGGCTCCACTCCAAGTGCGATGACACCTCTGGATGAATGCGTGAGCGGAGGGGACCGCGACTTCGGATTCCAGACTAGGAAAGATAGGTGGCTGGTACCCTAGACTACATTCAAAAGGCGAAAGGCCCGTGGATGACACTGGTAACGAGTTATGTGCGTACTCAACCCACGGGAGTTGCTGGCTCCAGGAAGCAGGATTCTGTGACACTGTACACCGCAAACATCTCTCAAGGTCTTGGTTGGCTCGTTCGGTTTGGCCATTGCTCTGGGGATGGAAACCCGAAGACAGACTCACGCTCGCACCCAGTAATCTACAAAATTCTTTCCAAAATTTGGATATAAATTGGGGACCTCTGTCAGAGACCACGTCCGTCGGGAGGCCATGAATGCGAAAGACGTGTTCAATGACAGACGCCGCTGTCTCCTTAGCTGATGGTAATTTGGGTAAGGGTATGAAATGCGCGGCCTTCGAGAACCGGTCCACTACGGTCAAAACAACCGTGTTCCCCTGGGAGGGCGGGAGGGCGGTGACAAAATCTAGCGCAATGTGGGACCAGGGTCTCGAAGGCACCGACAGCGGCTGAAGCAACCCATCTGGTGAACGATTGGAAGTCTTACCCTGGGCGCAAACAGAACAAGCCAACACAAAATCTCGGATGTCCCGGGCCATCTTAGGCCACCAGAATCGTTGTTTGACTAAAAAACTAGTACGACTGATTCCTGGATGACAGGCTATTTTGGAACAGTGGCCCCATTGGATGACCTCGGATCTGACTTCCTCCGGCACAAATAATCGACCCGGTGGGCCCCCGGGCGGAGGCGTTACCCCTTCTAAGGCCGATTTGACCTTCGCTTCGACCTCCCATACAAGTGTGGAAACAATGAGTCTCTCAGGAAAAATACACTCGGGAGTAGACGGGCGGTCGGATCGATCAAAAATGCGCGATAAAGCATCAGGTTTGATGTTTTTGGAACCCGGGCGGTACGATAGTAAAAAGTCAAAACGTCCGAAAAAAAGGGCCCACCGAGCCTGCCTGGAGTTGAATCTTTTGGCTGTTCTGATGTACTCTAAATTCTTGTGATCAGTCCAAACTAGAAAAGGCACCCCTGACCCCTCTAACCAGTGACGCCACTCCTCCAATGCTAGCTTGACTGCCAACAACTCTCGGTTACCAATATCATAATTACGTTCCGCTGGGGACAGACGATGGGAAAAAAATGCGCAAGGGTGCATCTTATCGTCCGAGGGAGAACGCTGAGAAAGAACCGCACCTACCCCCACCTCTGACGCGTCGACCTCCACCACGAACTGACGTGTGGGATCAGGGGCAATCAGAATGGGAGCCGAAACGAAGCGGCTCTTAAGTTTGGAAAACGCCGCTTCGGCGGCGTTGCACCACCTGAACGTAGTTCTGGGGGAGGTCAAGGCTGTCAGAGGAGCGGCTAGTTGGCTGAAGTTGCGAATGAAACGTCGATAGAAGTTGGCGAACCCCAGGAATCTCAACAGGGCCTTGCGAGAGTCCGGGGTTGGCCACTCTACCACAGCCTTAACCTTGTCGGGATCCATGCACACTCCCTCCGACGAGATGATATACCCTAGGAAAGGAACAGACTGTGCATGAAAAACGCATTTCTCCGCCTTGACAAAAAGCCCATTCTGTAGTAACCGTTGGAGCACTCGCCGGACGTGTTGGACATGTTCCTGGAGAGACGAGGAAAATATCAGTATGTCATCCAGGTAAACATACGTGAAGTGGTCTATCATGTCTCCCAACACGTCATTGACGAGTGCTTGGAAGACAGCTGGGGAGTTGGACAGCCCAAAGGGCATGACCAAGTATTCAAAGTGGCCCCTGGGGGTATTAAATGCTGTCTTCCACTCATCCCCCTCTCTTATGCGGACCAAATGATAAGCATTCCTTAAATCCAATTTCGTGAAGATAGATGCTCCCTGCAACCTCTCGAAGGCTGAAGACATCAACGGTAGAGGATAGGTATTCTTTACTGTGATGTTGTTCAACCCTCGGTAGTCAATACAAGGTCGCAGAGACCCATCCTTCTTCCCCACAAAAAAGAATCCCGCCCCCGCTGGAGAAGAAGAGGGGCGGATGAACCCGGTAGCCAAAGAATCAGAAATATATTTCTCCATGGCCTCCCTTTCAGGAATGGAAAGCGAGTATAACTTGCCCTTAGGCGGAGACATACCTGGCAAAATATCTATTGCACAGTCGTAGGGACGGTGCGGAGGAAGAGAAGCAGCCCGAGACTTACTGAACACTTCCTTCAGGTCGAGGTACTCCGGGGGCACGTTAGACAAATTCATTGGCTCCTCCTGCAACACAGAACTAGACACAGACGAACGTGCAGACACAAGACAAGAGGCATGACACTGATCACTCCAATTCAAGATGTTATTGTGTCCCCAGTCAACCCTGGGGTTGTGCTTGGTTAACCAGGGATGACCGAGGACGATGGGAACCGAGGGAGAGTCCGTGATAAAAAAGTCAATGATTTCTCTGTGGTTACCTGCAGTGGTGAGGGTGAGGGGAATGGTTTTGAGTGAAATGTCCGGTAGGCATTGTCCACCCAAAGCGTTGACTGCGATGGGATGGGTGAGATGTTCAGTGGTGATCTTGAGTTGGAGTGCCAGTGAATAATCCATAAAATTGCCCTCAGCCCCAGAATCCAGAAGTGCATGACAAGGATGTGAAGCGTTGGCCCATTGAAGTCTTACCGGGAGGAGAGTCGATGATGAGGATCGGTTTACCGTGACTGCGCCCGTCAGTAGTCCCCTCCTTACTGGCGGACGCAGGTTCTTCACCGGACAACGAAGAATGAAATGTCCTTCTCCAGCGCAGTAAATGCAGAGTCCCAAGGCTCTGCGACGCTCTCTCTCCTCCCGGGAAAGCCGAGCTCGACCGACCTGCATGGGTTTGTGATCGAAGTTGGGGCTGACCGCGCCAGGATGTTGGGTGGGAAACGTCAAAGGAGACCCTGGACCTACAGATGGAGTGGGCTGAAACTGGCTGCGCTCCAACCGGGCGTCCACCCGAAGGGCCAGTTCAATGAGGCCATTGAGTCGAGGGGGTAGGTCCAGGGTATAAATCTCACGTTGGATGCGGTCAGCCAACCCATGCAGGAACCTGTCCCACTGCGCCTCCTCGTTCCACTGGCAATCGGCCGCGAGCGTCCGGAACTCGATGGAGTACTCCGAGACCGACCGGTCTCCCTGTTTAAGGTCGGATAGTCTCCGAGCTGCCTCGCGGCCGACTGCTGACCGATCAAATACTCTCTTCATCTCCTCCGAGAAGGTCTGGAACGAGGAGCAGCAAGGGTCTTGGTTTTCCCACACCGCCGTTCCCCATTTTGCTGCACGTCCCGAGAGCAGCGTTATGACGAGAGCTACCCTGGCCTGTTCAGTAGCATAGGTTTGGGGTTGTAATGAAAAAAATACAGAGCACTTCGTGATGAAGGCTCTGCAGAAGTCCGGTTCACCAGCGTAACATTCTGGGGGTGGTATGTGAGGTTCCGTCTGCCCTGCGGGATGGCTGATGGTGGGGGGAACAGGCGGTGGGGCTGGCGCAGCGGGAACAGGCAGCTGATGGAGTCTACTGGTGAGCTCGGACACCTGCGCCGCTAGTGTTTGAATGGCGCGCCACGTTGCTTGAAATGAAATCCTGCCAAACGGGGGAATTTGCTGAATCCATGTTAATGGTCGAGTCGTTCTGTCAGGAATAAAACACAAAACCGGATTCAAGTGCAAATGATGAGGATTTATTACAGGAGTGATGAATACGGAAGTCACAATGTCCAGAGAAAGCAGGCGGCGCAGGGACTCAATGGGCTGATGAGTGAAGACGCTGTGTTGTGATAATCCCAGGGTGCAGGTGGTGGTGAGTGAAACAAGGAACACTGGAAATCCGGAGCATGAAGACACTCTGACACGAGAACACAGGAACAGGAACAGGAACAGGAACAGGAACAGGAACAGGAACAGGAACAGGAACAGGAACAGGAACAGGAACAGGAACAGGAACAGGAACAGGAACAGGAACAGGAACAGGAACAGGAACACTGGAGAGACTGACGTGGCAACACATGGAAGGCAACGACTCGACAACAAACAGTTGGTGAGACAGGAACTAAGTAGGCAGATGAGATATGGATCAGGTGTGGGAGATAACGATGGTGGAGGTGATCAGTGACCACGCCTCCCACACTCACCTCGCATACACACACAGGCAGTAATTGGGAGACAATGAATTCATGAACCGTGACAAATATGTCTAGAGAATAACAACAATTGAATAGCTTTGTTATTCAATATTAAGATAGCCTGTTATTATAGTTATTAGTTATTTTTATTAATTGTTATGTATTTCATTTTCCTTTTCATGTATGAAGCTTTCCTGTAGCTCAACCAGTTTGGATAAAAGCGCCTACCAAATGCATAAATGTAAATTTCATGTATCTCTTTATCTAATTAGCATTCTGTAGGCCTCTATTGTTGCTTAGAGTAGGCCTATTGTTTTCTACTGTAACTGCCCGATCATAGGCATGATCAAGTTTAGACTTTCTGTAGGATTAGCTATAGGCTATTACATGATAAATGACCATTCATGATCTAACCCTGTTAGCACACAGGCATCTCAGAAACATCCATTTGATGTGCGTGTTTACATATATTTTTTAGAGCGTTTACTCATCTGCAATACATTCTTGGTTTCCTGTCAGACTTTAAATAGAAAACTCTATCACTTTATATTACTTTCACTTTTACATGATAACAAGTTGAGAGGCTTCAACCAATTAACCCGAGAAGCCATTATAAGGGTGAGGCTCACACACCTGAAAGGGAGGACAGAGAACGTCACAGTTGAACGCAGGGGCGTCACTAGGCCCTTTTTAGGGGGGCTTCAGCCCCCCTAAACTTCTGCCCAGCCCCCCTAAAAAATATATTTGATTAATAAAATTATTTTTTTATTACAGTGTTGTATATGGCTCAGTCAGTACTCCTACTCCCATATATGAAATACAGGGAATACAATGGAATAGTGGATTGCAGTAAGGTTAGTAGCATACCACCCTACCCTAATAGTCAAATAATATTTTTTTAATCATACCCTTATTGGGGGCTGAGCCCCCCTAAAATCAAAATCCTAGAATCGCCCCTGGTTGAACGCAATGATCCTAGACGGTTATCAGAGAGGAGAGTTGCCGTGTTGGAGTAGGGCTTGAGTTTCCTGTCGTCTTGATGCAGTCCAAATAAGAAAACGGGGTGGATAAAAGGATCCTCGAAGAGTCCACTGCGGTCCCCAGACAATCTCATGCAATCTTCTACGCTTTGGTCAGTGACGAAGCGCCATTCTCATAAACCGTTTAGTAGCCTACTCACGTCTCATACCCCCTCATTATTTTGGTTGCGGTATTGTTTTTCTTTTTCTTTTTCTATTTATATATGACCACTTACTCATTTCCGGTGTTCTTTTTACACGGATCAATTCTGACTAGGCTAATTCAGACATGTGAATCATCTGTTGTGGAAACCCAGTTAACCCAGTGACATATCTACTCTGTTTTGCATGTATTTTCTCTAGAAGGTACCAAACTAATGATAAAGAATAAGTCATGGTGTGTGAAACAGCGTAATGAATTTTTTTTTTATGTGCTGAACAAAATCGTAGGGGAGCGCGGGGCACAAAGTAACGCGGGGTAAATAGTAACGCGGACTTTTTAGATAGTTGCACGGACTTAAATGTGACGTGCTAACGGGCTTTTCACCACACTGTTTGCACACGTCTTCTGGCCATCTTTCGAGAAATTTCAGCGAAGTTTGGATGAGAACTACAGGAAAAACTCTTTTGGCAGCATGTAAAAAAATTTGTTATAGTGGTTGTTTTTCGATTTTCAAAGAATGTGTGAAAGTATGTTAGTTCAATCTTATATTGTTGTGATTACCATCTTCTTGGCTAAAGATGGTACCATTTTGAAAGATGTGAAAAACACAGTGACTGCTAGCCGGTCCTGAAGTAAACAAGACACCGCGGGGTTAGTTGTAACTATGGTTACATGTAACTATGGTTACAACTAAGCTGCATTTAATAGGCTGCATCAATAATCATATATTTTGCATTGTATTAACCTATTAAAACGTTTTTCATGTCATTACATTGTTCAAAGCATAACAAATGTAAAAAATAAAGGATAAAAAAATATTTAAATGTAAATATTTAATTCATAAGTTATGCTTATGATCATCAAGACGTAACTTTTTTAAACAAATAAAAATACGTGAATAAACTTGCATTGGATAACATGGCGTTAACTAACCCGCTGTCTGTTACAACAAGTAGGTCTGACAAACTTGAAAACAGTGCTCATTTGTAGGAGAGGCTTATATGTTTTTTGTATAAAAATATGGTTTGTCTAACCTACTTTGTTCATTATTTGGCTAAAACCAAAAAGTAATACGTTATTCCCCACGCTTCCCTACTTTTTGAAGAGACAGACTATGAACATGATTTTTTTGGTTTTGTAACAGGTGGTGTTACAAAACCAGTTAACTTAAGATGTCCTGGGTTCATTTTGACAGGCTTATCTTGTCTGGCCCCCGAACAAGTATTTGATCGTTATTTAATTTAGCTCAATTTATATTTTTTGGGATATAATGGTCCACCACCATTACAGGGTCAGATGTTGAGGACATATGTTCTTGTGGTTTATTAGGCTACTAACAAATTAATATTTTGAATTAAAGTGCGCAATTAGAAAAATAAATTTTGTGCGGTGTTGCCAACAGCCTTCGAATGAAATTATCAATAGGATAACATTGTATCTATCCTATCTAACGTTAACATTTTAAATCCATTCACTTGTATTTTAATTTAATATTATGTTAGCCTATTCTTATGATTATTAGTTCTTTTTATTATTTGTTTTTGACATTTATTTGTAATGTAATGTCTCGGCTATCGCTGAGATCCTTGTTCTCCCAAAGTGTCAAGCAGACCTGTAGTTGTGCGTTTACACACAAGCGGCGGCTGGAAAATAACAGAGTGTCAGGGTTCTGTCACTCCAGTTTGGGTTTCTAGTGTGTTGGTTGACAGAGCTCTGACACTGCCCCTTTGTTGTGTCTTGTGTTTGTAAGACCCGCCCACCTTGTTCCCTCATTCCCCTTAATTTATCCCAGCTGTCTCTACTCGTTACCTTCCTCATGTGTTCCCTATTTAATCCTGATGTGTTTGCTGTCCTGTGTGGTGTCGTTGTCTGGATTGTCTGTTTATGTCTCTCCCCGGGATGGTTCGATCCCCGTGTTCTTCTGGTATTCCTTTGAGTATGGATTATGTGTTACCTGTTAGTTTAGTGTTCTGTTTTCCCCCTCGTGGGTAGTTTTCTTTAGTGCATTATGTTTCTTTTTGTTATAATAAATATATCTTCACTTGCACTTGAGTCCTCCCTTCATGTTCCGTGACAGAACGACACCACCCTATGAGGACTCAGCAGGGAAGAATTTATTTATTTGATTTATTTATTTATTTTCCGAGGCTTTAGAGGATGGGAAGGAAGCAACGTAGAAGGGAGGCAGGTCAGCCACCAGCGTCACTGACATCTGGCCTCACCTTCCAACGCTACCTTCAATTCAGGATGCTGACCTCCCTCCACCAGCAGGGGACTGATCTAAGACTGTTTGCGCAAACCTTTAGTAGAGCCGCTGAGGGCCTGAACATTAACAACGCGGCTCTCAAGGACTTGTTCAACTGCGCTCTTGACAAACCCCTATGCCAGTGGACAATGAGAGGTATGGACTGCCTGGATTTCTGGGGCTTTGTGGAGAAGCTGATAACGCCATCCACAAGGCCAACGCCGGAGGAAGTTTTGGCGGCGGTTTACGCAAGAGCTGCTGCCGGCCAGGAGGCCGTCCCAGAGCCCGCTGCTGGCCAGGAGACTGTCACAGAGCCTGCTGCCAGTAAGGAGGCTGTCCCAGAGCCCGCTCGCCATCGTGGTAAGCAGAGGAGGAAGAAAAGGGCGTCCTCTGACCCGCAAACCCCACAGACTACTCTCAAGCTGCCGGCGCCGCCCAAGCTGCTCGCCCTGCCGGAGCCGCCCAAGCTGCTCGCCCTGCCGGCGCCGCCCAAGCTGCTCGCCCTGCCGGCGCCGCCCAAGCTGCTCGCCCTGCCGGCGCCGCCCAAGCTGCTCGCCCTGCCGGCGCCGCCCAAGCTGCTCGCCCTGCCGGCGCCGCCCAAGCTGCTCGCCCTGCCGGCGCCGCCCAAGCTGCTCGCCCTGCCGGCGCCGCCCAAGCTGCTCGCCCTGCCGGCGCCGCCCGACTCTGAACTCTGGTTGCCGGCGCCGCCCGACTCTGAACTCTGGTTGCCGGCCCCGTCGACTGACTCTGAACTCTGGCGGTCTGACCTGCCAGAACCTCTAGACTCGCCGAACCTTTCAGCCAGGCCTGACTCTGCCAAGCTGATTTCCCCAGCTCTACCCTGGTCACCTGCCAGGACCCCTATCTTATTGGAGCCCGCCTGGCTCACCCCTCCGGCGCCACCTGACCCGCCAGTCTTGCCTGAGCCCGCTTGGCTGGTTCCCCCGGACCCGCCCTGGCCCTCCGCCAGGACTCTAGAGCTGCCGGAGCCACCTTGGCTCATCCCTCCTTTTCCGCCTCCCTGGACTGTTTATTTTATTTTTTCTTATAGAGGACTTTTTTTTCTGAGTTATTTTTTCATGATGTTGTGACTGTTTTGTTGTTTTTGCTCTTTGGTTGGCCTGTTCTCTCGCCCCCCTCCCTCCCCTGGTTTCATTTCAGTTTGGTCCCCTGTCTTTCATTTCTTGTGGTACTTTTTAGTCTGGTGTTCGTGTAGGGACGCCAGGTGGCGTCCCTTTAGAGGGGGGGTAGTGTCAGGGTTCTGTCACTCCAGTTTGGGTTTCTAGTGTGTTGGTTGACAGAGCTCTGACACTGCCCCTTTGTTGTGTCTTGTGTTTGTAAGACCCGCCCACCTTGTTCCCTCATTCCCCTTAATTTATCCCAGCTGTCTCTACTCGTTACCTTCCTCATGTGTTCCCTATTTAATCCTGATGTGTTTGCTGTCCTGTGTGGTGTCGTTGTCTGGATTGTCTGTTTATGTCTCTCCCCGGGATGGTTCGATCCCCGTGTTCTTCTGGTATTCCTTTGAGTATGGATTATGTGTTACCTGTTAGTTTAGTGTTCTGTTTTCCCCCTCGTGGGTAGTTTTCTTTAGTGCATTATGTTTCTTTTTGTTATAATAAATATATCTTCACTTGCACTTGAGTCCTCCCTTCATGTTCCGTGACACAGAGGGGCTCAAGCCTTTATGAGAAAAGCGAGATGTGATTGGCGTAGCGATCTAACTCCTAATAAGGGAGTTTTTTAGAGAGCTGGAATGAATTTTTTTTTTCTGTTACTTCTTATGGAAAAAAAAATGATTTGAGATACAAGCAATTCGAGTTATGAGCTCGGTCCTGGAACGGATTATGCTCGTATCTCAAGGTATTACTGTATAGCGAATTATTTTATTTATTTATTTTTATAATAGAGATTGCTTCAAAGCAGCTTTACAGACATAACCAGAAAACAATGCAATTCAGTTTGTTCTGGCTGTATAGCAGCTCTAGAAGAGCAGGCCACTCAATAATATTAACTGTCCCCAACTCAATATTAAGAATTGAGTGTCCCCAACTAAGCAAGCCAGAGGAGACAGTGCCAAGGAAACAAAACTCCAGTGGGAGATGGAATGAAGAACAGAATGGAGAAAAAAAACCTTGGGAGAAACTAGGCTCAGCTGGCAACAACTACAAACAGATTTTGGATTCTGATTTTGCATTGTTCACCATTTGTATATTTTTTTCAGCATATATTTTGAGAAAGTTAAGGAAAGTAGGGGGTTTGATGGCATTTTATTTTGGTATATCTTTTCACCTTGTTTTGTTTGAGGGAGGTAGGTAAGTCAAATTGTATTTTGTTGTCTTTATTTGATTGTTTAGGAAATTAGAGGTTCTGACAGATCATTTCAGTTTGTTATTTTGGCCTTGTCTGCCCCTGAAGCTAAACCCCTTGAACGTATTATTATTTGACATCTCTCTGGTACTGAGACTTTCATCCTTTTTCTGTTACGGCTGACCCATAGCAGTCGTAACAAGTACATGATTATGATATAGACAACATTTCTGGTCAGAAGTCAGATTGAGATCGGGACACTCAAAATGAAAAAGTGCTTTCATGAACCACAATGAATGCAGAGCAAAGGTCAACGTTACACTGACACTCTCTGAAGAGCTTCTTCCTAGTTTGTTGAACGATGACTGCAGAGCAGAGACGCTTCACACCCGCTTCGAGTTTCCATTGGCTCGTTTAGTTTACACATGAAGGGGATTGGGCTCTCAGGCAAGATCCCATTTTTTCATTTCACATCTGACGTAACGTCAAACGAGACTGACAGATAGGGAACGACTGGTTTATAATCAGACGCAGCTAATCCACCAGAGCCAGAGCTTTGGAGCAAAACAACAGAAATAGACAGATGATCGTCATGGACATTAAAATAATCTTGCTTTCAGTTGTAATGGCACACATGTGCACAGCCACCAATAATGGTAAGTAGATCATTTCAATATGCAGAAAAAGTAACTTAATTTTATGCTTTACTGATGCATAACTTCATACAGTGTGACTGAAAACTTTGTAGTATCTATTACATTATCATGAGTGTCATGAATTTGCATTTGCTTTAACAATTCATAATGTGTTTCACAATTTTAACTTATTTATTTCAATACCTTTACAGAGTTTTTTTTATTCTTTTAAGTCATAACTTTAAAATACGAAACTACATGGAATCAGTATCAGAGGCATTGTAAAAATTGATGATTACTGTCTTAGTTCAACTAGGATATTTTATAAATGTGCCTCAGAAAAAAACATTACTGGTGTGCAGCTTGAGACTAAACAATGGCACTGACATATATTTGTAGATTTCTCAGTGCCGCAGCTGCTTTTAGTTAAAACGGCACAAACATTCATTTTCACTTAAGATGTTTTTTTGTTTTTTTTATATCCAAAAATACTCAGAGAAGATGTCAGAAAAAGCTCAGAACAACAGCTGGGATTTATTTATTTATTTATTTATTTATCAGAGTCTGCTGCTATTATGAGCTTGACGTTGAGTTCATTCTGAAGTTCATTTTTTAATTGTGGCATAGTTTGCATAGTTTGATTTTATTAATCTTTCTTTTTTACTTCACAAAACCCATTTTTTGTAGGCAGGTTAACTGGAATACCAATTCGTTATGTTTAATACAAATTTAATAAATAAAATGTCATGAAATTATTATTTTTATTTAAATCTGTTGAATTCCAGAGGTAGTTCGATAATTTTTTTTTTATGTACTGTAAGGGATGCAATAATAATGATGCAATTGTAATTGCTAATTACAATTATGACAATATGATGATAATAATAATGATGCATTTGTAAAACTTGTTACATTGTGATAAAGATTGCATTACGTTCTGAGAATTATTATATCAGGAAAACTTTATTCCAATAATAATGTAAAACTTGATACATTGTAGAAATAGGCAGCTAATCATAATGGGGATTAAAATAGTCTTGCCTTCAGTTGTAACTGCACACGCGTGCAATTCCACTATTAATGGTGAGTAGATCATCAGTTTAAAATGCATTCCTTAAATACTATACACTATGGTAAAATGCATTTAAAACAATTCTGTAATAAAAAAGCATGTAAGAATTCAAGAAATATTATACACCCACATAGCAATACAAGACAAATCACATAAGGCAGTGAGATGAGGTCCTCAGCACTCTCTCCTGCGGGACGAGTTTGGCAATGTCTGCCAAAAACAATACAGAGCAGAGCAATGTTTCCCAGCCTTTGATGATCGGGAGGGGACATGTACAGTTGAGTTAGTTGTTGCAATGTCATTTAAACTCTAGGGAATCGTTAATATGTTGTGGCCAAAAGATATTTCATGGGATCGTCATATTAACTCTAGGGAATGTATTAATATGTCAGGGCCAAATATATATAATTGAATCGGAAAGTCATACCAACTCTAGGGAACCTGTTATTATGTTGTGGCCAAAAGTTATTATTTGATGGGAACATCAAATTAACTCATATTTGTTGTGGCAAAGCTAACAACTCCTCACCACAACTTATTAGGCAACTAATAAATTAATATTCTGAATTACAAAAGAACTAAGAATAACAAAAGTGTGCATTTAAGAAATTAATATATTAACCTATATTATTGTCACAGTCTCGGATCTTTCACATCCAGGTCCCTTCTGTGTATCCTACACCTGTCCTGCTTCAATTATCCTGTTAGTCGTGTCAGCTGCTTCCCATTTCCTCTTGTATAAATCCCTCTCTGTTTCCCTTGTCTTTGTCGGATATTGTCACTGTTAACGTTATGTGTCATGGTGTGTGGATGTATTGCCTTCCGTGTTTCGCACTAAGAGAGTGCCAGTTTCTGTTCTTATTTAAAGTGTTTTGGTTTGGGGTTTTCTGTAAATAAAGCTATCTGCAGTAGATCCTCTGTGGTCTCCGCATCGCACACCAGCACAGCATCTCTCCTTAAGTATTACAATTATAGGCCTACTATTGTCATACTGGCCATATTACGTTTCAATGAAGTTATCAATAAATGTAAAAACAAAACAGCATGCCTTGAAAACATTGTATCTGTCCTCAGTCTTTTAAATCCAGTCACTTATCGTTTCTTTTTTATTTAATATTATACTAACCTATTATAATTATTATTGGTTCCTTTTTATTACTTGTGTATGTTTTTATTTCCCATCTCTTTTTTTGTATCTAATTAACTGTCAGGGTTCAGTCATTTCAGTCTAGTTTTCTTGTGTGTTGTGACAGAGCCATGACACTGCCATATTGCCGTGTCTGCCTGTGAGTGTTCGGCTTTGAGCTTTTATATATACTATATAAAGAATAGATTTACAAAACACCCAATCAATAGGCTAATCTTGCAAGGGCTCAATATTGACTCATAACAAAAATGAAAATGTTCTGGTTGGTCGTGTTTGTCAAGCTCGCATCAGCTGACAATGACGCCTATCACAGCATCCCAATATAAGCTCACATATAATATTATCAAGACAATGATAATAAAAAAGAGTGTAAAAAAACTAACACCTTAATGTATTTCCTCTTGCACAGACAAGGCTGGAGGCAGCAGGACTGTTCCCGGTTATGGTGCATCCAGCGGAGACAGGGCTGGTAAAGGTGAAGCAGGATACAGTAGCTCAGCCAGTAGAGTATTGGTGTTTACAACGCCAAGATCAATCTGGTTCAATCCAAGGGAAAGCAAGAACTGATTACAATGTCAATGTGTTCCATGAATTTAATGTAAGTCACTTTGGATAAAAGCGTCTGCCAAATGCAAAAATGTAAATGTAAAATGATGAGATTAATGGCTGTAATTCGTCTTCTCAAGTTGTCTCTGTCATTGTCTCTGTGCTGTCTAGAAACAGCACTGAATCAGGACAGGTAGATGGTACAGGGTGGGAAGCAGTACCTCTGTGTTCAAGTCTGTCAACTAATACTTGACCGCTGTGATTTGTGCAATGACTTTGTAATTGACTCATTTTCCAATTTTAGAGGTCAGTTGTTCTGTCACAAAGCATGATGGTGATGATGATGAAGAGTAAAAAAATACTTTAATTAAAAACAATCAATAATCCATATAGGTGTCACAATAGCAGTGTATCTACACACACATAGCAAACAAGAACAACATGCAGCAACTGAGGAGTGAGCAGAACCCTAACTCTACCTAAATACAACAGCTGTGATGGTTAGTGTCCATGGTGATTTACATGTGGTGGGAAAACTGAAACAAAAGAACATGTGACTGAATGAAAACAAACCCTTATGATGTGACAGTGTGACAATATACGTCAAAAACACTGTTAGATCAAGATGTAATTTGTGTGATATGTGCACCACGCGACCAGCGTTTGCAGTTGGTGTCGACTTCTATCAGGTTTATTATTGCCTTTTTAGAACAAATATATTTTTTAATAAATATTTTCTTTTTCATCCATTACATTTTTATCATTTTTGTAACTAAGCAGAAAATATGGATGCATTTACAAACCACAAAATAAACAAAGCAAAATCTACATTGTATGACACAAGTCTCATCCTCATTTATATTACTAAGTAACATCAGTTTATTTGTCAGCTGTGATGCAGGGGAACTCCGTACTGCTGGTTTCTCTTCTTTCAAGGACTACGTGGTGAACTTGCAAGCGCCCCGGGAGGAATTTAAAGCTAGTGAGAACAGCATTGAATATGTGGTCTTTATTAATCAAGTAAGAATGTTTAATCCCATAGGGAGATGGGGGATTCATGAGTGTGCATCTCACGTGATTGTGTAAAAAAGAGTAAGAGAAAAGAATAAGGAAAGGGGTACATTCTCTACTACTTCTGCCCTGAATCAAGGTATAAAACAGTATTCATGAATATCAACCAATATAGAAAACAGTAATAATACACACAAAATTCCCTGGAAAGATCATTCACAGCAAGGATTGTCTATGAATTAATATGAAGAAAAGGTCTGTTCTTATGGACTTTAAGTGTGTTTCTCATAAGAATAAAATTCTTATACTGATATCCCTCTTGCAGAATATCATGTGGTATAATTTTCTTATTTTTTATTCTTCTTATATAAGAATTTGTGAGGCCTGTATGAGCCTGAATCAGCAGGCCTGTACTATATGGACTATAAATTGCTTGGGATAAAAATCTGAGAAAGTATTTTCTTAAATATGCCCAGGTTCCCTTAATTATTCTCTGGTGAAATTATGAGAGCTTTTACTAATGGTATTTTGTGTTGTTTTCAGATTATGACTGGGATCATTTCCTTTCATCAAACAACCGTTCAACAAAGGATTTGGGTAATATGCAACACTATCTCATCACAGTTTGTAACCATTTAGCAAAATTAGTAGCTTATTCGTATAAATTTGTATAATTTAATTCTGTTAAGTTATAAGTAATAAAGTTTTTGTACGATATGCTCACACACCAGTGATAGTAATGTGATAGTAACTTTTTTTGTATAATTGTCTGCTTTATTGGTATTTGACCTTCACTCATTGTGTTTTGTGCTAGTTAAATCCCCCTCCTTTATAACTAAGAGCTATCAATCAGAAGTATATGGTCCCAATGGTACAACAATCCAATGGATATCAAACATCTCAGTCGAGTCTGCTGAATTTCTCAAAGGCCCAGTGGTCACACGCATCATGCCCTCAATCTACATCTTCATCATCCTCATTAGTTTGCCCCTGAACGCATTGGCTTTGGTCACATTCACCTGTAAGATTGGAAAGAGGACACCAGCTGTGATCTACATGTCTCACCTGGCGTGTGTGGATCTGCTCTTCACCCTGCTGCTTCCTCTGAAGATCCACTACCAGCTGAACGCTTCAGATTGGGTGTTCGGTGAGGTGGCGTGTCGTGTGCTCAGTGCAGCTTACTACTGCTACATGTACTGCTCAATACTGCTGATGATGTGCATGAGTGTGGACAGACTGCTGGCTGTGGTGTTTCCCATCACCTCTCTAAACTGGAGGAGCGCAAGGAAGGCTATGTGTGTTTGTGTGCTGGTCTGGCTGCTGGCGATCGCTGGTACAGTGCCACTTCTCTCAATGAGACAAACGATCAAGATTAAGGATGTGGGCATCACTTGTCATGACGCAGTACTCAACAACGACCCTTTTATTCTGTATTACGTGTACATGTTCTCCATCCTCTCCTGCCTCTACTACTTCTTGCCGCTGGTTGTCACCTTATTGAGCTACTTTACTATCATATATGTACTCAGTGTAAAGTCTGAATGCGTAGCAACATCATCATCATCATCATCATCAGGACACAGAAGAAAAGCTGTGATTTTGGCTACTGCCGTGCTGGTTGAGTTTGTGGTGTGTTTTGCTCCAACCAATGGCATCCTGTTGTTCCACTGTGTTCGTTTAGCTACTGAAGGGCAGGGAGATTCATCATATGCTGCTTACCTGTTGGTTGTGTGTTTGGGGAGCTCAAGTGTTTTATTAGATCCTCTTCTGTACTACTATGGCTCATCTCAGTGCAGACAGCAAATCAAATCTGTGTTTTGGTTCAGAAAGGCTACACCATCAAACACATGAAATGCTCTCACTACACGCCAGTAAATCTGAATAATAATAATAATAATAATAATAATAATAATAATAATAATAATAATAATAATAATAATAATAATAATAATAATAATAATAATAATTAAATGAAAATTAGACACGTTGACTTTTAAAACAAAAGACCATTACATTTGGAAAAGTTTAACCTGTCACAAATGAAAAGCACATTTTCTAAGTCTCCATAAGAACGAAATTCACTAAAATAAAAGATGTATTTAAGCACATTTAAATTACCCTGGATATAATATCAACATCATTGTTATCGTCAGAGGTGAGCTCTATTCTACTTTAAAGTGTATTCATTTATTCAAATGTATTCACAAAGTATCTTTCCCAGTATTAATCAATATATTAAGTGTATGCAATGGCTCTGCATGTGATACACATGTATAGAAAACTGTATCATAATCTTTAATGACAACTACATGCATTCAGAAATCTATGTATGTATGTATCTATCTATCTATCTATCTATCTATGGATTTATGTGATTCCACAATAAAAAAAAATAGTGCATAAAAACTTTTATAACATTTTATCGTTTATTTATTTTAAACATTTTACATGACACAGAGGTTGTGATTGATCAATCCTCTAGATGGCATTGTTTCTCCATGTCTTCCCAACGCATATGCTGCATGTCTTTAATGTCGTCTAGATTACATAACCAAAATTTACACTACCAGTCCGTCGTTATATTCAGAAGGTTCTTACTCATTTTGAAGGTGGTGCTAAATTAATTACATTTTATAATTGTATGCGTAGAAACAATAATGCGGTGTGTCATTTCTGCAGAAACCATGGAGACCGTGGCTATAGATGTTAAGATGTATAAATTAAGCAACAATCAAATGATTGATTGTTTGTAAGGTATTCACTCGACCTACCTTAGTAGAAAGTCATCACTTCTACTTATATCTTTACTGGTGCTAAATACATTCCTAACGGTCTTTGAACTGTTACATGATGTTGTTTGAGAATAAAGGCGAGCGTGTTGCGCGAGGAGAAAAACTGAAGCGTCAAAAATGAAACAGAGGGAAGCTTCATACGGTTCTTTTTCAGGTACATTTACTTGCAGCTGAGGAAATATAATATATTGTATATATATTATTTAAAACTGTTCACTTTATACTAGGGATGGCTGACGCGATCCCGAAGCGTAAATGTTTCGAAACACTGAACCGAAACTATGATTCAAAACACCCATGTCACGTGACTATGGCTAAATGAAGCTTCTGCACGTTTCACAAGTGCTTGGACAGGTGTTGCTTGCAGAGTCTGCGTTTGATTGACAGGAACAAACAAAACAAATTGACAGGAGTTAATGCAACTTCACCTTATGGAAGCCCGTTTCCGCCACAGTTGAGAAAAAAAAGATTATTTAAGTCGAAATAAGGACTTAACTGCTCGTGCTTCTCCACATGGTCAAAGCATGTAAATGCGAGATCACAGCAAACATGACACGTTCTGTAAAACAGCTGTTAAAGTCAGTGTGTTAATCAATGATATAATTAAAGAACATGAATGATAAATCATCAGTATAAGAGGGATTCCATAGTATATAGTATTTTATTCATTTGTATTTTTGTGTATGAACAAGCATAAGTTGATGGATTTTAAACAGAGGAATTATAGACTGTTGTATTATAGTGTTGTATAGTGTATTGTATTATACTTTTTGATGAACATGCACATCAAAGAGCATCCGCGAAATTCGCGTTAATATTAACACTAACTAATATTAACACTAATATTAACATTAAATATTAAATATATGTACTCATGCATTTTATGAAGACGTTACACTTAAACTTATCTAATGAACACCAGCGTTACTCCGATAGTTTTGGAAATCGTGCAAGTTTTGCATTTTTTATGCAACAGTTTTCACCGGCTCTTCAATATCTCGCATTTATTTGCCCATGCGGAGAATCACGAGAAGTTAAGTCTTTATTTCGAGAAAGTTTCTCTTTATTTTGAGTTACTAAGTCATTATTTCGACAGTTTCTCATTATTTTGAGATACCAAGTCATTATTTCGACTTAAATAATCTTTTTTTTTTCTCAATTGTGGCGGAACATAGAATTTCATAGGAGACAGATAGATTGATTGACAAACAAATTCATAGATATATAGAGAAATTCGTAGATATATTAATTTATATCCATATATATATAGGTTCATATATAGATTATGTAGCTCCCCCCAAGTGATTTCACGAGCACAAGTATTCTCTGATGACTGACGTTTTATTTTCAGGTTCATCACGAGGACAGCCAGATGCCGTGAGAACTAAATACACAAAATAAAGTTAAAATAAAGTACATAAAATAAATAAATATTGTCTATTTACACTTTCCAAACAAATATAAGTTCGATTGAACAACATAATAACATAATCATTCAGACACCGATCATTTCCACATGGCAACACAATCACATTGAAATCACAAACAATATAAATGAAATATAAATGAAAAAACTCACTTCATTGGCTGCTTAACACCAAAAGTGTTCAGCATTATCAATAATTATCAATTATACATTTTAATAGTAGAAGTCTCTATACAAATTTCGTACAAATTAAGGATTTTTTGTTCCAGTTTAATAAATTTGATGTGATTGCTGTGTCAGAGACTTGGCTTGATAATGAGAAAGAACGAGATGTGGAATTGGATGGATATAATTTGTTTACAATTAACAGAGTTGATAAAAAAGGAGGAGGAGTTGCTTTATATGTTAATACAGCGTTAAAATGTAGTTTGATTAAAAGTATGTCATGGACTATAGAAAATATTCTGGAATGCCTAACTGTAGAGATTGACGTTGAAAGATCTACAAATATGATTATTAGTTGTGTGTACAGAACACCAGGAACATGTATTGATCCACTTATGAATAAATTAGTAGGCGTGCTAAATACATTTTTAAGTTACAAATCATATGTGGAGATTTTAACATTGATTTGTTAAATCCAAATGGATATAAGAGAACATCAGATTTTATAGATACAATGTATAGCAAAGGTATATTCCCGGTGATTACAAAACCAAGCAGAATAACATCTGACACTGCTACTTTAATTGATAATATATATACAAATGAAATTGGAGGGAAAATTGTAGGAGGATCATTAATAAATGACATGACTGATCATCTTCCAGTCTTTGCGATCTTTCAGAAATATTTTATAAAACAAAAAGATAATAGTACAAACAATGTTAAAATGATTCGACATAGAACACCAGAAGCCATTGCTGCCCTTGGTGAGGATTTAAAGAAACATGATTGGAGTGAGGTTTATGTAAATGAAGATCCTAATAGAGCCTATGAAGCTTTCTTATCCATACTGATTGAAAAATATGAAAAACATTTTCAAAAGAAGTTCGTAATGAAGCGCAAAAATCTTGATAAACCATGAAATACAAATGGAATAGAGAAAGCGTGTAAAAAGAAGAATGCATTATATAGGAAATGTATTGCAACAAGGACAAAACAAGCTGAAAATAATTATAAAATTTATTTAAAAAAAAACAATTTCTTTGCTTTCCCAGTTCTCTAAAATTTTAGAGAAATTATTTGTGCGTAGGCTTGATAACTTTATAGATAAACATAAACTATTGAGTGAACATCAGTATGGATTTAGGGCAAATAGGTCGACCTCAATGGCAGTGATGGAAATGGTGGAAGAGATTTCTACTTCAATTGATAATAATGAATATACTGTGGGGGTGTTCTTGGATTTAAAAAAAGCTTTTGATACCATTGATCATGGTTTATTAATGAGGAAATTGGAAAAGCATCGTATAAGAGGCAAAGCCTAGTTTTGGTTAAAAAGTTACCTTGATGAGAGATTTTTACAAATATATATGAACAATATCAATTTGTACAAATAAAGGATGTTAGATCTGATTTGATGAAACTCACTTGTGGAGTTCCACAGGGCTCTGTGTTAGGCCCCTTATTGTTTGTTCTGTATATAAGTGATATTTGTAAAGTGTCGAATTTATTAAAAATGGTTTTGTTTGCTGATGACACAAATTTGTATTGTTCAGGAAAAAATTTGGAACAGCTTCTGAATACAGTAGAAATAGAACTGATGAACTTAAAAAGATGGTTGGATTAATAATAATAGAGTAATAATAGGAAAAGAATAATAATAAAGTTACAATTAGGATTAACAATGAGGAAATAGAAAGAGTATATGAAAATAAATTTTTAGGCGTTATAATAGATGATAAATTATGCTGGAAACCACATATTAATCATGTAAAAAGAAAAATGTCACAATCCATTGCAATATTACATAAAACTAAACATATTTTGAATGAAAACTCATTATATATTTTGTACTGTGCACTCATAGTTCCATACATGGCTAATTGTGTGGAGGTTTGGGGACATGCATATAAAACTAACATAAATCCTATATATATTTTACAAAAAAGAGCAATAAGGATTGTAAAAAATGTTGACTATTACGAACCAACCAATCAACTTTTTAGTAATTTAAATGCTTTAAAAATTGTTGATATAGTCATTTTCAATACCGTACAGACAATGTATAAGGTTTATAATAATCTTCTTCCAAACTGTATCCAGAGGCTATTTGAAATAAGAGAAAGTCAGTATAAATTAACAGGATTGCACGTTTAAAAAAATCAGGGCAAGAACTAATACAAAAAATAGATGTATATCTGTCAAAGGGGTTAATTTATGGAATAACTTGAGTGAGGATTTAAAATTGTGTAGTTCACTTTGTGAATTCAAGAAAATGTTTAAAAACAAGGTAGTAAATACTTATTTCATTTAATGTGTATAATTTTTATTTTTATTATAATAGTATCTGAAATGTGTACCTTGTTGTTTTGTTTTTGTTCTTTTCTCTTGTCTTATATTAATTTATATCTGTGAAAAAGTGACGCTCTTTTGATTGAAAATAATGTACAAAGGGTAGGCTTAATAAGCAGAGGCTTCAGCCTACACCTTTTTCGGTTATTAGGTATAGTTTCAATCTTTGAGTGATTATCTGTGACGACCGAATAAATATAAACAAAGAAATATAAATAAATAAATGAATAAATATAAACAAACATGTGCAGCTCTTGAACTTGCCGCGTGCTGCCGATCTCTTTCTAGCAAAGTCACTGTATACTCTTCATAATAAAAGTCCTAACTCAAACAGCTCTAACCAGTTTCAAAATAAAAGTTTATACAAAATATTTAAATGATAAAATAGACATAACATATTAATTGACTTCTCTTTCAGTTACAGATTCCTTACACAGCAGAGCAATTAATAGTTTTGAATAAAAATCTGTAAAAAAACAAAACAAAAATAAGACCATTGTGGATTGATTTGTTTTATTAATTTTCATTTTTATGACCAAAATAACCTAGTTGTTATTATTATAGCTATATAGTGACGATGTTAAAAACTCACCACATTAACAAAAACACAACATTACATTTTTTTTAAACGGCATGTTGTCAAAGTTGTTTCAGATAACGTAAAATTGACCACTAGGTGTCACCGTGGAGACGGGTGTCGTATAGAGCTTCGAAGCGGCACAATACGGCACATTTGATTCAACTGTTTCAGTGTTTCATGAAGCCTCGCTCTGCCCACCACAACTTTATACTGGATTTACGCCGTGCTTCTGTTAATCAACGTGACCCTGTCTAGTCAAAGTAAGAACTTGTTTTCCTATATAAATTTTAGCGAAAATTGTCTTTCAATACTTCCATATACGAAAACGTTTTGTTAAGACGAAAAGTTAAGACGGTTGTATTGAGGTTTACTCTGATTTGTCTAAAAATAATAAGTGTTTATTTTTTTATGGTATAATATAGATCTATTATAAAGGACCTTTCAGTTTTAAGTATAAAAGATATACATTGTTTAAACCTGCTTTACCTACAAAGTGTAGAACAAAAAGTTTTTAATGCATGTTTTCTGCTGCTATATTTGGCCTTTGCTATGAGTAATAATAATGTTCCATTACAGCAGACAGATTTCATAACTTGCGTGCTAAAATTATTTGTATCTTTTATGAATCATTTAAGACCTGTAATTATGTAAATCTCTCTATCTATCCAGATTCTACCTTGGATAGAGGCTTTACTGGTGATGAAGATGAGAATGGTGTATTCGTGACGTCCACTGCTGTTGGTGTTCTGAAGAGCAAGCTCACCCAGATCTTTTTCCCAGTGGTACTCATCATCGTCTTCATCGTGGGCTTGCCGGCAACGGGTGTTCCTCTTTAGTTCGAAAAATAAACATCCATTGTCATGTCCAACCTTGCACTGGCGGACCTGTTGTTCATAGTCTGGATTCCTCTAAAGATTGCGTACCATTTTAACGGGAATAACTGGATCTACGGCGAAGCCCTGTGCAAAGTGCTGGACAGGCTTACTCTTGTCTGGCGCCCGGACAAGTATTTGATTATTGTTTAATTTAGCTAAATTTATATTTTTGGGGTCCACCACCATTACAAGGTCAAATGTCGAGGACAGATGTGCTTGTGGTTTTTTAGGCTACTAACAAATTAATATTTTGAATTAAAGTGCGCAATTACAAAATACATTTTGTGGGGTGTTGCCAACAGCCTTCGAATGAAATTATCAATAGATGTTAAAAAATATACCTAGAAAACATTTTATCTATCCTATCTAACATTAACATTTTAAATCTATTCACTTGTAGTTTAATTAAATATTTTTAGCCTATTCTTATAATTATTAGTTCTTTTTATTATTTGTTTTTGACATTTATTTTTAATATCTCGGCTCTCGTTGAGATCCTTGTTCTCCCAAAGTGTCAAGCAGACCTGTAGTTGTGCGTTTACACACAAGCGGCGGCTGGAAAACAGCAGAGGGGCTCAAGCCTTTATGAGAAAAGCAAGATGTGATCGGCGCAGCGATCTGACTCCTAATAAGGGAGTTTTTTAGAGAGCTGAAACGGATTAATTCTTTTACTGTTATTTCTTATGGAAAAAATGATTTGAGATACAAGCAATTCGAGTTATGAGCTCAGTCCAGGAACGGATTATGCTCGTATCTCAAGGTATTACTGTATAGCGAATTATTTTATTTACATTTTTTTAGAATCGAGATTGCTTCAAAGCAGCTTTACAGAGATAAATAAAAAAAAACAATACAATAAAGTTTGTTTTGGCTGTATAGCAGCTCTAGAAGAGCAGGCAACTCAGTAAAATTAACTGTCACCAAACTCAATATTAAGAATTGAGTGTCCCCAACTAAGCAAGCCAGAGGAGACAGTGGCAAGAAAACAAAACTCTAGCAGGAGACGGAATGAAGAACAGAATGGGAAAAAAAACCTTGGGAGAAACCAGGCTCAGTCTGGCCAACAAACAAACAGTACAACAACTACAAACAGATTTTGGATTCTGATTTTGCATTGTTCGCCATTTGTATATATTTTTTCAGCATATATTTTGAGAAAGTTAACGGAAGTAGGGGGTTTGATGGCATTTTATTTTGGCATATCTTTTCACCTTGTTTTGTTTGAGGGAGGTATGTAAGTCAAATTGTATTTTGTTGTCTTTATTTGTTTGTTTAGGAAATTAGAGGTTCTGACAGATCATTTCTGTTTGTTATTTTGGTCTTGTCTGCCCCTGAAGCTAAACCCCTTTGAACGTATTATTATATGACATCTCTCTGGTAATGAGACTTTCATCCTTCTTCTGTTACGGCTGACCCATAGCAGTCGTAACAAGTACATGATTATGATATAGACAACATTTCAGGTCAGAAGTCAGATTGAGATCAGGACACTCAAAATGAAAAAGTGCTTTCATGCACTGCTCAACGTCACACCGACACTCTCTGAAGAGCTTCTTCCTAGTTTGTTGAAGGATGACAAACGCTCTGCACCGCAGCGAATGTATGATTCATGCACACTTCCATTCACACCCGCTTCGAGTTTCCATTGGCTCGTTTAGTTTACACATGAAGGGGATTGGGCTCTCAGGCAAGATCCCATTTTTTCATTTCACATCTGACGTAACGTCAAACGAGACTGACTGATAGGGAACGACTGCTTTATAATCAGACGCAGCTAATCCACCAGAGCCAGAGCTTTGGAGTGAAACATCTGGCGACAGAAATAGACAGATGATCGTCATGGACATTAAAATAATCTTGCTTTCAGTTGTAATGGCACACATGTGCACAGCCACCAATAATGGTAAGTAGATCATTTCAATATGCAGAAAAAGTAATTGAACTTTATGCTTTACTGATGCATAACTTCATATAATGTGACTGAAAACTTTTTATTATCTATTACGTTATGAGTGTAATGTTCAATTATCATGAATTTTCATTTGCTTCCACAATTCATAATGTGTTTCACAACTTTAACTTATTTATTTCAATACCTTAAAGGAGTTTTTTTTAATTATTATTTTAAGTCATAACTTTAAAATATGAAACTACATGGAATCAGTATCAGATGCATTGTAAAAATTGATGATTACTGCCTTAGTCCAACAAGGACCTTTTATAAATGTGCCTCAGAAAGAAAAAAAACATTACTGATGTGCAGCTTGAGACTAAACAATGGCACTGACATATATTTCTCAGTGCCGCAGCTGCATTCATTTTCATTTAAGAAGTCTTTATATTTTTACATCCAAAAATACTCAGAGATGTCAGAAAAAGCTCAGAGCAACAGCTGGAATTTATTTATTTGGGGTTAATCAGAGCTCATAATAGTCTGCTATTATGAGCTTGACGATGAGTTCATTCTGAAGTTCATTTTTTAATTGTTGCATAGTTTGTAATAGTTTGCGTAGTTTGATTTTATTCATCTTTCTTTTTTTCTTCACAAAACCTGTTTTTTTGTGGGCAGGTTAACTGGAATACCAATTCTTTATGTTTAATAAGAATGTAATAAGTAAAATGTCATGAAATTATTATTCTTTAAATCTGTTGAATTCCACAGGTAGTTAGATTTTGTTTCAAATGTTCTGTAAGGGATGCAAAAATACTGTTTTAAAGCTCATTACAATTATATATAGCAATACAAGACAAACCACATAAGGCAGTGAGATGAAGTCCTCAGCACTCTCTCCTGCGGGACGAGTTTGGCAATGTCTGCCAAAAACAATACAGAGAAGAGCAATGTTTCCCAGCCTTTGATGATCGGGAGGGGACATGTTCAGTTGAGTTAGTTGCCATGTCATTTTAACTCTAGGGAAAGGTTAAAATGTTGTGGCCTTTCACAGCATCCATATATATATATATATATATATATTTAACCAGAGAGTCCTGACTCTCTGTGGTCATTAAAAGTCCCAGGATGACCTTTGTAAGAGTACGGGTTTAACCCCGGCATCCTGGCTAAATTTGCCCATTGCCAATAGGTGGTAATCATGACCTCCTGATCCAATTTGTACCCTTTATGTTTGAGATTCTCCATGCAGTAATGGTCACTGACTCATGAATGTAAATATCATGTAGATGATCATATTACAAAGACCTTTAGGATAAAGATGTAGAAAACGCATCACACTAGAGGATATATTCCTGATCAGATAATGTACTAATGAACTAATGGTGGAGCTTTAAGAGAAACAGCCAAACCAATCAACATCTATTTATCTGTGATGTCACCACAGTTTAAAGCACATCCTGGCATGTTCTTCACACAGAAGAGATCACTCAGTTAATGAATAGAGGACAACACTGTATAGACGTGTCTATCGGTTTAGAGATTCTAAGGATTGATAATTTTACATTACAGATTAAAGTTCTGAAATACTTTTCTAGATTTAGAAACTGCTAACTGGCAGCTAATCAGAAACAATGTTTTTTTCTTCATTTACAGATCATACATTCAGTAGATTTAATGGTAAGTATATTAATTTTAATTAATATTTATTTGTGTAGCGTTTTTCAAAATACATTAAGTTTCAAAATAGAAAATGCATGTAATTTGTTATCAGAGGTAACTATGAGCAAATAATATCCATTTGTCAGAAATGTATAATACAAATTGATGTTATATGAGTGCAGCAGTGAGCTAATATTGTGTATTCATTCAAGCAGAAACAATAATCTCATTAAAGCAGTTGATACAAGTTGTGATCATAATGATCGCTTGAGAGACATGATTTTCAGTAGTGACTTGCTGATATGATGAAAATAAATCCATGTGCTAAGCAAATTAGAGCAACAGCTGTGAGTCTGGAGATTGTTATAGTGACTGCAATCTGTTTTTATCAGATGGGTTTGTTTCACACTTAAGTAAGTATAATAAAGCTTTGATTGTGTTTTGGTTTCAGATTCTGGCCATATTAATAGTCTGTTTGGCTTCATTAATCAAACAATTCAGATGTTTAAGAGAAATGATAATGCAATGACATACAATACTTTTCCATACAATGGCATATTGATTACAGAGCATGATGTTGCTCTCGTCATTCAAAACCTGACGTTCAGACGCATCATTCCCTCAATCTACATCTTCATCATCCTCATTAGTTTGCCCCTAAACGCATTGGCTTTGGTCACATTCACCTGTAAGATTCCAGTGAAGAACCCAGCTGTGATCTACATGACTCACCTGGCGTGTGTGGATCTGCTCTTCACCCTGCTGCTTCCTCTGAAGATCCACTACCATCTGAACGCAGATTGGGTGTTCGGTGAGGTGGCGTGTCGTGTTCTTACTGTAGCTTACTACTGCAACATGTACTGCTCAATACTGCTGATGATGTACATCAGTGTGGACAGAATGCTGGCTATTGCACTTCCTGTTGCCTCTCTAAACTGGAGGAGTGCAAGGAACGCCACATGGGTGTGTGTGCTGGTCTGGCTGCTGGCGATCGCTGGTACAGTGCCACTTCTTTCTATGAGACAAACGTTTAATATACAGATAGGAATGAGCTGCTTTGATATATTTGAAAACATTTCAAAGTTGTTATACTTGTCTGTGTTCTTAATTCTTCCCTGCATTTACTTCTTTCTGCCACTGGTTGTCATCTTGGTGAGCTACTCTACCATCATATATGTGTTGTGTGCCAAACGTAATAACTTAGCAACATCATCATCTTCCTCAGACAACAGAAGGAGAGCCGTGATTATGGCTACTGCTGTGCTGATTGAGTTTGTGGTGTGTTTTGGGCCCTCTAATGCCTTCCTGTTGAATCACTGTGTTAGTTTAGCAATGGGAAGTAATGGAACTGATACCTATCCGGCTTACCTGTTGGCTGTGAGTTTGGGGAGCACAAGTGTTTTCCTGGACCCTCTGCTTTATTATTACGGCTCGTCTCAGTACAGACAGCTGATCACTTCTGTGTTTTGGGGCAAGAAGGGGCAAAAACACTGAAGACTAAAATTGTATTGCTTAGTATTACAGTGGAGTTCGGTTATGTCAATGGCCTCGGGGGTTGCAAAAAAGCATCAAGATAACCGTTTATCGAGGTAACCCATATAACATACATTACCGATTTTCCCACATATAACCCGCAGACGCACATAATCTGCACGCTCATATAGCCAGCGGGTTTTGGGTTGTGAGTAAAAAAATCATTGGCATAACCCGCACCCATAGATTGATGAATTTTTTTGTGTAAGATTACATTTTGAATTTCAAATGTTGCTTGCATGACGTCAATTATCCATAACTGTTCAGGCTTGGTACACAGTGCTTGTGCGTGAAATTCACACAATAAGAAAACAAACACAAGTCAGAATCAGAAGAAAAAGAAAAAGCAGTCTCTCCCGCTGTGACTTGCAGTAGAACATCCCTTTAAGAAGCTTGTCGGATGAGATGAGAAGAGCCCGCCCTCATGGCAGCACAGCCAATCACGTCTTCTTGCATGATTGACAGGTCAGACAGCCTATCAGCGCCAGCTGTCAGAGTGATATTGCAAGCGCCAAATATAACAACCCTCGCAAGAAAGAAAAATGAAAATGTATTGATGTACATGATGTGAGTTATTAAATGAGAATGTACATGCTTGTGTTTTTGGTGTCTTTTTACACAACAGTGTTGCCGATGTGTTGTTGTTTGATGAAGCGATCGGCATTCATCTAAAAGAAGTTTGCTAACCACAAAAGGCATATGTAAAACCACCACAATAAAAACCACCTTTGATTCTTGATACAAACCTTTAATTATATTCTCCAACAATGCAAACACAAAGATTGCTCAAAATCACCAAAAAACGTGCGGTATGCTACAGCGTGTTATCCCTCAGATGAGATCAACGACAGGGAGTGAACCGTCATTGGAGTGAGTGGACCGCGATCCACGTGCAAGGCAAAATCAGCGCATGCGCAGTGAACTAGGTACGCTAATTAGTCATGAAATAACCATGTGAAGTGGCGAATTTGTCCCTCTTTTGTGCTCGAGATCTTAGATTTCGGCAACGTAAAAGAATCGACATAACCCACAAGAAAATGCTAAGACAAATAGGGAGTTTGGCGGTTCTGCTTCAAAAACGTCGGCATAATAGGATTGGCGAGTTAACCGTGAGTTGAGATAAGTGAACTCCACTGTATTTTCCTTTATTAGTATTCATAATCAGTTGTATTATGTATCTGTATTATTTTATTCATAATTTGTTATATTATGTTTCTAAGTGTATAAGCTAGATCAGGGGTTGGGAACCTATGGCTCGTGAGCCACATATGGCTTTTTTGACGCCGCCGCCCGTCGACAGATACTTCCGCTCCGCTACTTCCGCGTTCGGAGGACAGGCAGATCGCGCCGCCTCACCCGCGTTACTTCCGCGTTCGGAGGAAAGAGACATCGCGACCCCTGAGCTAGATTATAGTTTGCATGGACAAATGTGTGAGTGTTATGAGCATGGGAACGTGCATTTTTAGTTCTTCACAGGACATAATGCTCACATGATAGGCATATGTTAGGGGCCCATAGGATGTATGCATTCCACTTTTAATAGAGGACAGAGTAGATAGATAGAGTTCCTCTGATAATGTAATGACGCTTTTAACAGAAGCCAATTGTTTCTCTGGTAATGTATAAAAACCCAACGTATGTGACAGAGAAGCAGATAAAAGACGGAATGAAGACCATCTCTCCAGCATACTTACATCCAGCATACATCTTTCTCTCCTATGTCTTGACATATATATAAAAATAAATAAGAGAACTCTTGGCAAAATTACTGGTGTCCGGTCCTGTGATTTTAAACAACAACAGGGACAACAGCTTGTTTTTCAACTCTACAATTTGGCATCACAAACTTAGGATCTGCATCTCAGGCATTGTCTCAATCATTTGAGGTGAGAACCCATGACTGTTTGACTATGGTTTTTGGATTGTGATTCTGCATTGTTCGCCATTTGCACATTTTTCTTTGTTTAATTTCACCTGTATATATTCTAAGCACGTTAAGGGAATTAGGGGGATTGACAACATTTTTGTTTTGTGTATCTTTTCACCTTGTTTCGTTGAGGGAGGCAGGTAAATCAAATTGTATTTAGTTTTCTTTATTTTTAGATTAGGAAAGGTAAAGGTTTTCATATAGAGCATTTCTGTTTCTTATTTTGGCCTTGTCTGCCCCTGAAGTCAATCCCTTTTTACAATAAACTTACGACTATTTCACATTTCTCTGGCATTGAGAATCTCGTTCCTTTTTCTGTTACGGCTGACCCCTAGCGATCGTAACAGGTGCTTCTGGTCATTTGTCTTATAGTTTGTGAACCCTGTCAGCATTTGTGTTGTGTAATAATCACACTGCTGTGATAAGTGTAACACTGTTTCTGTCTGTCTGGGTCTTCTTTGTCACTTCCTGTCAGTCTTGTCATTGTTTCACTTCCTGTCTATCGGGTTATTGTTTCACTCCCTGCACCTGTCTTGTAATCACTTGCTCGTTAGTCTCCCAGGTGTTTGTGATTTCCCTTGTGTATATATCACTCTTGCATTTCCCTTGTGTTTGTCGGTTGTTAATGAAATAAGGTCTGCGTTTACTGTGTGTGGATGCTCGCCTGATCGCCTGATCGCCTGATCGCCTGATCGCCTGATCGCCTGATCGCCTGATCGCCTGATCGCCTGATCGCCTGATCGCCTGATCGCCTGATCGCCTGATCGCCTGATCGCCTGATGTGTTTCTTGTTTGGAGTTTTATTTTATTTATTTTGAGTTAATGTATTTAAAGTGTCTTTATTTGTCTTTTATTAATCATTAATAACTACCATAAAACAATTACAAATACAGTGGAGTTCACTCCTCTCGAGTCACGGTTAGCTCGCCAATACTATTATGTTGACGTTTTTGAATTGCATCTGCAATTCTCCAAAATTGCAATTTTGCTCACAGTGTAAACTGACACAACATATTCGTGAGGACATCACGCTGTACTAGATTGCATACTTTCTTGTGTTCTGCCTGTCTAATGTGCTTTCTCAACAAATGCGGCTTCGTCCCGTCTTTTAACAACGGTTCTTCAAGCAGCAGCGGTGCTGAGCAGAGCGCGCGTCAGAACAGAAACAGAGATGTGTTTGTGTGTGTGTGTGTCTGTACTAGATTGCATACTTTCTTGCATTCTGCCTGCCTAATGTGTTCTCTCAACAAGTATGCCCGCGTTTTATCACCAATAAACGGTTTTATCCAGTCTTGGATTTCAGGGTTTGATTCCCACTCCTTCCTTTATCTTTGGGTGTACACTTTTGACTGAGACAGCTTTTGTCACAGAGAGGCGCACACACACACAGTAGACAGTATGTGACTGAGGCTGTGTGAGTCAAACAAATTCAGCTATTTATATTTGTGCAGTGATTTAATTATTTTTTAGACAAAGAACATTTTACACATCCCATGCTGCCATTGCGTAATCAGCCAGTGGCGGCTTCCCGGCCATGCGCGATTCATTTGCACGTGGAGGAGTGAACATCTCCTGCTCTGCCTGCATCTGGGAAGACCGGGCCGCCTGTGAGTGCTTTGGATGGGGATCCTCGAAGAGTCCACTGTGGTCCCCAGACAATCTCTTGCAATCTTCTACGCTTTGGTCAGTGACGAAGCGCCATTCTCATAAACCTTTTAGTTCTCACGCTGTATCATACCGCTTCATTATTTTGGTTACGGTACTGTTTTTTTCTATTTATATACGACCACTCATTTCCGGTGTTCTTTTTACATAGACCAATTCTGAGTAATACAGACTGTGAATCATCTGTTGTGGAAACCCAGTTAATACAAACTGTGACGTATCTGCCCTGTTTTGCATGCATTTTCTCAAGAAGGTACCAAACTAATGATAAAGAATAAGTCATGGTGTGTGAAACTGCTTAATGATTGTTTTTTGTTTTGTTTTTTATGTGCTGAGCAAAACCGTTTTGGGTTCAGTAAAGTATTTTTTGAAGAGACAGACTATGAACATGATTTTTTGGGGTTTTGTAACAGGTGGCTTAAGATGTTCTGGGTTTATTTTGACAGGCTTACTCTTGTCTGGCCCCTGAACAAGTGTTTGATCATTATTTAATTTCGCTAAATTTATATTTTTTGGGGCCACCACCATTACAAGGTCAAATGTTGAGGACAGATGTTCTTGTTGTTTATTAGGCTACTAACAAATTAAAATTTTGAATTAAAGTGTGCAATTACAAAATACATTTTGTGCAGTGTTGCCAACAGCCTTCAAATGAAATGATCTATAGATGTTAAAAAATACACATAGAAAACATTTTATGTATCCTATCTAACTAACATTTTAAATCCATTTACTTGTAGTTTAATTTAATATTATTTTAGCCTATTCTAATAATTATTAGTTATTTTTATTATTTGTTTTTGACATTTATTTGTAATGTCTCGTCTCTCGCTGAGATCCTTGTTCTCCCAAAGTGTCAAGCAGACCTGTAGTTGTGCGTTTACACACAAGCGGCGGCTGGAAAATAACAGAGGGGCTCAAGCCTTTACGAAAAACGCGAGATGTGATCGGCGTAGTGATGCGGTTACGAACTTGAACCACCCACAAACATCGTCTAAGCCCAGGCATGTGAGACGGCGATCGCATCCGTTATATTATAGTACAGTTAGCTTTCCTGTAGTTCAACTAGTAGAGAGTAGAGCATTGGAGTTTACAACGCTAATTTCATGAGTTCAACCCCCAGGGAAAGCAAGAACTGATTCAATGTGTTCCTTGAATGAAATGTAGCCTAAGTCGCTTTGGATAAAAGCATCTGCCAAATGCATAAATGTAAATGTAACAACTGCTTCCACAAAAATGCACGGACAAAAAAGCATATTTAAAGGGACATTCAGCATCTGCTTTTATGGAAAAGCTCTGTTAGTGCTGAACTACACAAGTGAAGGTTCTCTGCACAGCGTACAACTGTTTTTTTTTTCATAAGCCTGTAGTAAAGAGCAGAGCACAATGCTCTTTACATGTCAAGTCACCTTTATTTATATAGTAATACCTTAAGAGATTGCTTCAAAGCAGCTTTGACCAGAAAACAATGCAATTAAGTTTATTTTGGCTGTATAGCAGCTCAAGAAGAGCAGGCCGATCAATTAAATTAATTGTCCCCAACTAAGCAAGCCAGAGGCAACAGTGGCAAGGAAACAAAACTCTAGCAGGAGATGAAATGAAGAACAGAATGGAGGGAAAAAAAACTTGAGAGAAACCAGGCTCAGTCTGGCCAACAAACAAACAGTACAACAACTAAACAGATTTTGGATTCTGATTTTGCATTGTTCACCTTTTGTATATATTGTTTTTCTGCATATATTTTGAGAGAGTTAAGGGAAGTAGGGGGTTTGATGGCATTTTATTTTGGTATATCTTTTCACCTTGTTTTGTTTGAGGGAGCAAAGGCGGAGTTTCACATTTGTGTTTGGGGGGGTGGGGGGGGGGGGGGGGGGGGGGGGGGGGGGCACCTACCAGGCCAGCAGACCAGGAGCTCAGAATTTTTATATATATTTATACATCATATATTCTACATATAAAATACATTTACAATGAACAATGACTTTATACCAGTGCTTCTCAATTATTTTCTGTCACGCCCCCCTAGGAAGATGTAAACATTTCGTGCGCCCCCCTCCCCCCATTTTGGAAATTTCGCCTTATTGTTTCCATGGCAACGCGTCACGCCTGTCGTGACATACCGCAGTCACAAAAAGCCCTGTATAATAGATCACATTTATTTCGTTTTTTCTTTTTATTCAAAATAGTCACCAACTTGTTGGCTCAACTTATTGAAACCTAAAAGAAACCTTATGTGGTTGAAAACACTGAATTGTTGTGATAAATGACAAGCTCTGAGCGCGTCTTTTTTTGGATAAGTGCCAGATATTGTGTGAAAGCACGTGTGAATTTAGTGGTTGATCACGTGACACATTTGAACACCGGTGTGATCGTACACGTCAAATGTACGAGGGGATCATGAGGGGATAGTTGTCTGAACTTAATATCCGCTGCTCTCGTTCAGTGCAAGAAAACCTACGCCCTGGCAAAAAAAGCATGTACCCCAGGGTCACGCGCAACGCGGGTGCGCTTGTTACAGTGTGTTCTTCTTTTTTCCGATTAAAGTTCATAAACAGAGCCTCCCTTGACCTGTCATAGAACTACTTCAGACATTACAATATCTTATCTAAAGCAGAAGCCGCCTCTTTTTCCGATATGCGTAGATGTCCACTGTCTTCTCTTCTGATAGATTTGACACTTTTAGTAGTGGATTTATAAAAAAAAAAAGACGAATGTCCATTTTGTTTATTCAGCGCGTAAAACAGAATGAGAAGAGCGTCCACACACGTACCGCGATACTTTGAGATTCGCAAATTGCGGGAGAATGTAATAAAGCTACAGTAATAAAAAATTAAATACAGTCATTAAAAATTAATTAACCATATCTTACTCATTCTATACACAAAACAAATAAGATAAGACAAATAAAACGAGAAAATATGAATTCTGTAATAAATAAACAAATATTCAAAGCACAAAGCAGGCATTAATTGGCTCTGGTCTGGTCCCCTGAAGCTAAACCCTTTGAACGTATTATTATTTGACATCTCTCTGGTAATGAGACTTTCATCCTTTTTCTGTTACGGCTGACCCATAGCAGTCGTAACAAGTACATGATTATGATATAGACAACATTTCAGGTCAGAAGTCAGATTGAGATCGGGACACTCAAAATGAAAAAGTGCTTTCATGCACTGCTCAACGTCACACCGACACTCTCTGAAGAGCTTCTTCCTAGTTTGTTGAATGATGACTGCAGAGCAGAGACGCTTCACACCCACTTTGAGTTTCCATTGGCTCGTTTAGTTTACACATGAAGGGGATTGGGCTCTCAGGCAAGATCCCATTTTTTCATTTCACATCTGACGTAACGTCAAACGAGACTGACTGATAGGGAACCATAGGCGGAGTTTGGGGGGGCTGGGGGGGGGGTCCCCCCAGACCAGAGCCAATGAATGCCTGCCTTGTGCTTTGAATATTTTTTTGTTATTACAGAATTCATATTTTCTCGTTTTATTTGTCTTATCTTATTAGTTCTGTGTATAGAATGAGTAAGATATGGCTAATTAATTTTTAATTACTGTATTTATTTTTTTATTACTGTAGCTTTATTCATTCTCCCGCGATTTGCGAATCTTAAAGTATCGCGGTACGTGAGTGAACGCTCTTCTCGTTCTGTTTTACGCGCTGAATAAACAAAAGGGTCATTAGTCGTTTTTTTTTATAAATCCACTACTAAAAGTGTCAAATCTATCAGAAGAGAAGACAGTGGACATCTACGCATCTCGGAAAAAGAGGCGGCTTCTTCTGCATTAGGTAAGATATTGTAATGTCTGAAGTAGTTATGACAGGTCAAGGGAGGCGAGTATTTATGAACTTTAATCGTAATGAAGAAGAACACACTGTAACAAGCGCACCTGTCTAACACACTCGCTGTTCCCTTTCTGGGAACTCGAGCTGTGTCGAAGCACTTGGGGAAATAGCCTTGCGTGAGTCACGTGAAGATCTATGCAACCAATGAGAAACGAACGCGTGTGAATGCGTCTCTGCCGGCCGCAGCCGGTGACGTCATGAGGAAGAGCATAAAGGCGCGTCTGAAACCGGGGCGCATCAGCTCTGAATGCCTTCAGCGTGCTGTGTCTGTGCGAGAGTGGTTTTTGAGACTGTGATAGCTTAAAAAAATCAGAGAATGAGTGTGAAAAGTGTGGCGAGAGATGAACAGAGTTTCAGACCGTGTGTTTATTCTGTCCTCGTTTTATAACGGGCAGGGATACACACGTTATGTGTGTTATCTGTTTAGGAGTGGAACATGCACGGTCGGCACTTGAGGGTGCCGGCTGTAAAGACTGTGAGCAGTTTTCCCTGCATGTTCTCCGCTCCCGCCTGGCGGTCTGTAACGAGGCCGCCCAGGCTAGTGTTCCCCGGGGTTCGGGACCTGCAGCAGCCGAGGCTCTGCGGCGCTCCCAGTCCTGGGGTTCACAAATGGATCTCGCTGAGGTCGCTGGGGTGGGCCAGTCCTTACCTCAGCCCTCACGAGATCAAACGGGTTCCAGTCGCGGGCACTCTTCGGGAGATGTTCGTGCTATGACTCCAACATTAGCTTTGTCGAGTTCCGATAGTGAGATGGACTTAGCTAGTGTTGACCCGGCTGGGGAGGTTTCGCCACTCTCCTCGCCGGCATTTGAAGAGCTAGTTGAGGTTGTGGCGCGAGCTGTCTCTCGTCTGGATATTGAATGGCCGGCGGAGACCAGAAGCGCTCGTCCTAAAAGAAGTATGCTAGACGAGCGTTATCTGCCGGCTCGCGTCACTCCCCCGCGCCGAGCTATGCCTTTCCTACCCGATTTGCATGCCGAGGCGTCCAGATCGTGGGAAAAGCCAGCCTCTGAGAGAGTTCATACACGGAACAGTCCGATGTATACGAATCTCGTAGGGGCTCAAAGTCACTGCTATGGGGGGATGCAGAAGGTGGACGAGGCGCTTGCGAGCTACCTTGTGCCGCAATCTGCATCCTCCATTAAAGCTCCGGCGCTCCCCTCCAAGCCGATGCGCGTCACGTCGTCTTTGGTGGGGAAAGCTTACTCAGCCTCTAGTCAGGCCGCAGCGTGCCTGCACACCACGGCTCTGCTGCAGGCTTATCAGGCTGAGTTGCTTGGGGACCTCAACGAGGGCGGCGGTATCGGTCCGGAGGCAGTGGCAGAGCTGCGCCGGACCGTGGATCTGTCTCTCCGGGCCACTAGGGAGACGGCCTACTCTGTCGGCCGCTCCATGGCAGCTCTGGTGGCTACGGAGAGACATCTTTGGCTCAATTTGTCATCCATTAAAGATAGGGACAAATTTGTTTTGCTGGACGCCCCTCTGTCCCCTTCGGGCTTGTTCGGCGACGCCGTAAAAAGCGTTGTCGACAAGTTTCAGGAGGCTGCACGACAGCAGGTGGCGTTCAGTAAAGTTATTCCCCGCCGCCCTCCACGTGAGACCGCCAGTCAAGCGCGGGCTCAGAGCTCTTCACACAGGGCCGCTCAAAAACGAAGAGTCGCCACCCGTCTCCCTCCGGTTAATCCCGGGGGGTCGGGTCGACAGGCTCAAGCGTCTGGCAAAAGGGGCGATCTGAGGGTTGTCCTGAGCGCTAAGAAGGCTAAGAGCAAGCGGCCCTGACGCCAAGTCGCAACAAGGTGGTGTATCCCTGGAGCAGCTGATCAGTCTGCCCGCCATGGGAAAACCACCCCCTCCGAGGAGGGTCCTAGAGCAGTCCACCCGGGAATCCGGAAATCCCGGCCCAGTGGTGGACATGCTATTAACACCAGAGGCCAGCCCCGGGAGGCTGGTTCCCCTAGTAGAGTTCCAGGATGCGTGGTCACGGCTACCCGGTATCTCTCAGTGGGTCCTGCGCACGGTCACCTTAGGGTACGCCATTCAGTTCGGGGTTTCACCACCCCGGTTCTCGGGGGTCCTACAGTCAGTTGTAGGCCCTCAGCAGGCTCTGGTCATGGAACAAGAAGTAGACACTTTGCTGGCGAAAGGGGCCATCGAGCATGTGCCCCTCGCAGAGAGCAAGTCCGGGTTCTACAGCCGGTACTTCATAGTTCCCAAGAAGGATGGAGGGTTGCGGCCCATTCTGGATTTACGTCTCTTGAATCGTGCGGTCAAGCGTCTAAAGTTCAAAATGCTAACGCTCAAACAGATCGTAGTGCAGATCAGATCCGAGGATTGGTTTGTCACAGTCGACCTCAAGGACGCTTATTTCCATGTCTCCATCCTTCCGCAACACAGGAAGTTCCTGAGGTTCGCCTTTGGGGGAAAGGCGTACCAGTATCGGGTGCTTCCTTTCGGCCTAGCGCTCTCACCCCGCACGTTCACGAAAGTCGTGGACGCTGCTCTAGCTCCCCTGCGGTTACGGGGCATCCGTGTCTTAAACTATATAGACGACTGGCTTATTCTGGCCCAGTCGCCGCAGTTGGCGGAGCAACATCGAGATGTAGTGCTCGCACACATAAAGGAGCTGGGGTTGAGGCTGAACGCCAAGAAGAGTGTCCTTTCTCCTGCTCAGAGAACCACCTTCTTGGGAGTCGTCTGGGACTCAGTGGCGATGTCGGCTCGGCTTTCCCCCGGGCGCATCCAAGCTATCTGTTCAGCCGTCAAGAGCATCAAGTTAGGCCAGCCACTCACGGTCAGACACTTTCAGAGGGTGTTAGGGCTCATGGCAGCAGCATCCGGCGTCATCCCGCTGGGCCTGCTGCATATGAGGCCCCTGCAGTGGTGACTAAAGACCAAGGGGTATTCCCCGAAAGGGAACCCGCTTCGCATTATCAAGGTCACGGGGCGATGCCTACGCGCCTTGAGTATGCGGAGGAATCCTTGGTTTCTGTCTCAAGGCCCAATGCTAGGAGCTCTGGCTCGGAGAGTCTCTCTCTCGACAGATGCCTCCCTCTCGGGCTGGGGGGTGGTCTTGAGAGACCACTCCTCACAAGGTCTATTGAACAGTCGGCACCAGACCTGGCACATAAACATGTTAGAGTTACTGGCGATCCGCAAAGCACTCTGTGCGTTCCTACCGGACCTTCGCGACCACCATGTCACTATTTTCACCGACAGTATGACTGCGGTTGCATATATCAATCACCAGGGGGGTCTGCGTTCGCGACCACTTTACAAGATGGCGCGACAGATCCTCCTCAGGGCCCAGGGAAAGCTGCTCTCTATCAGGGCGGCCTACATCCCGGGGGTCCAGAATGTGGGAGCAGACGCCCTGTCGAGACAGGGGGCGAGACCAGGGGAATGGCGACTCCACTCCAGCGCCTCTGGGGCGGGATGCCGTGACACAGGCGTGGCCGAGGTTACGCCTGTACGCTTTTCCCCCGATCGCTCTGCTCCCGGGAGTTCTGGCCAAGATTCGCCGGGACAAGGTCCGTCTCACGCTAGTGGCCCCCCACTGGCCGTCCAGAATATGGTTCGCGGACCTTGTGTCCCTCCTCGACGGGGTCCCCTGGGAGATCCCGATCAGGAGGGACCTTCTGTCCCAGGCGGAAGGTTGCATTCTTCACCCGCAACCAGAGCTGTTGAAACTGTGGGTCTGGCCCCTGAGGGGGCCCAGCTCATAGAGCCCGGTCTCTCAGCCGAGGTTGTTGAGACCATCCTTCAGTCCAGAGCTCCCTCCACGAGGAAACTCTGCGCCCTGAAGTGGAAGCTCTTCACTTCTTGGTGTAGTGAAAGGCAGGTGAACCCAGTAACCTGTCAAGTTGGCAAAGTACTGGAGTTCCTGCAAGAAAGATTTGTGGCAGGGCTGTCCCCCTCCACCTTGAAGGTCTACGTGGCTGCCATAGCGGCTTGCCACGTACCTCTGGGTGGGGTATCCCTGGGCAGGGACCCCCTAGTCACTCGTTTCCTCCGTGGTACACTAAGGCTGAGACCTGCGGCACAGACCAGGGTGCCTGCCTAGGACTTGCCCGTGGTACTCCTAGGCTTGTCCCAGCCACCCTTTGAACCTCTAGAGGATATCTCTATCAAGTACCTCTCGCTTAAGACCCTTCTTTTGCTGGCAATCACCTCGCTTAAGAGGGTCGGGGACCTTCAGGCCCTCTCGGTGGCCCCATCATGTCTTGAGTTTGCGCCCGGGATGGCGAAAGCTTTCCTCCACCCGAGGCCAGGCTACGTCCCCAAGGTTCCCACTAATGTGGCTCGGTCTATCACGCTGCAGGCCTTCTGCCCTCCCCCATTTGACGATCATGAGCAGGAGCACAAGAACAAGGTCTGTCCAGTGCGAGCGCTGGACGCTTACGTTCTCAAGACTTCCACTTGGCGTAAGTCGGACCAACTGTTCGTTTGCTTTGGGGCTCCCGAGGGGGCTCCAGCTTCCAAGCAAACTCTAAGCAGGTGGATAGTCGAGGCTATCTGTCTAGCTTACGAGTCGGCCGGTCATGCTTCTCCTTTGAGGGTCCGAGCCCACTCCACTAGGAGCATGGCGGCATCCAAGGCTCTCCTCTCCGGAGTCTCCTTGTCCGATGTTTGTGCTGCGGCTGGCTGGTCCTCACCGCACACATTCATGAGGTGCTACCAGCTAGACCTCGATGCCGCCCCGGGAACCAGGGTGCTCTCTCAGTGAGCTGGGACACACCCGGATGCTGACGTCGCTGAGGTGGCGTTGGCATAGCGTTCCCCTAGTGCTTCGACAGAGCTCGAGTTCCCAGAAAGGGAACGTCTCGGTGTTACGTATGTAACCCTGGTTCCCTGAGGGGAACGAGACGCTGTGTCTTGGCCTCAGCTCCTGGCGCCTCCGGGCCCGCTTCAGGCATTCATGGCTGACGCGCCCCGGTTTCAGACGCGCCTTTATGCTCTTCCTCATGACGTCACCGGCTGCGGCCGGCAGTGACGCATTCACACGCGTTCGTTTCTCATTGGTTGCATAGATCTTCACGTGACTCACGCAAGGCTATTTCCCCTAGTGCTTCGACACAGCGTCTCGTTCCCCTCAGGGAACCAGGGTTACATACGTAACCCGAGACGTTTTTCGCCGCACTTCTGAACTCCCCGTGTTAACCCTATCACTGCCGATGCAAAACAAAACAGCAACTAAGAGTCTGTTCTATTCGCTATTCTTCCCTGGGGTACATATTTATTTATTTTTTGACAGGGAGTATGTTTTCTTGCACTGAACAAGAGCAGCAGATATGAAGTTCAGATAACCGTCACACAGGTGTTCATATGTGTCACGTGATCAACCACTAAATTCACACGTGTTTTCACGCGATATCTGGCACTGATCCAAAAAAAAATGCGCTCAGAGCTTGTCACTTATCACAACAATTCAGTGTTTTCAACCACACAAGATTTCTTTTAGGTTTCAACAAGTTGAGTCAAGTTTGTGACTATTTTGAATTATCTATTATATAGCGCTTTTTGTGACTGCGCTATGTCAGGTGACAAGCATGACACGTTGCCATGGAAACAATAAGGCGAAAGTTCCAAAATGGGGGGAGGGGGGCGCGCAAAATGTTTACCTCTTCCTAGGGGGGGCGTGACAGAAAATAATTGAGAAGCACTGGTATAAAGTCATTGTAAATGTATTTTATATGTAGAATGAATGATATGTAAATATGATTAAAAAACAAAAAATCTGAGCTCGGTCTGCTGGCCTGGTAGGTGCCCCCCCCAAGCACAAAAGTGAAACTCCGCCTATGTAGGGAACGACTGCTTTATAATCAGACGCAGCTAATCCACCAGAGCCAGAGCTTTGGAGTGAAACATCTGGCGACAGAAATAGACAGATGATCGTCATGGACATTAAAATAATCTTGCTTTCAGTTCTAATGGCACACATGTGCACAGCCACCATTAATGGTAAGTAGATCATTTCAATATGCAGAAAAAGTAACTTAATTTTATGCCTTAATGATTCATAACTTCATACAATGTGACTGAAAACTTTATAGTGTCTATTACGTTATGAGTGTCATGAATTTTCATTTGCTTTAACAATTCATAATGTGTTTTACAACTTTAACTTATTTATTTCACTACCTTTACGGAGTAATTGATGATTACTGCCTTAGTTCAACTAGGACATTTTATAAATGTGCCTCAGAAAAAAAACATTACTGGTGTGCAGCTTGAGACTAAACAATGGCACTGATATATATTTGAAGATTTCCCAGTGCCGCAGCTGCTTTCAGTTAAAACGGCATAAACATTCATTTTCACTTTTTTTTTTTACATCCAAAAATACTCAGAGAAGATGTCAGAAAAAGCTCAGAACAACAGCTGGGATTTATTTATTTGGGGTTAATCAGAGTCTGCTGCTATTATGAGCTTGAGTTCATTCTGAAGTTCATTTTTTCATGTTTCATGTTGCATAGTTTGTAATAGTTTGATTATATTCATATTTCTTTTTTACTTCACAAAACCTGTTTTTTTGTAAACAGGTTCACTGGAATACCAATTCTTTTTGTTTAACAAAAATGTAATACATATTTAATTATTATTATTATTTAAATCTGTTGAATTCCACAGGTAGTTCGATTTTTTTTAAATGTACTTTAAGCGATGCAATAATAATGTTTTAAAGCTAATTATCATTATGATAATATGGTGATGATAATAATAATGATGCGTTTGTAAAACTTGTTATACAAGTTATTGAGCTAAAGATTGCATTACGTTCTGAGAATTAATATATTATGAAAACTTTATTCCAATAATAATGTAAAACGTTTTATATTATAGAAATAGGCATCTAATCATAATGGGGATTAAAATAGTCTTGCTTTCAGTTGTAACTGCACACGCGTGCAATGCCACCATTAACGGTGAGTATATCATCAGTTTAAAGTTTATTCCTTAAATACTATACACCAGGGGTGTCAAACTCATTTTCACCGAGGGCCACATCAGCATAATGGCTGTCCTCAAAGGGCCAGATGTAACTTATAAACGTAACTAAATGTAATCGAATGTAATGTATAATAAATGTAACTACTCCTTAATGTTAAATAACTCATAATTTATTATAACTTATTCAAGTGACAATTACAGTTGCATAGAAAACATATGTTTGCTTGTTGCTCTAACATAAATTCTTTTAAATTTTTTCAGCTTATGAAAACCCACATAACTCCATTAATGATCAAACTGTGCAAGTGAATAAAGAAAAATAACATAAAAGTGAGCTGCAAAGAACATGTATGACACATGTAGCATTTTACAAAAAAAAGGCTGTGCACAGCCTTGCATCCAACTGATGGTTTGATGACAACAATTTGTCTGCATACACACATAAGACCTGCAAACATTAAATAATTACATTATTGTCAGGTGTTGCAGACAAGTGGAGATTTTATTGTTACAAAGACAAAAATAAAACAGAACCAAAAACCACCCCGAGGGGGAAAACAAGACTTGACTTGACTTGACTTGAGACCAGACATGAAACATGAACATGAAACATGAACATGAAACATGAAACATGAAACATGAACATGAAACATGGAACATGGAACATGGAACATGGAACATGGAACATGGAACATGGAACATGGAACATGAACATGAACACAACCTATAAACGACGAGCAACCAGCACAAGACAGCAGACAATGGGAGAATAAGTACACATGGGAGGATCGTTAATTGATTAGGACACAGCTGGGAACAAATCAAACTAATGACAATGAAACAAGACGGGCGGGGTAACAGACAAGACAAGAACATGTAGCCAATGCTGACGCGTATTGCTGCATGATCACATTAAACAAAGACGACACACAGCTGGTGACAACCAAACTGCGCATGACAGAAAGCACAACAAGAAAGCACACAGACCAGAGCGCAGCTCGCGTAAAGCTTGAAACCGCCAGCTAACATGACATAGAGCTGCAAGAATGAGTAATCACTAGGGATGGGCCATACCTGACTTTTTAAATTCGATACCATACCGATATTTTTGGGTATAATTTTACCGATATCGATACCGATTATTTCTTAAATGTGTCTGTGATTTTTCCAAAAAAAAAAGTAAAGTAAAAAAAATAAATAAATAAATAAATAATATATATATATATATATATATATATATTTATATTACACTTAAAGGCAAATTACATCCACATATGACACATAAGCCATATTGGCCATTAATAAATTTATTACAAAAGTAAATTTGACAACAAATAAATAAAAATGTTTAAAATAATACAGCCTATAATCTGCCGTTTGAAAAGTAGCACCACACCAAGCTAGCTTTCTTTCTGTGTAGGCTACGTGTGGGCAGGGCACATTGCTCGAGTTTCTCACAGTCATCACGTGAGACGGGTGAGCTAAATGTCAGAGGGGGATTTCAGTTTTAGCACAAACATTAAACAGATGTACAGAAAACACTTTTTGCAGAAATTATTAATTTAATTTTAATATCAATATTTTTGTGGAGATATCGATACAAGTAAGTAGCTTGTGAGTATCGATATATAGATACTGCAGCATCGATATGCCTATGCCTAGTAATCACCTGTTCTCACCGGCTCACGACAAGGACGAACACACGAGTTATGAATGCCCGAATCCCGATCCAAAACCGAAACTAAACCAGACTAATGTATCGGGACCGGACATCATAACTCGCACAATAGACTTCACACAGATACGCGTTCCCGCGACTCGAACACTCGAAGCCGCGCGCATGCACACACAACTCGAGACATTCCGGTAGTGTCAGAGCCCTGCTACAAAACCAAGAGATTACTAGACCGAATGTGATAGAACCCTGACAATTATTATTGTACTCTTTGACAACCGACACCGCCTTGTAACAGAAAAGACATACCGGTCTTTCTCCTTGAAGCACAAACAAGTATTCGCCTTCCCATCTTTCTTGAAACAGTCTTCCGTCTGCATCAACTTTTCTCTTTCTGGACATTTTGTGATCATTATTTATATCTCAATTCCACTCGTTGGCATGGACACTGCCGCGGGTAGCTTAGTCGAAAGGCATTGTGGGAAATGTAGTTTTTGGTCAAAGCACGCTCTTAATTTATTTTTTATTTTTTTTATTTTTAGACACTCAAAACTTTTAAGCTCTCGCGGGCCACATAAAATGACATAGCGGGCCACATCTGAGTTTGACACATGTGCTATACACCATGGTACAATGCGTTTAAAACAATTCTGTAATAAAAAAAGCGAAAGAAATTCAAGAGATGTTATACACCCACAAAGCAATATAAGACAAACCACATAAGGCACTGAGATGAGGTCCTCAGCACTCTCTCCTGCGGGACGAGTTTGACAATGTCTGCCAAAAGCAATACAGAGAAGAGCAATGTTTCCCAGGCTTTGATGATCGGGAGGGGACATGTTCAGTTGAGTTAGTTGCAATGTCATATAAACTCTAGGGAACCGTTATGTTGTGGCCAAAAGATATTTCATGGGATCGTCATATTAACTCTAGGGAATGTATTAATATGTCAGGGCCAAATATATATAATTGAATTGGAATGTCATACCAACTCTAGGGAACCGTTAATATGTTGTGGCCAAAAGTTATTATTTGATGGGAACATCAAATTAACTCATATTTGTTGTGGCAAAGCTAACAACTCGTCACCACAACTTATTAGGCTACTAATAAATTAATATTCTGAATTACAAAAGAACTAAGAATAACAAAAGTGTGCATTTAAGAAATTAATATATTAACCTGTATTATTGTCACAGTCTCGTCATGTCTTTCACATCCAGGTCCCTTCTGTGTATCCTACACCTGTCCTGCTTCAATTATCCTGTTAGTCGTGTCAGCTGCTTCCCATTTCCTCTTGTATAAATTAAACTAATTAACTGTCAGGGTTCAGTCACTACAGTCTAGTTTTCTTGTGTTTTGCGACAGAGCCATGAAACTGCCATATTGTCGTGTTTTCCTGTGAGTGTTCGACTTTGAACTTTTATGTATACTATATAGTGATGGGCAAAGCGAGGCTTCATGAAACACTAAAACACTTGAATTAAATGTGCCGTATTGTTTCGAGGCTTCGAAACTCTATACCGACACCCGTCTCCACGGCGACATCTAGTGGTCAATTGCACATGTCTGAAACTTTGACAACAATCCATAAAAAAAATCCATTGTATTTGTGTGACGAGTGGCGAGTGGCGAGTTTTCTCTCTCTTTCTCTCTCTCTCTCTCTCTCTCTCTCTCTGTATATATATATATATATATATATATATATATATATATATATATATATATATATATATATATATATATATATATATATATATATATATATATATATATATATATGTATATATATCTTTATGAAAGATATATCTTATATATCTAAAGATTTATCTTTATGATTTATGAAAGTATATATATATATATTAATCTTTATATTAATATTTGAATCTATATATAAATGTATATATCTATGAATCTATATATATATATATTTGATTCTATATCTATCTATCTATCTATCTATCTATCTATCTATCTATCTATCTATCTATCTATCTATCTATCTATCTATCTATCTATCTATCTATCTATCTGTCACTGTCTGTAGTCTATCAGTAAATATGTTTAATTTAAATGTAGCCTAAATATAAGCTAGAGTCACGTGACATTGTTGTTTTGATTCACAGTTTCGGTTCAGTGTTTCGAAACATCTACGCTTCGGGATCTCTACACTGTCTCGAAACGCAGGTTTCGCGCCAGCCATCCCTAATACTATATAAAGTATAGATTTAAAAAACACCCAATCAATAGACTAATCTTGCAAGGGCTCAATATTGACTCATACCAAAAATGAACAAAAGAAATCAAGCGTTGCGTTAGTTCTCTTTGGTCGTGTTTGTCACGCTTGCATCAGCTGACAATGACACCTATCACATCATCCCTATATAAGCTCACATATAATAATATCAAGACAATGATAAAAAAAAGAGTTATAAAAACTAACACCTTAATGTATTTCCTCTCGCACAGACAAGGCTGGAGGCAGCAGGACTGTTCCCGGTTATGGTGCAGAGCTGCGGGCATCCAGCGGAGACAGGACTGGAGGACCGGCTGAGCTCCTGGATGATGAAGGTGAGGCAGGATACTGTAGCTCAATCGGTAGAGCATTGGTGTTTAAATGTATTTTTTAGAGAAGCAAGAACTGATTACAATGTCAATGTGTTCCTTGAATTTAATGTAAGTCACTTTGGATAAAAGCGTCTGCCAAATGCATAAATGTAAATGTAAAATGATGAGATTAATGGCTGTAATTCGTCTTCCCAAGTTGTCTCGGTTATTGTCTCTATGCTGTCTAGAAACAGCACTGAATCAGGACAGGTAGATGGTACAGGGTGGGAAGCAGTACCTCTGTGTTCAGGTCTGTCAACAAATACTTGACCGCTGTGATCTGTGCAATGATGTTCGTAACTCATTTTCCAATTTTAGAGGTCAGTTGTTCTGTCACAAAGCATGATGGTGATGATGATGATGAAGAGTTCAAAAAATACTTTATTAAAAACAATCAATAATCCATATAGGTGTCACAACAGCAGTGTATCTACACACACGTAGAAAACACGAACAACAACCGGCAACTGAGGAGTGAGCAGAACCCTAACCCTAACTAAATACAACAGCTGTGATGATTAGTGTCCATGGTGATTTACATGTGGTGGGAAAACTGAAACAAAAGAACATGTGACTAAATGAAAACAAATTAAGAATCCTTTTGATGTGACAGTGTGACAATATATGTCTAAAGTACTATTAGATCAAGTTCTAAGATGTAATTTGTGTGATATGTGCACCACGCGACGAGCGTTTGCAGTTGGTGTCAACTTCTATCAGGTTTATTGTTGCCTTTTTATATAACAAATATATTTTTTATCCATTTTTAAGCCTTTTTCATCCATTACATTTTTATCACTTTTGTAACAAAGCAGTCCTGAAAATATAGATACATTCACAAACCACAAAATAAACAAAGGAAAATCTACATTGTATGACAAGTCTCATCCTCATTTATATTACTAAGTAACATCAGTTTATTTGTCAGCTGTGATGCAGGGGAACTCCTTAATGCTGGTTTCTCTTCTTTCAAGGACTATGTGGTGAACTTGCAAGCGCTGCCCCCAGAGGAATTTAAAGCTAGAGAGGACGGACAGCATTGTATATGTGGTCTTTATTAATCAAATAAGAATGTTCCCATAAGGAGATGGGGGATTCATGAGTGTGCATGTCTCACGTGATTGTGTAAAAAAAGAGTAAGAGAAAAGAATAAGAAAAGAGGTACATTCTCCACTACTTCTGTCCTGAAACAGACATAAAACAGTATACATGAATATCAACCAATATACAAAACAGTAGTAATACACACAATGTCCTGGAAAGATGCGTGTTCATTCACAGAAAGGATTGTCTATGAATTAATATGAAGAAAAGGTCTGTTCTTTTGGACTTTAAGTGTGTTTCTCAAAAGAATAAAATTCTTATACTGATATCCCTCCTGCAGTATCATGAGGTTCTGTAAAATTATTTCTGGATTTTCTTATTTTTTTATTCTTCTTATAGAATTTGTGAGGTCTGTATGAGCCTGAATCAGCAGGCCTGTACTATATGGACTATAAATTGCTTTGGATAAAAATCAGAAAAAAGTATTTTCTTAAATATGCCCAGATTCTCTTAATTATTCCCTGGTGAAATTATGAGAGCTTTTACTAATGGTATTTTGTGTTGATTTCAGATTATGACTGGGATCTTTCTCTTTCATCAAACAACCGTTCAACAAAGGATTTGGGTAATATGCAACACTATCTCATCTCAGTTTGTAACCATTTAGCAAAATTAGTAGCTTATTCGTATAAATTTGTATAATTTAATTCTGTTAGGTTATAAGTAATAAAGTTTTTGTACGATATGCTCACGCCCCAGTGAGAGTAATGTTTAGGGGTGGATCTTATGCTTACTTTTTTTTATAATTGTCTGCTTTATTGGTATTTGACCTTCACTCATTGTGTTTTGTGCTAGTTGTATCCCCCTTCATTATAGCTGAGAACTATCAACCAGTTCCAGCAGAAGTATATAGTGACAATGGTACAATAATCCAACGTACATCAAACATCTCAGTCAAGTCTGCTGAATTTCTCAAAGGCCCAGTGGTCACACGCATCATGCCCTCAATCTACATCTTCATCATCCTCATTAGTTTGCCTCTGAACGCATTGGCTTTGGTCACATTCATCTGTAAGATTCCAGTGAAGAAACCAGCTGTGATCTACATGACTCACCTGGCGTGTGTGGATCTGCTCTTCACCCTGCTGCTTCCTCTGAAGATCCACTACCAGCTGAACGCTTCAGATTGGGTGTTCGGTGAGGTGGCGTGTCGTGTGCTCAGTGCAGCTTACTACTGCTACATGTACTGCTCAATACTACTGATGATGTGCATGAGTGTGGACAGACTGCTGGCTGTGGTGTTTCCCATCGCCTCTCTAACCTGGAGGAGTGCAAGGAAGGCTATGTGTGTTTGTGTGCTGGTCTGGCTGCTGGCGATCGCTGGTACAGTGCCACTTCTCTCAATGAGACAAACGATCAAGATTAAGGATGTGGGCATCACTTGTCATGACGCAGTACTCAACAACGACCCTTTTATTCTGTATTACGTGTACATGTTCTCCATCCTCTCCTGCCTCTACTTCTTCTTGCCGCTGATTGTCACCTTAGTGAGCTACTTTACTATCATATATGTACTCAGTGCAAAGTCTAAACATGTAGCAACATCATCATCATCTTCAGGCAACCGAAGAAAAGATGTGATTATGGCAATTGCCGTGCTGGTTGAGTTTGTGGTGTGTTTTGCTCCAACCAATGGCATCCTGTTGTTCCACTGTGTTCGTTTAGCTACTAGAGGGCAGGGAGATTCATCATATGCTGTTTACATGTTGGCTGTGTGTTTGGGGAGCTCAAGTGTTTTTCTAGATCCTCTTCTGTACTACTTTGGCTCGTCTCAGTGCAGACAGCAAATCAAATCTGTGTTTTGGTGCAGAAAGGCAAAAAAAGTGACTACACCATCAAACACATGAAATGCTCTCACTACAACTGCACAATATAAAACAAAAATGAAGTAGCTCTTCTTTTTTTAACTTTTTTAAAACATGTTCTTGTTTGACAAGCTCACCACATTGAATTAATCCGCTAGTATTAACCAACGTGGGTTGATGTGATATAGTTAAATTTCTCTGTATGCACACATATTATTCTATTCACTATGCATCATGCAATATATTGACAATATGTAGATACTGTGCTTTGTCAGTGAAGGGTTTGGTTATAATGCATAACATATTATCTGAATATTATCATGCATATATGTATATCATCCATATCCATTTATATTAATAAATAAAATAATAATAATAATAAATATGTAATAGCAATAATTTGTTCATTGATTTTACATATTTAGGTTCTGCATTTGAACAGAGGCTGTGATTAATCAATTATCTAACTCACAGTGTTAATCTGTATGTCTTCCCAAAATAAATAAACTATCAGCATATACCTTTCTGACAGACATATATACAGTATATGACACTGTGCTTAACACATTTTAGATAGCTAGGTATTTCATAAAGTGAGTTACACCAAACATGTGCATACAGAGATTGTGCACACTGTTCTGGAAAGCGTTTCCCAGGTCTCCTTTAGCTGTAGAGCTGATTCTCTCTACATTCATGATGAAAACAGTCCTCATTTAGGTAACTGCAGTCTTTCCAGTAAACATTGCCAGAACAATGACACACAGACTGGTCTGTTAATGAACCTGGGAGAACCTTTCCACTCAAATTATAATAGGCTATTGTTTTGTGTAATGTTACATTTTTGATTTTGCTTATTATGTCTTAAATACTGCCGTGAGTCATTTTTCACTATTGTTTGCCTTGGTGAACAGTTGAGATTCACTTCACATTCTTGGGATACTCCAATTATACATATGTAAACATAATAATTAAATTCAAATCCTTTCAAATATATCCTGTGAATAAATCCATATCTCTTTGACAGATTGATGCATACGTCTACGAAATGTCTGTTAAAGAGCGCTTCATCTGGAACGCATTTGCTGTGTAAAAACATCTGAGAAACGTCTTTAAAATGTCAGTTTTGCATTCATTCTAAATCATAAAAATCTTAAAGACATTGTCTATTTAACATCTGACAGGAAATGCCCTATAGACGTATTGGAGATGAGCAAACATTCTTACAGGTACGTCTTACAGATGTAAACACATCAAATAGACATCTCCGAGTTGAACATGTAATGAGGGTGGTCTCTGGTGGTGTGTTCGGATCACCTGCTTTGATGTGCTGCAAAAAAAGACGTTTCATTGCTGTTTTACTTGTATCTGTTCTTCATCCTCCTCTGCATTTACTTCTTCATGCCGCTTGGTGAGCTACTCCACCGTACTATATGTGCTCAAATCCTTAGTCAAGGACAGAAGAGCCGTCATGGCTACTGCTGTGCTGAATGAGTTTATGGTGTGATTTTGCATCATCCAATGCCTTCCTTTGTACCACTGTGTTCGTTTAGCTACTGAAGGAAACAAAAGAGTACCTTTCCGACTTACCTGTTGGATGTGTTTGGGTTGTGCAAGTGTTTTCCTGGACCCTCTACTGTACTATTTTGGCTCGTCTCAGCGCAATTAGAAAATCTGCTCTGTTTTGAGATGCAGACAGGCAAAAAGAGCAAATACATAACCGTGAAGCCAGAAAATCTGAATAATAATAATGATATTAGTAATTACATTTCAATTACACACAATGTGTCAATGTGTCTAAAAGGCACATTTTCTAAGTCTCCATAAGAAGAATACTAATACAACTAAAATAAAATATGTATTTAAGCACATTTAAATTACCCTGGATATATCAACATCATTGTTATCGTCAGAGGTGAGCTCTATCCTGCTTTAAAGTGAATTAATTAATTCAAATGTATTCACAAAGTATCTTTCCCAGTATTAATCAATATATTAAGTGTATGCAATGACTCTGCATGTAATATACATGTATAGAAAATTGTATCACAATCTTTAACGACAACTACATGCATTCAGAGACTGGCTGTGTCATTGAATGTATGTAGCCTATGTATCTATCTATCAATGGATTTATGTGATTCTACAATAAAAAATAATAGCGATAAAAAAACTGTAAATAACATTTGATCGTTTATTTATTTTAAACATTTTACATGACACAGAGGTTGTGATTGATCAATCCTCTAGATGGCAGTGTTTATCCATGTCTTCCCAACGCATAGACCCTGCAGGCTGCATGTCTTTAATGTCGTCTAGATTACATAACCAAAATGTACACTACCAGTCCGTCGTTAAATATATTCAGAAGGTTCTTACTCATTTTGAAGGTGGTGCTAAATTAATTAAATGGTATAATTGTATGCGTAGAAACAATAATGCGGTGTGTCATTTGAAGAAACCGTGAGGACCGTAGATGTTAAGATGTATAGATTAAGCAACAATCAAATTATTGATTGTTTGTAAGGTTTTCACTCGACCTATTTTAGTAGACAGACATCATTTCTACTTATATCGATCTTATATCTACTTATATACATTTCTAACGGTCTTTGAATTGTTACATGATGTTCTTTGAGAATAAAGGCGAGCGTGTTGCGCGAGGAGAAAAACTGAAGCGTCAAAAAGCGTTCTTTTTTAGGTACATTTGAGTTATGTACTTGCAGCTGAGGACATATAATATACTGTATATGTATTATTTAAAACTGTTCACTTTATATACCTGTGTGAAACGGTGTCGCTCTGAAGGGCGTCGTCCTGATTCGGTCACGTGACTTTGTCGGATGCCGCAACACACCTGGATATAAAGAGCTGATTCTATTTATGTTTAAGATAAAGAGTCAAGCTCAGTGAATCACTGTCGGTTTTATGCAGTTTCGCAAGATAATGGCCCACCGGTTGACCTGGATTTACGCCGCTTCTGTTAATCAACGTGACCCTGTCTAGTCAAAGAACTTGTTTTCCTATATAAATTTAGCGAAAATTGTCTTTCAATACTTCCATATACGAAAACGTTTTATTTGATTGTTTCCTACTGAGAACCGTTTTAGTTACAAAAGTTTAGACAGTTATATTGAGATTTACTCTGATTTGTCTAAAAATAAGTGTTTAACTTTGTATGGTATAATATAGACCTAATATAAAGGACCTTTCAGTTTTAAGTATAAAAGATATACATTGTTTAAACCTGAAAGTATAGAACAAAAAGTTTTTAAAGCATGTTTTCTGCTGCTATATTTAGCTTTTGCTATGAGTAATAATAATGATGTTCCATTACAGCAGACAGATTTCATAACTTGCATGTTGAAATTATTTGTACCTTGTATGAATCATTTAAGACCTGTAATGATGTAAATCTCTCTATCTATCCAGATTCTTCCTTGGATATAGGCTTTACTGGTGATGAAGATGAGAATGGTGTATTCGTGACGTCCACTGCTGTTGGTGTTCTGAAGAGCAAGCTCACCCAGATCTTCTTCCCAGTGGTGCTCATCATCGTCTTCATCGTGGGCTTGTCGGCCAACGCTGTGGCCATCTGGGTGTTCCTCTTTAGGACGAAAAATAAGCATCCCTCATCCATTTTCATGTCCAACCTTGCACTCACGAACATGTCAAAAACATGTTTCTTTGTCGCAGCGAGCGCACCGCACAGAGGATTCGAGTTTCCTTCAGCGCATTGAAGTATTTAAAGAAAAACAGTACCTACACGTCACACTCGGGAAACACCCAGACTACTTTTTTTTCTGTTATTTCTTATGGAAAAAATAATTTGAGAAGCAATTCGAGTTATGAGCTTGGCCCTGGAACGGATTATGCACGTATCTCAAGGTATTACTGTATAGTGAATTATTTTATTTATTTTTTAGAATAGAGATTGCTTCAAAGCAGCTTTACAGAGATAACCAGAAAACAATGCAATAAAGTTTGTTTTGGCTGTATAGCAGCTCTAGAAGAGCAGGCCAATCAATAATATTAATTGTCCCCAACTCAATATTAAGAATTGAGTGTCCCCAACTAAGCAAGCCAGAAGCGACAGTCGCAAGAAAACAAAGCTCTAGCAGGAGATGAAATGAAGAACAGAATGGAGAAAAAAAACCTTGGGAGAAATCAGGCTCAGCTGGCAACAACTACAAACAGATTTTGGATTCTGATTTTGCATTGTTCGCCATTTGTATTTTTTTCTGCATATAATTTAAGAAAGTTAAGGAAAGTAGGGGGTTTGATGGCATTTTATTTTGGTATATCTTTTCACCTTGTTTTGTTTGAGGGAGGTAGGCAAGTCAAATATTTTGTTTTCTTTATTTTTTTGTTTAGGAAAGTAGCGGCTCTGACAGATCATTTCTGTTTGTTATTTTGGCCTTGTCTACACCTGAAGCTAAACCCCTTTGAACGTATTATTATTTGACATCTCTCTGGTAATGAGACTTTCATCCTTTTTCTGTTACGGCTGACCCATAGCAGTCGTAACAAGTACATGATTATGATATAGACAACATTTCAGGTCAGAAGTCAGATTGAGATCGGGACACTCAAAATGAAAAAGTGCTTTCATGCACTGCTCAACGTCACACCGACACTCTCTGAAGAGCTTCTTCCTAGTTTGTTGAATGATGACTGCAGAGCAGAGACGCTTCACACCCACTTTGAGTTTCCATTGGCTCGTTTAGTTTACACATGAAGGGGATTGGGCTCTCAGGCAAGATCCCATTTTTTCATTTCACATCTGACGTAACGTCAAACGAGACTGACTGATAGGGAACGACTGCTTTATAATCAGACGCAGCTAATCCACCAGAGCCAGAGCTTTGGAGTAAAACATCTGGCGACAGAAATAGACAGATGATCGTCATGGACATTAAAACAATCTTGCTTTCAGTTGTAATGGCACACATGTGCACAGCCACCATTAATGGTAAGTGGATCATTTCAATATGCAGAAAAAGTAACTTAATTTTATGCCTTAATGATTCATAACTTCATACAATGTGACTGAAAACTTTATAGTATCTATTATGTTATGAGTGTCAAGAATTTTCATTTCCTTCCACAATTCATAATGTGTTTCACAATTTTAACTTATTTCAATACCTTTACAGAGTTTTTTAAATTCTTTTAAGTCATAACTTTCAAATATGAAACTACATGGAATCAGTATCAGATACATTGTAAAAATTTACGATTACTGCCTGTAACAATGTCTTTGTTCAGGGAGGAAGGAGGCGGGAACCGGCAGACATTTAAAGACTTTAATGATAAATAAAACATAAATACAAACTGAAAGTAATGGCGGCAGCCCCTCGCGGTCGACTGCCGCCCACACAAAACACAACATAAAGTCCCAGGCCTGGTCCTCTCTCGTCTTCACTGTCGTCGCTCCTCCTTTTAAGCCTCCGCTCCTCCGTGAGACGAGACCGATGGCTCGCAGGTGACGCTCATTCTCAATCACGCCACCGGCTCTCGTGAGGCTCTCACGGTCCCTCGACCCCGCCCTGCTCGCCACATACCCCCAACGCCCTTCGCAGGCCGGGGGGTACTCCCGAGACTGCGCTCTACTCCCCCCTCCTCTGGGGGGCCCGATCACGGCGGCCACGGTACCTGGGGGTAAGGACAGACGAGGCGAGAGAAAAGGAAACGGAGACAAGAGGAGCGATAGCGACGAGAGAGGGGAGAGAGGAAAAAGAAAGAGAAAAAAAAAATCTTGGTCCGGTTCCCAGACACGCTGATTCTATGGAATTTGTTTTGTGCCATTAATATTGAACGAAATATTATTGAAAACGAACAAAAATACTCTCCGCGAACGAAAAAACACTAACCTCACACCAAAAAAATTAACATCATCTTCGAATAAACTGCAGGTACAAACAATGCGTAGTATGGTGCATATCAGACAGCCCAAGTAAAGGCTTATCTATCTGAGCTTATCAACTTTAGCAGTGTAGACAAATTTCATAAAATCCCTTGCAGATAAAATGCATAGACAATTTTCATACAGAACAGGAATACAACTGTATTGACTACTGTATTAAACTTACCTCAGGCTGCGAGGAGGATGTTAAATAACTTTCTATTTTAATAATGTTATTTTTAATTATTCCAGTGATTAAAGCTGAATTTACTAGATGATAAATACAGTAAAACTGTGTAATATTATAGGAGACATTTATAATGTTATTAAAAAATATGTTTCATAAATGCTCTTCCTTTCTGTTAAAAAAATTATGAAGTATAACAATGTTAAGCAAATGTTAAACATTTTCAACACTAACAATAATCTGAAAAATTTCTTGAGCCGCAAATCAGAATGACTCATGAAGGATTGTGAAGATCAATGTGACCTGATCTTCTCTCACAATGCTAAATGTAGACATAACTTTCATACAAAACAGGCATAAAACGGTATTAAACTCACCTCAGGCTGCGAGGAGGATGTTGAGGATTGGTGCTGCTCCTGGTGACGTTTCTCGTGTCTGTTAGTGTTCTGTAATAAACTATTATTATTCGCGTGTGTGTTTGTATACAGCCCCAGGTGCTCTGAAAATCGCGTCATTGACACATCAACTACTTCCGGTTCAAGGAGCCGTCAATCAAAATGGCACTAGCAAATGAGAGCGAACCTTGTTAAGCCCCGCCCACACGCTAGGTTTGAGTCAGAAAGACGAACGTAAATTTGAGAATCATAAACGAAAACTTTGAAAGCGAACACGAAAACTCTGGCAGTGAAACCGCAGTTTAGGGAACTGTCAACAAAGAATGCAGTTTATTCGAAGATGATGTTAATTTTTTGGTGTGAGGTTAGTTTTTTTCGTTCGCGGAGAGTATTTTTGTTCGTTTTCACTAATATTTCGTTCAATATTAATGGCACAAAAAAATTCCATATGATTCTCGGTCCTCGCCTGACCGAGAGACTTCCTCGCGGCGCCATGCGGTGGCACCAGACGCTGATCGCTGGCCGGCTTGCCGCCCTGCTCGCCACACTGCCTTAGTTCAACTAGGACCTTTTATAAATGTGCCTCAGAAAAAAAACATTACTGGTGTGCAGCTTGAGACTAAACAATGGCACTGACATATATTTGTAGATATCACAGTGTCGCAGCTGCTTTCAGTTAAAACGGCACAAACATTAATTTTCACTTGAGAAGTCTTAATTTTACATCCAAAAATACTCAGAGAAGATGTCAGAAAAAGCTCAGAGAAACAGCTGGGATTTATCAGAGCAATGTTTCCCACGCTTTGACGATCGGGAGGGCTGTTCCCAGTTATGGTGCAGGGCTGCGGGCATCCAGCGGAGACAGGGCTGGTAAAGGTGAAGCAAGATACTGTAGCTCAATCAGTAGAGCATTGGTGTTTACAACGCCAAGGTCATGGGTTCGATACCAGGGAAAGCAAGAACTGATTACAATGTCAATGTGTTCCTTGAATTTAATGTAAGTCACTTTGGATAAAAGCGTCTGCCAAATGCATGCAATTAATGGATATAATTCATCTTCCCAAGTTGTCTCGGTTATTGTCTCTGTGCTGTCTAGAAACAGCACTGAATCAGGACAGGTAGATGGTACAGGGTGGGAAGCAGTACCTCTGTGTTCAGGTCTGTTAACTAATATACTTGTTGTCCGCTGTGATCTGTGCAATGACTCCGTAACTCATTTTCTCAGTTGTTCTGTCACAGAGCATGATGGTGATGATGATGAAGAGTTAAAAAATACTTTAATTAAAAACAATCAATAATCTACATAGGTGTCACAACAGCAGTGTATCTGCAAACACAAACAACAACCGGCAACTGAGGAGTGAGCAGAACCCTAACTCTAACTAAATACAACAGCTGTGATGATTAGTGTCCATGGTGATTTACATGTGGTGGGAAAACTGAAACAAAAGAACATGTGACTGAATGAAAACAATCTAAGAATCCTTATGATGTGACAGTGTGACAATATATGTCTAAAGCACTGTTAGATCAAGATGTAATTTGTGTGATATGTGCACCACGCGACCAGCGTTTGCAGTTGGTGTCGACTTCTATCAGGTGTATTATTGCCTTTTTAGAACAAATATATTTTTTAATAAAAAAATTATTTTTCATCCATTACATTTTTATCACTTTTGTAACTAAGCAGTCCTGAAAATATGGATACATTCACAAACCACAAAATAAACAAAGCAAAATCTACATTGTATGACACAAGTCTCATCCTCAGTAATATAAATAAGTAACATCAGTTCAATCATTTGTCAGCTGTGATGCAGGGGAACTCCGTACTGCTGGTTTCTCTTCTTTCAAGGACTATGTGGTGAACTTGCAAGCACTGCCCCCAGAGGGATTTAAAGCTAGAGAGGACGGACAGCATTGTATATGTGGTCTTCATTAATCAAATAAAAATGTTTGATCCCATAGGGAGATGGGGGATTCATGAGTGTGCATCTCACGTGATTGTGTAAAAAAGAGTAAGAGAAAAGAATAAGAAAAGGGGTACATTCTCCACTACTTCTGTCCTGAAACAGACATAAAACAGTATACATGAATATCAACCAATATACAAAACAGTAGTAATACACACAATGTCCTGGAAAGATGCGTGTTCATTCACAGAAAGGATTGTCTATGAATTAATATGAAGAAAAGGTCTGTTCTTTTGGACTTTAAGTGTGTTTCTCAAAAGAATAAAATTCTTATACTGATATCCCTCCTGCAGTATCATGTGGTTCTGTAAAATTATTTCAAGATTTTCTTATTTTTTATTCTTCTTATATAAGAATTTGTGAGGCCTGTATGAGCCTGAATCAGCAGGCCTGTACTATATGGACTATAAATTGCTTCAGATAAAAATCTGAGAAAGTATTTTCTTAAATATGCCCAGATTCCCTTAATTATTTTCTGGTGAAATTATGAGAGCTTTTACTAATGGTATTTTGTGTTGATTTCAGATTATGACTGGGATCATTTCCTTTCATCAAACAACCGTTCAACAAAGGATTTGGGTAATATGCAACACTATCTCATCACAGTTTGTAACCATTTAGCAAAATTAGTAGCTTATTCGTATAAATTTGTATAATTTAATTCTGTTAAGTTATAAGTAATAAAGTTTTTGTACGGTATGCTCACACACCAGTGATAGTAATGTTTAGGGGTGGATCTTATGCTTACTTTTTTGGATAATTGTCTGCTTTATTGGTATTTGACCTTCACTCATTGTGTTTTGTGCTAGTTCAATCAACCTTTTATCAAATAGTTCCAGCAGAAGTATACGGTCCCAATGGTACAATAATCCAATCTACATCAAACATCTCAGTCGAGTCTGCTGAATTTCTCAAAGGCCCAGTGGTCACACGCATCATGCCCTCAATCTACATCTTCATCATCCTCATTAGTTTGCCCCTGAACGCATTGGCTTTGGTCACATTCACCTGTAAGATTGGAAAGAGGACACCACCTGTGATCTACATGACTCACCTGGCGTGTGTGGATCTGCTCTTCACCCTGCTGCTTCCTCTGAAGATCCACTACCAGCTGAACGCTTCAGATTGGGTGTTCGGTGAGGTGGCGTGTCGTGTGCTCAGTGCAGCTTACTACTGCTACATGTACTGCTCAATACTACTGATGATGTGCATGAGTGTGGACAGACTGCTGGCTGTGGTGTTTCCCATCGCCTCTCTAACCTGGAGGATCGCAAGGAACGCCAAGTATGTTTGTGTGCTGGTCTGGCTGCTGGCGATCGCTGGTACAGTGCCACTTCTCTCAATGAGACAAACGATCAAGATTAAGGATGTGGGCATCACTTGTCATGACGCAGTACTCAACAACGACTTCTCCATCCTCTCCTGCCTCTACTACTTCTTGCCGCTGGTTGTCACCTTAGTGAGCTACTTTACTATCATATATGTACTCCGTGCAAAGTCTGATCGCGTAGCAACATCATCATCATCTTCAGGCATCCGAAGAAAAGATGTGATTTTGGCTACTACCTTGCTGGTTGAGTTTGTGGTGTGTTTTGCTCCAACCAATGGCATCCTGTTGTTCCACTGTGTTCGTTTAGCTACTGGAGCGGAGGGAGATACATCATATGTTGTTTACCTGTTGGTTGTGTGTTTGGGGAGCGCAAGTGTTTTATTAGATCCACTTCTGTACTACTTTGGCTCGTCTCAGTTCAGACAGCAAATCAAATCTGTGTTTTGGTGCAGAAAGGCAAAAAAAGTGACTTCACCATCAAACACATGAAATGCTCTCACTACATGTCAGGAAATCTGAATAATAATAATTAAAATAATAATTCATTGAAATTAGACACGTTGACTTTTAAAACAAAATACCATTACATTTGGAAAAGTTTAACCTGTCACAAATGAAAAGCACATTTTCTAAGTCTCCATAAGAACAAAATCAACTGAAATAAAATATGTATTTAAGCACATTTAAATTACCCTGGATATAATATCACCATCATTGTTATCGTCAGAGGTGAGCTTTATCCTGCTTTAAAGTGTATTCATTTATTCAAATGTATTCACAAAGTATCTTTCCCAGTATTAATCAATATATTAAGTGTATGCAATGGCTCTGCATGTGATACACATGTATAGAAAACTGTATCATAATCTTTAACGACAACTACATGCATTCAGCAACTGCCTGTGTCATTGAAAAATCTATCTATCTATCTATGGATTTACGTGATTCCACAATAAAAAATAATAGTGCATAAAAAGTGCTATAACATTTTATCGTTTATTTATTTTAAACATTTTACATTACACAGAGGCTGTGATGGATCAATCCTCTAGATGGCAGTGTTTATCCATGTCTTCCCAACGCATATGCTGCATGTCTTTAATGTCGTCTAGATTACATAACCAAAATTTACACTACCAGTCCGTCGTTAAATATATTCAGAAGGTTCTTACTCATTTTGAAGGTGGTGCTAAATTAATTAAATTTTATAATTGTATGCGTAGAAACAATAATGCGGTGTGTCATTTGAAGAAACCACGGAGACCGTGGTTATAGATGTTAAAATGTATAGATTAAGCAACAATCAAATGATTGATTGTTTGTAAGGTTTTCACTCGCCCTACATTAGTAGAAAGTCATCACTTCAACTTATATCTTTACTGGTGCTAAATACATTCCTAACGGTCTTTGAACTGTTACATGATGTTGTTTGAGAATAAAGGCGAGCGTGTTGCGCGAGGAGAAAAACTGAAGCGTCAAAAATGAAACAGAGGGAAGCTTCATAAGGTTCTTTTTCAGGTACATTTGAGTTATGTACTTACAGCTGAGGAAATATAATATACTGTAAATGTATTATTTAAAACTGTTCACTTTATATACCTGTGTGAAACGGTGTCGCTCTGAAGGGCGTCGTCCTGATTCGGTCACGTGACTTTGTCGGATGCCGCAACACACCTGGATATAAAGAGCTGATTCTATTTATGTTTAAGATAAAGAGTCAAGCTTAGTGAAATACTGTCGGTTTTATGCAGTTTCGCAGGATAATGGCCCACCGGTTGACCTGGATTTACGCCGTGCTTCTGTTAATCAACGTGACCCTGTCTAGTCAAAGTAAGAACTTGTTTTCCTATATAAATTTAGCGAAAATTGTCTTTCAATACTTCCATATACGAAAACGTTTTATTTGATTGTTTCCTACTGAGAACCGTTTATATAAGTTACAAAAGTTTAGACAGTTATATTGAGATTTACTCTGATTTGTCTAAAAATAAGTGTTTAATTTTGTATGGTATAAAATAGACCTAATATAAAGGACCTTTCAGTTTTAAGTATAAAAGATATACATTGTTTAAACCTGAAAGTATAGAACAAAAAGTTTTTAATGCATGTTTTCTGCTGCTATATTTAGCTTTTGCTATGAGTAGTAATAATGATGTTCCATTACAGCAGACAGATTTCATAACTTGCATGTTGAAATTATTTGTACCTTGTATGAATCATTTAAGACCTGTAATGATGCATGTGGAGTAAATCTATCTATCTATCTATCCAGATTCTACCTTGGATAGAGGCTTTACTGGTGATGAAGATGAGAATGGTGTATTCGTGACGTCCACTGCTGTTGGTGTTCTGAAGAGCAAGCTCACCCAGATCTTCTTCCCAGTGGTGCTCATCATCGTCTTCATCGTGGGCTTGCCAGCCAACGCTGTGGCCATCTGGGTGTTCCTCTTTAGGACGAAAAAGAAGCATCCCTCATCCATTTTCATGTCCAACCTTGCACTGGCGGACCTGTTGTTCATAATCTGGATTCCTCTAAAAATTGCGTATCGTTTTAATGGGAATAACTGGATCTACGGCGAAGCCCTGTGCAAAGTGCTGGTGGGCTTTTTCTATGGGAACATGTATTGTTCAACTGCTTTCATTGCGTGTATTAGTGTCCAGAGGTATTGGGCCATAGTACATCCTCTTTCCCAGCAGAAACGGAACAACAAATTGGCTGTGAGTGTGTCTGTGTGTGTGTGGCTGCTTGTGTGGGTTAGTACGGTGCCTCTTTATCTTTATGACCAGACTGTGAATGTCACCAACCTTAATATCGTCACCTGCAATGATGTCACTCGTCCTAGCCAATTCCTCTACCCTTCTATCTATTTCTTGACTATGGGAGTTGTGGGATTCGTAGTTCCCTGCGTCGTATGTATAGTGACATACGTGCTGATGCTGCGTGCCTTGAAGAGCTCTATGACAGACGCTAACATCATTCAGAAGCGGAGGAAGGCTGTCATCCTCATCGTCACAGTGTTGGTGATGTTCCTGGTGTGTTTCACCCCCAGTAACATCATGGTTCTGGTTCATTACTCCATGCTCTATGCCGGAGTACGGGACAGTGGCTACGGCTTCTACATGACCACGCTGTGCCTGGCCAGCTTGAACAGCTGCATTGACCCGTTTGTGTATTATTTCATCTCGGATGATTTCAGAGAGCATGTCAAAAACATGTTTCTTTGTCGCAGCGAGCGCACCGCACAGAGGATTCGAGTTTCCTTTAGCGCATTGAAGTATTCGAAGAAAAACAGTACCTACACGTCAGACTCTGGAAACACTCAGAGTACTTCCTCCTAAGAGTGACATAAACTGTTTTTTTTTAAATCTGGAATATGCTCTGATGTTCTTCAAGACCTCCTCAACTTTGACCTTGTTTTTTTTTTTGTATAAACTGTTGTAAAGGCTGCAGGGGACAGTTTCTGAAACATGCACTGATTTATAATTGACATTTAAGATGTAATGCAGACAACAAGTAAACCTCTTTCCGTGAAATCTCATGTACATATTCGAATGTGAGACCCATATGTAAAAACCAGCTCGTCTTGGAACTCCAAATTGGCTTCCTGTTTGATGACGCAGTCCCCATGGAAATGTTTGTTGTTGCCGTTACCATTGTTTTGCCATCACGTCACTAGAATTGAGGCCTGGAATTTGTGTTTTGTTTTGTCGGTCTGTGTTGGTGTGTTCTCAGAATCTTCTCTCAAATGTCCTTTAATCCACTTCACTTCTGTGAAAGTTGACTGAATAACTGTAGCTATAATAGATTCGGAGCACCTGTTACAGAAACCATTTTGTTTTTATTCCTGCTTGTATAGACGGAGATCTAAAAGAATGTGAATGTATTCTCCAAATTGTATTATGATTGAAACTATTTTAGCTGTATGAATGTAAAGTTATTAAGACTAACATTGATTAAATTTGTCCTAAAGCACTAAATACTGAAACGGTAGCACCGTTTAATTTTATGTTCACTTTTCTTTCAGACATTTGTCTCTTTGCACACATATGACTTCACTTGGTTTCAAAGCATATCTGTTTTATCTGAGAAAATGTTTGTGTTTTTGTTATCTTTTTTTATCGTCATTGTGTTTAATAAATAAATGATATAAATCATTATAATAATATCATCATAATATAAAAAAGCTAATAAATCAATACATTTGTCTTTCCATGTTCCCTATGATTTTCTCAGTGTATATGAAAGACAGTGGGTAGAAAATGGTCAAAGTCCACAGTGCAACTTTTTATTTGACCAGTCAAATCATAAAATCGATTTGCAGTTGTTTGACACACACACACACACACACATCAGTTCATTGTTCTTTTTCACATTCATTGAGACCGACTAAAAACAGGATATGGAGGTACAAAAAATTATGTATCAAGAAATAGATTCAGAATAAACTAAACTATTCAAAGAACTTATTCGATGGGGCAACAAACCAGAATATTTTAGGGCACAATTACCTAAAATTATAAAACTACAAAAATCCAGATTTGGGACCTTAAGGATAAAGGAGTTATATGTTATGTATATGAATCTATTTATATATATATATATATATATATATATATTTGTGCAAATTAATCCAAGATGTAGCCAATTTATTTTTTAAATGAACTTCTTTTCATTGTAGAGTTTATCTAATATATGCCATAAACAATTTTTTTTCTAAAGATGAACATATTTTACTAGTTATGTTATGTCCAGTGTTGTTTTCGTATTTATTTATATTTTGTATTTTATATTAGTACATGAATGTATGCATATTCTTTTGAATTCATATATTTTTCTTTAAATGACTTCTATTAAAACAACTTCAACTAATTTCATTTTAACTGATTTTTTTAATTTCCAAGTTTATTTTTTTCTTTTAATATTTCCGTTTTATTCTATTGTTTCACTTTAGTTTCAGATTTAGATAATAACAACACTGCAAGGTGTGGTCTGAGAACAAGGTTGCCATAATGTCAAATAAAGATGATCACTGTTCCTGTATTGTGATTGTTTATTAATATCATTCATAGTGTTATTGCCTAATTATTTCAATGTATTTGAATTGTATTGTTTCTTCTGCCCTTCTTTCTTGAGAGAATTGGACAAAATAAGAAGTTCATAGTGCAAACGTATAGATAACAATAAAGATCTTGTCTTGAAAGAACATGTTAACACTGAAAAATTTGTAGTTTCATCTCTCTCTCTCTCTAACCTCGAAACTCACGCGCGCGACAGGATCTGACTGGAATACGTCGTGCGTCTGACGTCACCCAGGTAGAAACTCGACGGTTTGAGGGTTAAGGTGTGTCCATCTCTCTTTCCTTCCTTCAGGTCGACTACAAACATTTCACGGAGAGGAAAAGCAGAGCTCACACACCGCTTCCAGACACGGTCGGTTATTCAGGTCGGAAAATAACGAAAAGTTCGAAAAACAGGGATTATGGCTGTCTCGACAAGTTACCGGGTCTTGTTTCTTTTCGCGTGTGTGATTATTGCGTCGGCGCAACAAAGTAAGTCCTTATAAATCGTCCACGTATTTTATTAGCTTGTTCTTCTGCTGTACTTTTGCTTGTCATTCTCTCGTTTAACTATGAATCAATGTGTTTTGTTTCAGGTAAAGTTGGAGGACGAAATCTAATAGTGGTGCAGGATCCAGATTCAGACAATGTGATCATTAACCAGGTCACTTCAGATACACTAACCAGCAGGCTCACGACAGTCTTCCTGCCGATCATTTACATAATTGTCTTTGCATTGGGGTTGCCAAGCAACGCGATGGCAATATGGGTCTTGCTGTTCAGGTCAAAGAAAATTCACCCTTCTGCCATTTACATGGGCAACCTGGCTCTGGCTGACCTGATGTTTGTTATCTGGACGCCTCTCAAAATCACGTACCATTTTAAAGGAAATGACTGGACTTTTGGGGAAGGTATGTGCAAAGCGATGGTGGGTTTCTTCTACGGCAACATGTACTGCTCCATCCTCTTCATCACTTGTTTGAGCGTCCAGAGGTACTGGGTCTGCGCTCACCCGCTCTCCCAGCTGAGGAAAAACAATAAGTTTGCGATCATCGTATCTGTGTGTATCTGGATCTTCATTTGGGTCAGCACTACGCCTCTGTACCTCTATAACCAAACAGTTCATCTCTCAGACCTCAACATCACCACCTGCCATGACGTCAACGTTATCAGTCGGGAGAACTTCGAGTCGGGTAAAATGTTCCTGGACGTTCAGCTGCCGTATTATTATTTCATGGTGATGGCAGGTCTTGTGTTTTTCGTCCCAATGTTGCTCATCATTGTGGCGTATGTTCTTCTCCTTCGCTCGCTTGGGAAATCTGCAGTTGAGGGCAGCGCCGGAAAAAACCGCCACCGAGCCGTGGTCCTCATTGTCACGGTGCTCGTAACGTTTCTGGTGTGCTTCATCCCCAGTAATGTGATGCTGGTGGTGCACAACTCTCTCCTGCGACAAGGCTTTACCAATAACGGCTACGGCTTCTATATCACCACGCTGTGCTTGGCCAGCCTCAACAGCTGCATTGACCCTTTTATTTACTATTACGTCTCGGATGAGTTCAGGGAGCACGTCAAGAACACGCTGCTGTGCCGCAGCAGTCGTACGGTGGAGAGGATGAGGGTGTCGTTCAGCTCCATGAAGTACTCGAAAAAGACCAACACTTATACTTCCAGCTCAGGCCACACGGAGAGCAGCACTTGCTGAGAGCAGGTGGACATTGACCGTGATGGACAGGAGTTTATGTATTGAGTGGTGGCACTGAAACCTTCATTCTCTGTGTTCTTCATTGAATTGACTGTCTGAGAACACATAGTGAAGATATTTAGTTTCAGCTGTCAGACCTTCGTAAACCCAAAACTGAAGGAGCCACCAAGAGTTTGAACGGAACAACCTGTTTCTTCATCACATGACTGCAACATTCAGTCTGAAGCTCAGGGCCGTGAAGCCAAAGCAGTTGCGTAAAACTTGAAGACAAGCATCTGAGCCAGATCCTTCTATTGTTACATTTTATATTGTTCAGGCTTGGTGAACTATTTAATGTGAATTTGTCAGGCCATGACGAGGGAAATACTTTGTTTGAAGTTTAAGTATCTTTTAACTTAGTCTTTTAGCCAGAATTTATTTTGTAGTTAATATTTTCTTATTTTTATCTATTGCATCACACCTGATTAGCAACAGTTTTGGCAGTCGCAATGACCATTTTTTTCCCCTTATACCTTACTGTATTGCATAGCTATAATTAGGTCAGCTGGTGTGTGTGTGTGTGTGTGTGTGAGTGAGTGAGAGAGAGAGAGAGAGAGAGAGAGATAGACATGCACGTTTTAATTACATGTTCCTAAATTCATGCATATATGACAAAACCGTCTTATCTAAGGCAACAAACCTTCATTCTCATGCACAGATCCTTCACTCACATATCTTTTTATCATATTTCACAATCTCTTTTTTTAATCAAATGTCCCTGTACCTCTTTCCAGAAAATGCAGCTATTAAAACATGTTTAACCTTGCTTTACCCCCCAAGGCACATTACCTTTTGAATAAATGTTTTGTTTGCTATGAAACTGTTTTGCATCCTGCTTGATTGTTCATTTCCCGTGAATAATTTAATAGTTTTCCTTCACGCATGTGTAGTTGATGTATGCCTATACCTGAGTCATATGTTGTCGCTAGAAACTATGACATCAGCACAGTCTATGAAACTTGCAAACCTTGTGACTTCATGATGACTTTGAGGCTGTGAAATGTTCTTTTGGTTGGATACTTTTAGTGACTTTCGTGGAGACAAAATGGACCACATTCATTTGCTTTGGCTAAAAGCATTTACACTGCTTATGTTTAATGAATAACAGTTTTAAATATGTAAATCTGTTCTGTTTTGATTATGAGGATGTTTCATATCGGAAAATCTATGATGGCATGTCTCACTGTATCTGTGAAACTGCTGCTCTTGTGAGTTCACACTGTGCTCGTTTGATCAGTGACGGTACGACACAGTCCACTCCCTGCTTTAACAAATATTTAGCATTCCTTGAATGCAATGGAAGCTTTGGTTAAAAGCATCTGTCAAATACATGAATGTAAAATATTCTACCGGACACAGAATTGTTTTTCTATGTTATACCTTTTTTGGACTTTATTTTTTTAAGGGAGTGAAGTGATTTTTTGGACTTTAAAATCTTAAATAGAATTGTGTTCAATCATGTTTTTACATTTTCATCAACCATAAGGTGATCTGCATCAGTCAGCAAGGAGTTATTAATTATTAATTTATGTAGGCAAAAAGACAAGTATGTGAGCAATAGTATGCCAGCTCCTGATAATAAATGAACTACTATACTTACTTTATTCTAATTATAAAAGTCCATTTCTTCTTTAGAGTATACTTTTTTTGGACTATTTTACACTTTATTTCCTATTATTGTGAAATTACACTATTCAAAAGTTTTGGGGATGGAAAGATTTGTATGTTCAAAGTCTTTATGTGACCAGAAACACAGTAAAAACCTCATATTATGAAGTTTTATTGCAATTTCTTATTTAATTAAATATACATTTTCACAAAACGTATATTTATTGTAGAATATTTTAAAATGTGATTTATTCCAGTGAAGCAAAGCTGTATTTTCAGCATAATTCTTCCAGTCTTCAGTGTCTCATGATCCTTCAGAAATCATTCTAATGTGATGATTTGATGCTCAAGAAACATTTTTGATTATTAGCAATGTTGAAAACAGTTTTGCTGCTGAATATGTTTGTGAAAAGTCTGATAATGTCTTTTTAAGGATTCTATGATGAATTGAAAGTTCAAAAGAGTTCGTTCATGCAGAATAAAAATATGAATGTATTTCAGTTTTTTCCAAACTTTTTAGTGACCCCAAACCTTTTAATGATATATATATATATATATATATATATATATATATATTTCAATGACTTTATATCTCAAAAATGTATTTTTGTTTCCCCAATTGTTGCTTTATATCTTGTAATGTGACTTTATTACTTATTTTTAAATATATATCACAATTTCCTTTTTACTCTTAGGTTGAAACGGACATCCCAGCCCCTCAGGTAGCATCAATATCAGTGAAAGAAAGAGGGAAAAGTGTCTGTTCATCTCACTCATTTCCATTTCCCTCAGTGTCAGGTGAGGTGACTATTGTGTTCGGTCAGATAAATGTATAGCCTCCAGGCTGGGCTGCGACCAACCACAGTCTCTCAAATAAAATAGACAAACGCTCTCTCTCTCTCTCTCTCTCTCTCTCTCTCTTCCGCTCGCTCTTTTTCTCACGCTGTTTCACTCTCCGATGATCCAATCTCACACAAGCCAATTCTTGATTCTTGACTTCACAGCTTCCTGGCCATTTCTAGATATGTTTGTCTTTTGACGTTGCTATGGATACCGCACTGGTCTTGTTTGTGCCATTTAGGGTGCAGTTTCTCACTGGCATCATTGGAATAATTATTAGACTGCACGATAAAAGGATGCATTTTCATGCAAGTGTTTTTTTAATGGTGTGATGGTAAACTCAATGACTACTGTCATGTCATTTCTATATTATGCTAATTCGTCTGTGAAATTAATAATGTGATATTTAGTTTGAAGAGAATAATAAGTTTACAAATTGTGAAGAAAAGGTGAATTGTTTTGCCAATGTAGAACTTGACACCACTATGTTTAGGTTGTGTTCACTAAGTACGGCCCTCTTTCAGTGTCAGTTTATGGGAGTGTTTTCACCCATTTTATCACCAACCAGACTTTTGAAAATAATAGCAAACATTTCAGGAAAGCAACACAATTTGAAGTAACTGTCTGTAGCAGAAACGATGCATTATGCAAGTTTAATGCTTACGCCTAGTTTGTTCAAATCTCTAACCTGGAGTATCTATACTATAATACTACTAGGCTATATGTACCCTGTACAGATATTTTTATGATAAAAAGCAAACAACTTGCTCTTATAAAAGCCAGAAAGATTGTGAACTTTAGACTTTGCTGTTTATAAGAGACCAGCAGTGTTTAAAGCGATTGAAGTTCCTATTGCATAACACTAACAGCGCAGAGAGGAAGACGTTACTTCTCTTTCTCTCTTCTCTCCCTCCCCCTGTCCTCTCTTTCTTTATCTCTATACACTCCTCGTGTCTGACAACCTGTTATTCAACTTTACGTTTTCCCTGGAAGAACAGAGCTCAGAGTTAAACAAGTCTGTGTCGAACAGGTTGTTCATTGTTCTTGAGTCAGAATTGACTGTAGGAAGCAAGTGTTGACATTTTGGGTCATTTCCTAACAGAATTTCACGAAATAGTCTCAACATCTCGGTCGATTGAGCACGCCGCCGCCTGCGTCTTTAAGATTCAGGGACACCTCTCAGCACACAGTCATGTATTGTTTAAAGCTGTGTGTGTTGGGGTCTTGAATCTCTTAACAGGCGTGTGTTGGCCTACATTTTAAAAATAGGACCAGTCTGCAAATGTCTTTTGTGTCCTGTGTAGTATAAACACAGCGACTGGGAAAACCAGTTTAACGAAACGCATTGAAGCAGGTTTGTTGTTGTCCATCAAGTCACTGAGAGAGGTTACATTTCATACTTTCGTTATATATATATATATATACAGCTCTGGAAAAAATTAAGAGACCACTGCAAAATGATCAATTTCTCTTGTTTTACTATTTATAGGTATGTGTTTGGGTACAATTTAAATTTTTGTTTTATTCTATAAGCTACTGACAACATTTTTCCCAAATTCCAAATAAATATTGTAATTGAGAGCATTTATTTGCTGAAAGCCACAACTGGTAAAAATAACAAAACATTGCAGTGGTCCCTTAATTTTTTCCAGAGCTGTATATATATAAAACAAAAACTTGCTTCCTCCCTCTCTATATATATAGATTTATATAGATAGATAGATAGATAGATAGATAGATAGATAGATAGATAGATAGATAGATAGATAGATAGATAGATAGATATAGATAGATAGTTTAGTGGTTACTGGATAGTTACATAGATAAAATATTTGTATTATATAATTATTATATATTATATAATTTAGTGTTTTTTAAATGAAGAACCTTCCATTTCAAATTATAAATTAAAGAAAATAAAAATAATAATCAAATGTTAGTGTTCTCTTTTCAGCTGTGTATATAATAAGCAATGTAAACAGGCAAATTACCTTAATATAGTGTGGAATAATTAGAAATGTATTGAGGTTAAAATAGAGTGAAGGTGCTTTGTACCAGGGTTATTATAGTTATCAAAAAGTAAAACCTAAACCATGAAAAACATTTTTGTTATTTGAATTAAAATAAACATTAACTGAAAAAAAAAGATATTTTCAGCTAGTTACCAAAGCAAGAGTTATTATTTTAATTTATTTGAACTTCATGGACTAAAATAACTAAAACTAGATAAAAAGTAATAAACAATATATTGAAATTTAAAAACAAAAAGTATGAAAGCATTCAACACACTAAAACTTTTAAATGAATATAAATGAAAAATATTCAAAATATGAATTAAAACTATAATTTATGCTAAATTAACACTGATGTATACACACTATTTCTCTCAGTCTGTGTTGATGGATGAGTATTGAACACAGCGGCATCTACTGTACAGATCTGGTAAGTGCAGCACTTGTTTTGTTTTCCTCCTCATTTTTTCAGTGGCTGTTCAGAATAAAGTGCCAGTGTACTGCACAGTATATATACTGTGTACAAACTAATATCTGTTAAATAATATGTGTAAAATGTCCTATATTAAATGGCATTATAATGCACTGTTGTCCCATGACCTCTGTTGTAATTCAGCAAGTGGTGTCAAGTTATCCCAGAAATAGGTATTTTGCATCCTTAATCCATTTTTTATGTAAAGATGTGCCAGTCAAAGAAAGAGAGAGCGAGGGAGATAAAGACATTCAAGTCAAACACATTATGCATTATAGTGTGCTCTTCTGTTTTGTTGGCAGGTCATCTGGATGATGCATACATAATATCTGCACCCTGTCCACAGTATTTACTGCAACATTTTGCATTATACATTACCAATCAGACTCGTGACCTGTGAACTATTAGGATTTCTTCTGAGATATAGGCCTATTTAGTATTCAGAAGTGAATTTATTCGTTGGCATTATAATGTCAGTTTGGGTGATCTCATTGTTCAATACAAATGTAAATGGAGGTGAAGATGTTTCTGAATATCATTTCCAGTAGATCATAGATTATTCTAACGAGCATGTAGATGATTTCTATCCCGCCGTATCACTCAGATTAATACATTTAACCCGTTTGTGCATCTCAGTATTTTCTTATCTCTCCTGCATAACTGCTTGTTTAAAACACAGTCCACATTTTCTCCCAGTTTCCACATTCCTAAAGGACCCCTCTGTTGCAGTGCCAGAGGGGGAGGCGTCCACAACAGTGCCTGATGGGAAATGGTCCAGGGTTTCCTGTGCTGAGCTGCAGATAACAACTTACTGTTTAGAGAGCTCAGCCTGAGGTCTTCAGAGATACTGAGCTGCTGGACGAGAGCCAGGTACTGCACAAACGCAGCAAAGCTCAGATGTTCATGTTTGTCTGTTTATTCGGCTTCCTCGGAGCTAGTTGAAGGTTACAGATAGCACCTCCGCCCCCTTTGCTTAAGGTCGTCCGTGTTATCTGACATTGTGTGCTTGTATCTCACTGTGAAAAAAATCTGAATCATATTTGAAATTGTTCAGTTCCTGGTGTCATAAGCCAAGTTTTTTCTGAATTCTCTCTCTCTCTCTCTCCCTCTCTTTTAAAGCATGGGGAGCTATTCTCCATGTGCCAGAGGGATCAGTAGGAGGCTGAAAGAGAAGATGATTAATTAGCATTGCCTCTCCGCTTTGGCTGTAGACTGATCTCAGCCCAGATCCTCTACGGGCTTCTCTTATGTAAAACTGTCGAATTGCATAGTGTGGCATAGAACCAAACGATGGCAGAAAACAAACACTGAATGCTGTGGCGTACGTTCAGGCTGGTTGGACATCCATATCCTGAAGTGTAAAAACATTCTTCTTATAGTACATGAGTTTTTTAATCACTTACAGTCCTCCATTGTCGGATCAATCCATAAAAGTAGTCCGTACGACTCTTATTCTATATTCTCAGCTTCTTTCTGTAGCCATTTGATAACTTTGAGTGAGAAACAGACCAAAATTTAAAGAGAGACTTCACACGAAACTTTAATTTACACGCCCTCATGTCAAATCAATCCTGTTTGTTCTTTTTTATGCAGATCATGAAAAAAAGGTTCAGTTTTGGCTGTGCATTGAACTTTCTTCGAAATATGTTATTTTCTTGATGACAGAATTTTTTTTTTTGGACGAACTGTCAAATGTAATTTAGAGTCATGTTTTGTTTTAAACTTTCCATGTGACAATTGGTCATGTGACATACTAGAACAAATAGCGTTCGAGATCAGTGACATCCATCCTTGTGTGATTTGTCAAAAGTTTAAAGAACAAATTTCAGAGATGGCTTACATTTTGGTCTGTTATCATACTTAACTGCTTCTTACACAAGTCTATGGCTTCAGAAGTCTTCTAAAAATTTAGTTTTTTGTCTTTTTTTTTTACAGCTTGGCTAAAGAACTGCTCACTTTCGCTGGAAGACAGTCTGGATTTTCTACCGAACTTCTCATGGTGTGCTTTACAAAAGAGAGAAAATAATATGAACTGGAATGACTGGAAGCTGAGTAAATATAATATATATATATATATATATATATATATATTTATTTTATTTTATTTTTTTTATTAGGATGAACTGTCCCTTTACAGTCACAAATTGTCACATCATGATTGGTCATGTGACTTGTTGGAGCCAATATACAGTGGTACCTCAAGATACGAAATCAATCCGTTCCGAGGTGGCCTTCGTATAATGAGTTTTTCGTATTAAATTTCATAATAAAGCTAAATTGACCTATAAACAATGAAATAACGTAAAATGTCGAAGCTTACCTTTCGAGTGAGGCTATCTCCGAAAGTGGCGGCAGAGGAGGAGGAGGACAAACGGCAGATAACGTACGTACGTACACTTAACTTTACGAAAACACATAAAAAATGTAAAGTTTCGGGTGCGGAGTGGCTGAGCTAAAGCACGCCAGCACGTACGTATATAAGATGCATGATGGGAGGGATGCTGTCCAATTAGAGAGAAGGATCTCATGGCTTGGCTAGCATCAGGAACCAATGGGAGAGCAGGAGGATGGTGGTGAGTCTACTATAACTAAGATGGCGGCGTGCGGCGCGAGTTTCAAAATTGTTATGGGGCGAATCTCGGACTTTCAGAAACCTTTCGCATCTTGAAAACTTTTCGGATGTAGAGCAGTAAAAATTTTCTTTTTTGCTTTCGTAACTTGGATTTTTCGTAAGTTGAGCCTTTCGTATCTTGAGGTACTACTGTAGTTTGTCTTCAGTGATGCCCGGCTTGGCTTGATTAGTGCTATTTTTCAAATGAACAAAAGAGCGAATGAGATTTAAACTTTGGTCTGTTTTCAGGCAAATGGTTTGGCTTCAGAAGACTTTAAATATAGTGCACAATTCCCTGTTTCTTGAGCTTTTTGTCTTTTTTTAGCAGCTTAATATAAATCCCCATCCACTTACACTGAAAGAACAGCTCAGACATTCTACCGAACATCTGATTTTGTGTTTCATGGAAGAAAGAAAATAATATGGAATAGGAAAGACTTTGTTTAAAATTGTGCAAACTATCCCTTTCAGCCTTATGCAGTTCCCAAATGTAATTTGCAGTCACGTTTTTTAAACTTTATGGGTTATGAGATCCAATAGTTTAATCAACCTGGCATGATGCATCAAAAGGTTTTGAAATGAACATGAGCTTGAATGATATTTGAGAGATCTGGAGGCTTAGATTTTATGTTTCCTGGTCTGCTTTTTTTAAATCACCCTAAACATTTCCTGAAAGAACAGCTCAGACTTTTTGCTGAACATCTCATTTTGTGTTTCATGGAAGAAAGACCATAATATAAAGTTGGAAAGACACAAGGCTGATTGCATTTATAAAAATATGTAAAAAATATACATAGTAGTAAAGGCAAGCAGCACCTGTGATGATGTAAGGAGATCTAGCGCTTTCCAGCAATCACTGTTAGCCAACATGCCTGTGTGTTCACACAATGTTACTTCATGCGCTCCTCTCCTCTAACGATTGTAACGGTCAGTGTTCATTTTAGAGCAATCCAAAGGTTGCACAGGTCCTCAAATGCATATCAACACAACTGAAGGTAAACGTAACAAACAACAGTATTTTTATTGACTGTGTAGTTTAGTGAAAAATACAATAACAAGCATTGGAACGCAAGCCATTTTGAGCACACGCAATCTCTTTAAAAAGACATGGCGAACATAAGGCCAAAACTACTAACCTGAGATATCCCACAAAACCTCCAAAAATTGGCCAATGCTGAAGAGGTTTTTTTCATTTTAGAAAAATAGATAGATTTGCAAGAAAAGACACTTTATACATTCAAGAACCATTGTTTAGCTTTGCTTCTCCTCTACTGGTTTGTTAGTAAGACACTTGATCTGCAGTTCGGGGAGAAGATGAATAGCAATGGGGGGAATGTGTGAGACAGGGCGGGACAGACGGAGCGAAAGGAGCGAGGGTGTGAAAGGGGAAGCGAGCCTCAGGCTTCCTTTTCGTCCTTTTCTCTCTGTGTTTTTGTCTTCACAGGAGCCGGCATGGTCGCCGTGCCCCCCAGCCAGTCCCAGTGAGCGAAGAAAGGTGCAAAATTGGTGCCCGGCTGCTGATGGTGAGCGTCGTGCCGCAGCGCGCCGCCCCAAAGGCCTAAGGGAACCAGACGGTGCATTGCCCAAGGGAAGTCGTAGCCGCAGTGGTCTTCGGTGGACACCCAGATGTTGAACAGCATGAACGCCCAGGCGGTGAGACAGTGGCACTGGAGCAGCAGAGGATCCACGGTGGTCCAGAAGCCCACACTGAAGAGCTCCCAGGCGGACAGGTACTGCGTGACCAGGCTAAAGGTTTGCCGGTACTGGTGGTGGAGCGCGTGGAAGGTGCGGTACAGCCAGCCCACGCGGTGATGCAGAAGGTGCCACAAGTAGTACTGGAAGTCGAACACCACCGTGCAGCCCACAATGCCCAGCAGGAAGGCAGTGAGCGTGGGCGCCTCGCGGGGCAGCGGCACAGGCGGGCGCCAGAGCCACTGGGCCACGGCGGCGGGGAAGATGTAGAGCAGATGGTTGTACGTGGTGAGCGCCAAAGTGGATCCGATGTTGGACCAGGTGACGGTGCGGTCCTGGTGGATCTGGTAGCGGCGGATGGAGGGCCAGGTGGGCGCCAGCAGGTCCAGCACGGTGTAGAAGAGCACCAGCATCAGGTACATGGACACGGAGAGGATGACGGGAAACAGCGGCGAGCGCAAGCTGCTCTCGTGGTTCTGCTGGAGGTAATCCCACATAGGCTGCAGCACGGAGCGCTCCGACAGAGCCCAGGTTACGTTGCTGACGTCCAGCATGCCGTGCACACTGCCAGGACTCATGGCCAGCTACGGCGGCTGTTTTGTGAGGATGCGGCAGGATTGTGAGGATGCTGGCAGCAGCCGGCGCGACTTTCTCTTGTTTTGAGTGGTGGATGTGGCTTTTTGTAAATGATCTGATCTGCACCAAATGAGGCAGGCCTTTACGCCTCTAAAATGTGTCCAAGCACCACCTCCTGCATCTGTAGCGTCTCTCTCTCTCTCTCTCTTTCATTCTCTCTCTCTCTCTCTTTTTCACACACCCCCCCTCAACACTCCCCTTCTCTTGATATGGTGTGTGTCTGTGTGTGTGAACGCTCATTCATTGGTAGTTTGAGTATGATCCAACATTTGACCAGTCAAACTGTGAAGTCCTTGCATCACTAATTTCTGACCTAGAAATGGAAAGAAAGAAAAAACGAGATTTCTGTTTGATTGATTGATATGAATCATCCGTATTGCATACATTACTAACTACTTACTGAAATGGTTAATTGATGCATTGCAATTCTGTCTAAAAAACGATGCACAAGTCATGATCAGAATTTAAATGTCATCGTTAATTTTGTTGTATGGTGGTGTAAATATATTTATAGTATACACGAATCACAATTCATATCATGCATTTTAGTCCACAGCTGATCATTTACAATAACGAAGTTTAAGGTTGTGATACCCACTTACTCTGTTTCTAATTATATGTCAGATCAGATGTATCTTGATACAGCTTTTATGCGTTATGTTTTTCATAATAGCATTTTAGCAGAGAGTCAAATATTTGTAACTTTACAAAATGTATAGCTGTTATTGTTAAATAAATAAAAAAATTCCATCAAGTGTGTCATTGCAAAGAACTGAATCAAATAATGATTTGTTCACAAATTAGACAGAGCTAAATTCACTCACAGTTTATCTCTGAAAACTATTTTATGATTTCAGAAGGCTTACACTCTTAAAATAAACTTTCATTATAAACTGGGCTTTTTATGGTGTTTTATAGTGCTCTTGCATCCCTTTTAAAGCTTCAGTTTCTATTCATTGTAGTAGCATACGTTCCACAGTTGAAAGTCGTATGGGTTTGGAATGGCACAAGAGTGACAATCTTCATTTTAATCTTCCTTTAACCGCTCGCTTTAAGTTGTGTTGAAACGTATAGAGCAACTGACCTCAATATTACAGCAGATTTTCTTTTTCTTTACCACATCGGCTTATTTCCTGTTGCACCTTCCAATACCTTCTATTAATATAAATTAATTAGCATAACATTTACATAAACTGACATTACACAACATTTTCATTAATATTCAAATGTTTGTCTGAGTAGAAAGTGCATCTTAAACAACCTATCTCAGTATAAGGATGAGTAGGGCTCTCTCTCTCTCTCTCTCTCTCTCTCTCTTTGTCTCTCATTAATCATCGCTTTTTTGTCAGCCCTTCACTAAGATGAAAAGGCCTTGTTTATATTTTGATGTTTTTCAGACCAGGAAGTTGCAGTTGGGTATCACTGTGGTCATGCATAAATCTTTTTACAGAATAAAGTTGTTTATTCAAACAGAATAAAAGCTGAGAGCAGGACAGGGCAGACAGCCATTGAGTCGCTCTATGGAGTCAATAATGATCCATTTCCCACGCAAAAAAAAAAAAAAAACATCCTTTTTTTCAGGAAGAAACAAGGCCATTGTTCCTTGATTTGTATGATTTGTTTTCTATATATATTTTTAACTAGTTGTTACCAGAGGATGAATGAATAAATCACAGACATTGGTGTAAAAATGACTGGATACAACTACTGAATGAAAATATGAATCACTTATGAGTCATTTCGAGACTGATAGACATGCTTCATGCTTAAAGGTGAAGTGTGCAGTGCTGCGTAGTAACCAATTACATGTCATCTGGATTACATAATCAATTTTTTTTACATACTTATGTATTAGATCATTACTTTCTAAAATACTGATAATCAGACTACAGTTTCTTTATTATTGATTACATGTCATTCACACAGTGTCAGTAAATTGTTCATAATTCAGTGATTTTCCCTAATTCTTAATTTTAACCATTTAAAGATTATTTCAATGATCCCTCATTTAACCGTGTATTGCTTTCAAAATATTTTTTATTAGAATTGTTATTAATTTTAAAAAAAAAACATCTTTCAATTAAAATAATTTATGATTTAATTATTAGCTTTTTAGTAAACTCACAAACCCCCTGCTGTTCCTTCATGAGAAAGTTTGAGTTCCAGTTTGAGAAACACTGACATATGTAATTTATGGATTATGGATTGTGTAATGGATAATGTTACCAAAGTGCTACAATATGTAGCACTTTATTTTACAGTGGCATTGTTACATGTAGTTACTATAGTAATACCTATGAATTATGCATTCTTATATTCAAATAGCCCTAATCCTAACTCTATAGCAAGTACTCGTAGTTTCTAAATATGACAGTACTTACATATATATTTACAGTGTAACAAAGACACCTCAAAATAAAGTGTAATCCTTTTTGGACTACAATTTGTAAGTAATTTAGCCAGCACTGTTAATGTAGGCCCATATATAAAATATTAATATCAATGAATAAATAAGTATAACATTGACTTGACTTTGAAATTCAACAGGAATGTGACATTTTAGATTGACTGTTATAAACCTGCATGTGAAGACTGGCTGAACATCAATGACATTATTTGCATGAAAATAAAAACATATATTCTTTCAAATATATTCTTTCTTGTTTCACAAAATAATAAAATGAAATAAAAGTGTGAAATTAGTAAATTATGATAATTTTCCTTTTTGAGCAAACGGTTCCTTTACACATCTTTCTATTGCATAACCATGATTTGATTTTCATCAGCATAAAAGTGTTCTCAGCACTTTTTTGTGATCTGGTGAGAGTTGAACTGGCATTGTTTCTCATCACAGATGCTCAATCAAAGCCACTGCAGCTTGACGGAGGTTTTCAGCCCAGTTCACTCGCTGCGAAGAGCTTTCAGGAGCACCAGGATTAGCTGTCCGCTCCTGTTGCTGCTCAACTTGCTCATCATGCAGTGAGTTGTCGATTTCTAGCCTGTAGCTTTCACAGACGTTTAATACAGGCATCCATTTCACCTTTGCTGTTCTGGAGTTTACACTCTTAGAAGAAAAGGAAAACTTAAAAGGTTCTAGGAGCTTCACATATTAAATCCTTTTAGAGGTGGGATAATATTATGGATGTCTATGAACATTTATTCTTTAAAATTATCTGTTAAATAACGTTTTTTTTGTTGTTGAAGATTTCAACTCAACACATCATAAATCCTTCTTCCAGAACGTGTTTTTGTTACCCTGATTCACTACGGTAAACCTTTTACCATAGTTACCAAGCTGGATGGTTTTCGTGGGAAATTGCATACCTATACATTACCCGTTCCTGGGTCGCTCCTGTTTTGTCATCACTTCCCTTGTTAGTCTTGTCAGGTGTTTCCCATTTCCTTTTGTATAAATACCCTCCTCTGTTCTCATGTCTTTGTCAGTTGTTGATGTTGTTTGACGTTGAAGTTATAATGTTATTTCGTGTTCCCAGTGTGTGCATAATTTAATCTTTATTTGTTGACCAATATACTCGCTGCTGATTCAGCATTCAGTATATATTTAATACAGTCATTTTTAAGGTTTTGCATTGGATTATATTTTAACCTGGGGTTATTTTGACCAAACCATCTATTAAGACACTGTAATCGTTATCCGAGTAGCAATGCACAGATCTGGCATAAGTAAAATTAGTCATTTATACCTCCTAAAACTCAACCGGTCCTAATAGAGCTTTAATCAACAAATACTGAATCATTAAATCACATACACGGAAGTTCAAAAGTTTGGAGTCGGCAGGATTTTTTAGGAATAAGAAATTATTTTTTCTCTCAGCAAGGCTGAATCAAAAGGGAAAGTAAATAGCTACATCATATTGTTACAAAACACTTCTGTTTGAAATAAATGCTGTTCTTTTGAACTTACTATTCATCAAGGAATCCTGAATTAAAATATTACGCAGTTTTCAACATTGATGATAATAAATACTTCTTGATTTCTGAAGGATTGTGTGACAATGTGTATAAGTGTATCTCACCAAAGTTAGTGTACTAAAACTGAAGTTAAAGTGTAAAAAATAAAATACAAAAATAAAGACACTGCCCAAGTTCGGCCACTAGAGGTCAGGAAAACATCGCCATTAAAAACAGCAGGCTTTGCAGAAACGAGATGTGATGAAACTACCGTGTGCAACATTTTTCCGTTTACTTCATGATTGCAGTTGTGAATGCTGAGAATTTAATGAAAATTAAGTCTTTATGGGTCACTCATTGCTCATAATGCAAATTCAGTAGGTTCTCTCACTCTAATTCACACAGCAGTTCGAAGGGAAACATTTCATCATTTTAATGAACGGAAAACACTTTTAGCTTGGAGGGGTGGGGGTGAAACACACCTGAGCCTCATCCTGACCCCCTCAGGTAAAATCACGAGGTAAAAAATAGACTCGACTCAATCCTCTGAGAGAAAGACTCCTCTCGAAACACGACGGCACTTCATTACATCGGCCTATTACTAATTAAATGTGGGTTTTCACAACGTAACATCCTTATACCAGAACTTTTTTTAAACCTAGGAGCAAACTCCACGGGAACATTAGCCCAGATTTAGGAAAACAAGAACGCGTACGTCATCGTGTCCCATTCCTTGGAGCAATAATAGTCGTGACGTAAACGCTTTAGCTCGGAGTTTCCAGTCGAAGCACTGAACCTTTCTGAACACGGTGAACCAGACAAAACAGAACAAAAACATCTAGAGGTCCGTTCACACCAAGAACCCATGAGAAAATAGCAGTTCACGACACAACAACGAAAACAACACTGAGGAACGATACCGTCGATATCATATTATTCATATATATTTCATATTATTTCCAAGGCCAGTCAGACTTTAAAGAGTTTAATCATTTAACCACATAGGCTACTGTACTACATCACAAGTGAAACACGACCTTCTCTATCTCCCTGTCTGTTCACAATCTAAAACTGGTCTTCTTGTTCAATGAATCACTAATAATCACATGATTTAATAAATAAGCTCCAGCCAAGAGATCAACCTTAATAATACTCTCTCACTCCAGCTCTCATTCTCCACAGGCAGAGGTAATAGGCCTTTTTATTTGATCAGTAGTAATGACTTAATGACCAAAACAAGGTCATTTTATTAAATGTGTTCCCTACCATTTGTGCTGCAGACATGAATTAAATTGAATCATGTGAGAGGACTCTGAACCCTTCGGCGCTCCAGCTGTATGGAGACCCTTTTGACATGGGGCAGACAGTTTACAGAGGTCCCATGTGGGGTCCCAGAGATCCTTGGGGGCCTTCGCCATATAGGCACCAAAATGTCATCATGCTATAATTAATACTTTACATTTCATGTAAAGAAATTCTACTTGAAAACATCGTGTTTTTGTCTTTTACTGCTTAGCTTTTTTTTCTAGCTTCTGTTCTACTGTAGCCATTGTTGTCAAGTCCAGAATTGAATTACTCTCACACAGTCTCGCTGCGGGCAGTTTTTATAGCCCACGGGCTGAAGCGCCCCCTGGCTAGTTTTAGACACGAATTGGCTAGTTTTGGTTGGCTGGTTTGTTGTACAGACCTGGCAACCCTGATTGATGAAAGTATGAATTTCCATAAAGGTCCAGGCTGGTTTATGCTTGCCAGAGCTGTTTTGGTGTTGGTCTGGTTGAATCTTTGTGGTGAAGGTTATGGTTAGGATTAGGTTGACCATGAACATCTTGCTGGTTAAGCTTGTTAATCTTTCTTGGAAAAGTTTGGGGTCGGTAAATTATTTTAGGATTCTGACATTTAATTTGCTCACTGGAGCGATATTGCAAAGCAATATTATGGTGGGATATTTTACAAATTAAAATAAGAATTGTCTATTTGAATATAAAATGTTATTCATTCCTGTGATTATAAAACTGAACTTACTTTTGAACTTTAAAAAAGTTGTTTGAAATAAAAATCTTTGTATCATTATAATTAATAATTATTTAACTGTTATTTTTGATCAACTGAATGCATCCTTGCCTAATAAAAATATTAATTTCTTTAAAAAAATTAATTCATACTTACCTGAAAATCCCATTATATATCAAATAATTAAGATCTTTTAAAAGAATAATGGCCTTTCACCTTTCAAATGAAATCTATCTAAAAAAAAACTTTTTAAACATATTTAGTTTAAAATGATAAAGATATGTTGTTCAAAATGAGTGAAAAGTATTTGCAAACTTTGTTTATGACGCTTTATGGGATCCTCTTCATAGTTAATCTGATTTAATCACCAGTAAAGGACATTGAGCATAAATGACTCACAAAAGTGAAGTTAGTTCTGCATATGCTCTGTGTGTGTGTGTGTATCCGTCTGTATCGAGGGCTCTCAGGAGGCCGCTTCTCTTTTAATTCGAGTGTGTTTTCTATGCAGGTGTGCGGCAGGGTGTGGATCCAAATCTCAGGGTTACAATGGTGCAACACCTGAGCTTCAGTGCATCGTCACGGCAACAAAGGAGGGACCTTTCCTGGACAGGTTACCTCATAAACAACTTCACCCACTCCAGAAAACACTTTGTTCGTAAACACACATAGAAACTCACGTCCCTGCTCTGAACGAGGTAAGACACTTTTCTCTTAGCCAACCAACTTTAGATCTCAGTTGATATTTGAAATAAGGTTACCAATTACATTTTTTTACATTTAAAATGATTCTGAATGCCTTTTACTTGCAAAATTGTGTATTGGCTGTGACAGTACCATAACTTAGTAAAGGTACTTTGATATGCATCATGGTACTAAATGATTATCAAATGCATGTGGCATGATATTTTTGAAGTGTTTATTAGTGAAATTAAATGTAACCATTAAGTTAAACACTATTGAAAGTATGGCATAAAGCATGGCCAGCCGTGGTTGAACTGGACGTGTCTCCTCTCCTCTCCGCCGCACAGGTGCTCTGCAGCAGCCATGCCCAGTAAACTGGAGGGAGCCATGGATGCGCTCATCACGGTCTTCCACCACTACTCGGGGAGCGAGGGAGACAAATACAAGCTCAGTAAAGGAGAGTTGAAGGAACTTCTAAACAGCGAACTCACCGACTTCCTCATGGTTAGCAATCAGAAATGTCAAAAACTGTTTATTCACACAATCTCTGCTTTAGCATTAGATCTTTCAGAATATGATGTGTTGGGGCCTGCATTATAAAGACTGAATACAAAAAATATTAATGCATATTGGGAGATAAATACAAAAATGCATATATAAATATATACATATATATGCAGTATTAAGGAAAGTTACTTTAAAAAAAGTAATGCATTACAATATTGCGTTACTTGGTTACTTTTTAAGAAAAGTAACGCATTGCGTTACTTTTGCGTTACTTTTTCTTTTTTCTGGGCTGGACTTGTTTGTTTGATTGTTTTTTTTTAATAACAAAAAAGTTATATTTTTAGACAAATGTAAAGGCCCTTTCACACCAGTATTTAAATGACAAGGCTGAAGCAAATACAAATTCACGCGTGTTCAGTAGAGCTCAAACAAACCTTTCAGCTGCTGGATCACAGAAGAAGAAAGTTTAACACTTACTCCACCAATAATTTTTTTTTTTTTAAAACAAGTCATTTTTGCTTCTGGTTGTACTGAATCAGCAGCGAGTGCATTGGTCAACAAAGAGAGATTATATGCATACAAATATTTGTTTTGTTTAACATATTTAAGTTTAATTAAGTTTAAGTTTAAGTGCCTTGTCATTCATGGAGGTTTGTGTAATATTCTGATTTTGCATTTCAATGATTTTGTTCGTTTTGAGGAATAATGAATCTCTTTTTGTGCGAGTGAGATTAGTAAATGTTCACATTTAGTCTAGAATTACAAGAATTATCATGTTCACACACAACGACTCATGATTTCTCTCAACACGAGGACAGCATAGCTTGTGTTACTTATTTGAAAAAGTAACTAAGATTTTCTTGTGAATTTAAAATTAACACGTTACTTTACTAGTTACTTAAAAAAAGTAATCAGATTATGTAACTCAAGTTACTTGTAATGCGTTACACCAACACTGTGTATATATATATATATATATATATATATATATATATATATATATATATATATATATATATATATATATATATATATATATATATATATATATATATATATATATATATATATATATGTATTAATTTGTACATTTGTTATATATTTATTATTAAATAGAATTTATACTAGATATAGATATGTATAATATCTGGTTAACTGGCAAAGACTGGTATCAACATTAATTTATAAACATCTGTTAAATGTGAAAAAGTGCATTATTTTCCAAAAGGGAAACAGACCTTAGTTTTTAAAATAACTTTTGTTGGCATAACATAATGCAGAGAATTTCAGTCTTATTAAATCATATATTTGTCTTTTTTTATTAATAAAAAGTTAATTTACAATACATTACCTCAAGAAGTGACCCACCATAGTGCTTTTGTCAGAGTGAAGATTTATATTGGACTGACAGTTTGTATAGTAATTAAGTTTATCCCACTACTTGCAGCCTGTTTCTTGCAAGCATTAATGGAAATTGAAGTTTATTCAGTTTCCTTTTCAGGAAGTGAATGAAATAATCTTTTGACGTCATGTCACATGAGAGCTGTTATATGAACACACACAGAGAGCGAGAGGGAAAGTTCAAAGCGCTTTCTTTCCTTCAAGAAAACAGCCCATAACATCACCTCACTGACTGCTCAGTCAACCCTAAATAATCCTTTAATTCCATCTATTAAGATTTAAGATTTCATCTTGACATCCAGCACATATCTCCGCTCTTTTTCATGTGAGTGAGCTTTTGGCTCCGGCGTGTTGATTAGTGATAATGATTTGGTTAATTTCGCCATGAACTTTTCATCTTGTTTACTGTGTTTGCGTTGAATTATTTTCGTGTGTACACAGGCGTGTAATTCCAGCTCACACACTGGGACAGACCACTTGGTGAGCTGGCTGCAAGTCTGAGAAAAGTGATTAAATGAATTATTTCTTTCCCATCAGATACATTATCCTTACATAAAACTATCCCTATTCCTAATTAGGAAAATTTATCTAAATATTAATGAGAGCAATTTCATGAAAACAAAGCTTGGGTCAAGGGTTTCCACACAGATCCTTTTCGTATTCAAGCTTTTAAGCAGTGCGTGTGAGTGTGCGTGTGCATGTGCGTGTGAGTGTGCGTGCGTGCATGCGTGTGTGTGTGAGTGTAAGTGTGTGTGTGCGCGTGTGCGTGAGTGTGAGTGTGTGTGCGTGTGCGTGTGCGTGTGTGAGTGCACGTACGTGCCTGCGTGCGTGTGTGTGTGTGTGGAGTTGCTTTTCCATCTCATGAACCTGTTTACAACAAGTGTTGGCTATGTTACTAATTGATTAAATAATCAATTACTAGCTACTCATTACATCTTCAACTGTGTAATTAGATTACTGTTGTAATGAAAAGTATTACATTTCTTATTAAAAATTATATTCCAAATCCCATATCAACCTCGACCAATTGAACAATACAGCATGAAACAGCTGTAGAGCAGACATATAATAATAATATAAACAGCAATATAAAATTGCATAAATTATTCTTTCGAATTGTATTTCAAAGGGGACGGTAACGTCAAAAATATACATTTTTACATTAAATGTTAAATCCATTTTATACAGAATTATTGTTATTTTTATTTTTATTATTGTTATTTAATTGTTATTATTTTTTCTGTAGTCTAAATGTATTTAATGCAATTAAATCAGAAGTAACTGTAAATCAATTACAGAAATATTAAGAGTAATCCCTTACTAATTAAATCACAGTAATTAATTAGGAAAAAGAAACATCTTTCACCCAACAAATAATACATCCACATCTAATTTCAACTCAAAATTAAAAGAAAGAAATTAAGTAATAAGTTTTTTTAAATTAATTAATTTTGAATTAATTACTGAAGGAAAGGCCTATTTTTGGGAACATTATTAGTAGGTGTTTTCTTTGCTTTATTTTTAGAGATTTAAATAATTTGTGCTAATTTATACAAATTTAAATGAAAAATACAGTTGAATGCAACTGAAAAAAAGTAAAAACTGAAAAGTAGAATGTCCTGATTGCATTTTGATTATGAGGAAAAATGTGCATAATTGTCATGCAAATAATGTCTAAGTGCCACGACATTTCAGTGATTCAAAAACAGGCTTTTTTTCCTCTTTACGTAACATAATTAGGCTATTCATTTCTATCATTTAATTTTTTGGGTGAAATATGAGCTGGATGTGTTTTGGTGAGATGTGGGTCTCAGCTGTGTACGCATCATCAGAAGGAGGCTGTTGCTCACGCATCATCAATTACTGGCTGGAACACAGCCCGATATAGATTCTCACCTCTCCCTCGCCACTACACACACACACTCTCTCTTTCTCTCTCTCTCTCTCACTCACTCTCTTTTTCACTCACTCTCACACACACACACACACACACACACTCACTCACTCTCTCTCGGGAGTGTGTACTGTAACGTTAGGAGGCAGAAAGAGTAATGAGTGAGATGTTAAACTGTCTGGTGGCTCAATGTGTTAACCACACACTCACACACACACAGACACAGATAGTCAATCATACAGTATTAGCCGCAGGCTGATGGACTTTGATGGTTTTAAAGTTATGGCTCAGTGGTGACCAGTGTCACGACCGGGATGGACGCATGGCCAGTGGGATTTGCCCAAACGGGATCACATGGAACAAATGTCAGAATAGATAAATGGACGTCAATGAGATTGATCTGATGATCTTTTTTGGATGGTCTGGGAATAGACCTGTTGCAACAGGATTATAGACATACAAGTTAGAGTTAGTGCTCATATCAAAACAAACATACATAATCAGTCCTTCTGAGTTTTTATTAGAGTGTGTGATATGTTAACACATTGTAAGGATTGAATACATCTAATCTTAATCCAGACTGAAAAAACTTCCACAACAGTTCTACAAAGAATGTTTTTTAAATAATTTTTAAAAAAAATATATATCAAAATATATACATCTTTTGGAAAATTATTCTTATATATTTTAAGAAATGGAACTTATAAAATATAAACATTAATTTAGAAATATTAATATACATTAAAAAATTATTTAAGGAAGGCTACAACATAAATAAGGGTGTGTGTGTGTGTGCGTCCATGCTTGAAAATTCTTTAGTATTTTATTAAGTAACTTATTATTAAATAATTTAATGTAAATGTTTATTTTTGCAAAATGATTTTTATGCATTTATTGATAAATACAATAAAAAAATTATTATTATATTTTATGGAATGTTTGTGTGTGTGTGTGTGTCTGTGCACGACTGAATCATTGATTCAACCAATCAGCATTCAGTGGTGTGTAAATGTTTTGTTCATCCTCTCTTTGTTTAGTCTCAGAAGGACCCCATGTTGGTGGAAAAGATCATGAACGATCTGGACTCCAACAAGGATAACGAAGTCGACTTTAACGAGTTTGTCGTGCTGGTGGCGGCGCTGACGGTTGCATGCAATGATTTCTTCCAGGAACAACAGAAGAAGAAAGGCAAATGAAACGAATGCATGAAAGCCCCTGCGTGTGTAATGCTCTGTGATGCATAAAACATTTGTTATGAACCATGTTATCAGTCCTCATGGCCTTATGTTAGCAGCTGTCATTTCCTTGATTTTTTTCCAAAAGCAAACTGAACAGTAAATAAAAAAATGTATATAAATTTCAATCATTTAAAATGACTTTTCTGAAATGAAAGGAATACATTTATCATAAGTTCTACTGGCATATGATGATAGTAATAGTTCTGATAGTGTGTAGTCTCTGTGAGCTTTGTGAGTCTTTTTTCATTCGTTAAATTATTAAAATCACCATGAAATGAAAATTGAATGATTCTTGTTTTTTATGGAATATTGCAGCGTTTATTATAAATAATTTATCTGTGCACATCATTATTTTTAAAATTCATGTGCCTTTGTAATCTGTAATTAAAATAACTTCCCCTCCCTTTAACAGCTCTTCTCTTCTCTGATGATGTGTTCACTGCCACGAGGACAGGGCAACCTGTCACTCACATGAGATCCAGCAATATTTAATCAATATTCAATATTCTTTACAATATTTGTAAAGAAGAAAAGACTATCACAGCTTCCTTAATTGCAACTTATGGGGGAAAAAAGTGATGATTTTATTTTTATTTTATTTTTTTCCAAAGGAGTTAGTTCACCCAAAAGTGAAAAATCTGTCACTCACTCTCATGTAATTCCAAACCAATTAGACTTTCATTCATCATCTTTGGGACATTTAAAAAAAAAAAAATTTGGTGAAGACATTTTTGAATTCTGCATTGAACTGCCACTTTGACGCTTCAAAAGGTTCATAAAGAGATAGTAAAACAAATGCAAATGAATTGAGTGGTTTAGTACAAAGTTTCTGAAGAAACACTATCTCACAATCATTGAGTATGATGAATTTAATTGAGTTTTTTCACATTTAAACATTGATCATCAAACATAAACAAAAGCTCAGCCGAACTTGCTTGATGCGCTAGAAGAAACTTAATTGGCTCAAAGGTGATGCAAAACATGACAACGAACCTCATTGGTTTTTGCTGAAGCTCAAACATGCTGCGTAACACCAGAATGAACCTCATTGGTTCACACTCGTCCAGTGAACATCCTTGATCTTTTGTTTAAACATAACTGACGTGTTTATGAGTTGATGAATGTTTATATGTGAATAAAAGCCTAAATTATATCTCGTTTTAAAAAGTGATTTAGTCTCAAATTTTGTTAATACAAATTTTGCACTAAATTGTTCAATTTATGTAGATTAGTTTTACAATCTCTTTATGAACTTTTTGAAGCGTCAGTTGTAGTTGCATAGCTCTCAATGGAGGGACAGAAAGCTCTCAGATTTAATCAAAAACTTGTTAATTTGTGTTCTAAAGATGACATGAGAGTGAATAATTAATGAACGATTTTTCATTTTCAGGTAAAGTATACAGTAATCCCTCGCCACTTCGCGGTTCAAGTTTCGCGGCCTCAGTGCATCGCGGATTTTTCTAAAATATTAATCGAAAAATACAAATTCAAAAATACTGCCATATCGGCAGAAACTCTCTCAGAGGCTTTGTACACGCCCACGGCACTCAGACAAGACACGTGATTGGTTCCCAGCACGAGATCGACCAATGAGAGCACGAGTGGAGTGGAAGCCTCTTCGCCTCTCTCAGAAGCAAATGTTGATGATCCTGTGCCGATATCTGACGATGAGGCGCTTCCCAAACTGATTTAAAGGCCTCATTATACCAGTGCAGTAACACCATCATCATCATCATCATCACCACATTCATTGAACCACACAGGTCTGTCATCGTCATCGTCATCATTACTGGAGCCTCAAGATACTACTGTCATTGATGAGTGAAGAGCACCATAATACGTATTGTATGAGAGAGAGTAAATATTAAGGTTTTATAATGAAATGGAAGTATAAATATACATATTTTAAACATTCCTAGGGGGGCTAATCCTACTTCACGAATTTTCACCTATCACCATTCCTTTCCACATTAACTGCGACAAACGAGGGATCACTGTACACTCTTTAAAATAAAGGGTCTTTTTTGTTGTTAATGGTGCACGAAAACATGTACCTTGGCAGCCTTTTTGTTCTGCAAAATTTTCAGTTTTCAAATGTCCTTCACACTAAGAAAAAAACAGTTATATTAAGAACTGTTCACCAAAAGGTTCTTTGTGGAACCCAAAATGGTTCTTCTTTTGCATCACTGTGAAAAAAACCTTTTCTAACCTTTATTTTCAAGTGTATCACTGTAGCTGAAATAACATATGTTTCATTTGTCACACTGGAAATGGACGGTTAATTCAAGTACACTGTGTTGTTGTTCTTTTTCACAATCTTTTGTTGTCCACAGAAGAAAGTCATAAAGGTTTGGATTGGCATGAGGGTGAGTGAATGATTGGGAGTTTGCGATGCATGTTTCACAGAAATGTCATTCCGAGAAGAGAATGAGGAAAATGTTGGTCCAGGAACACATCCTATTTTATCACCCTGATGCCTGCTCTATAAAGTTAAACCGTGCAGCAGAAGGTTACGTGTTCTTGCGGTTTATAGTCCATCTTGAAGTTCTGAAGTGTCTGTGTTGCAAAAGACATCAGACGAAAGACACATTATTTACCAGAAATCTTGTTTGCCCTCGAAACACCGCTGTGCTTCAGTAACGGCTTCAGAAACATTTCATTTCCGTTGCCTGTCCCTCAACAGTACGCTTCATCCTCTCACTATAGAGCACTTGATATTCTCTCCAGAGCTCTGCTCACTGTATGACGCACTTTCTCCTGAGCATTTCCCGTCTGTATCTCATGCATTATCAGAGACAAGTATATTGTGTTGAAAAAGCTTGCCGTGTAAAATGTAATTTTAATTAACAAACATTGCATTAAATCATTAATGGATACGATTTAGAAGACTTAAAAAGGCTTTTCAGTCACTCCATCTATCAAACCTTGTTTCAGTAGCAAATGGCAACAGATATAAACAAGATTGACATTTTTTAATAATTAAATTTTAAATATATTGTACACTTTATGGACTTTAATAAAATAGTGTTTGAATGTTGTTGTTAGAACATTCTATGAGTTTGTGTATTTATCATTTTTGCTACTACTGTTCACAATAAAATCTCTTCATGTTATATTTTCATTGTAAAGACTCCTGTAAAAGAGACTTGTTTCTGGATCTCGCTCCTGTCAAATAAAGGTTATGAAGGTTAAACTGCCTTCCCAGTTTGTCCTCCGTCCTCTTTGACTGGAGTTGACTTCTGGTGTCTTCTAACGGACGGTTAATGTTTCACGCTTGGGAGTGCTTGTGATGTCGGCGATGATGCGATGTGATGTAAGAATGATACACGACCTCATTTCCAGGTGCTGTCAATCAGCCTGGGTATTTTTATAAAGGACAAATGAAGATCTCAGCCGAGGAGCGTGACTGCAAACCTGAGCATGGAGACTCGGCCTGTAATATCACGGTTCATAGTGATAAACTGCCAGAATGCTGCTATTTATGAAACGTCCTTCAGTCGCCGGACGATCAGTGTTACCTGAGATGTTTCTGACTAATAATAAATAAATAAATACTCCACGAGCGCACCTTCTCTCTCTCTGGTTCTGCTTTCTTTGGATAAATCCGTCATGATTGACAGTGATGGGTAAGATGTGATAATTATCTGTTGTCTCTTAATGGCCTCTAATTCCATTTGTCTTTTCTCTTCGGTGATTCATCATCCCCCTTCCATCTCTATCCTCTTCCATTACACCTGAGTGAAGTCTTGCTGAGTAAATGGCACATTAATGCCTTAATGTCGGTGTTTAGATAGTAGTAGATATTCTCTATTATGCGTAGAAAGCCACAGGGTCGTCAAGGTTTGTTTATTAAAATGTTCTATTCAATATGTGCAGACAAACTTCATCTAAAGCATCCACAAGCAACATCATTAACAAAACCTTTGCATTTTCAAACCGCAGGTCTGGTTAATCTGCTGGCTGATTTAGAGTGTGTCGTACAGATGGTAGAGAGAAACAGCAGTATGAAGCAAATTTGGTTTTTATGAGCTGCAATCTTTTAAAAATCCTGAAATGCCATGGCAGAACCAAGAACATTTCAAATTTCAAATAAGCATATAATACATATATTAAAATGTGATTTCAAATCATATAATACACACACACACTGCTTTATAGATTAAATGAACACATTAAATAATTCATGATCTCTACACTGGAACGGAATCAATGCTGAACTTCTGCTGAACGACAGACGAAACACGTCATTTTCCTACTATCACTAAAAGCTGCTTTGAAACAATCTGTATTATATAAAGCGCTTTATGATTAAAAGTGACTTGACTTGTCTTAATGCAATTACATTAGAAGTAAATGTAATTGAATTAAGGAAAAATGAATCCCTATAAAAAAGTAATCCCTTACTTTACTTTAGTAATTGAATTAAAGTAATTATATACTTTGTAATGCATTACACCCAAAACTGGTTCCTTTTATGAACCCTTTTCAGTACCTATATGCTGCCATCTTCTCTCGGGTTTCATATAATGCCATAAAAGAGAAGAAATATGAATATTATGGTTCCTATAATTTCATTGAAAAACATTAAGAAGAATAAAAAAAGGAAATTTTAGTTTCCATGCAAAGAATGGTTTCCAGTTCCTTTTAATGTTCGTCTCATAATGACATAAAACATCCATTATAGACATTTTTCCTTTTATATGATGTCATTAAAGAAACACAAATGCATATTATGGGTTCCATGTGATGGTATATGAACCTTTATCAAGTCCTATAAAACCAGAAGAGTACCAGTTCAAATTTGGTGTTTGTTTTTTACACCACAGTATGGTTCTTGATAAAAAGAGGGTTCTTTATTGAGCCTGCAGTGCTGCAAAGATCCATTATTTCACCGCTCCTTCTGGGTGTAATCCTGCTGGTTTTGTTGCCGTTTCGGGTTGTTGATCGAGGCTGCTATCAGTGAATGAGTTCGGGGAGATGGTGTCTGAGATTAGACCTCTGCTCGACTGCATCGCTCTCCAGCTGTCTGCAGAAGAGAGATGCTCGCATCGACAGCGGCCTTCACAAAGACAAATCCAGATCTGTTTACCAATGACAACGATAAGAGAAAACTAGACGAAACAAACAAGAACGAGGAGAGGAAGCGATTACGCCCCCTCTTGCGCTCCTTCCCACCGAACCTGTCATTTATCACCGGCCAAAGAAGAGGAGGAGGAGACGTCACGGTGTGCTTTAAAGGGAAAAAAGAGAGGTGTATGAAAGAGTGTGTGCACGGCCCCATTAAAACTCTACTCGGAGATCCATTTCTGGCGGGTTCCCGGAGGATAATCACAATCACCACCCCTCATTTGGCCTTATCTAAGAGACTTTCAGACACCTCACTACCTCCTTATCTCTCCTCGCACACTCCCTCCACACTTCCACTCCTCCGTCAAGCAATTGCGTCACTCCCACCGTCCTCCGACTCTTCATTAGAAGTGAGTGATATGTCGGAGAGATGGGCGGTTTCATCCATCTTGCCCACGCCCATCCTTCCGGACATCTGTAATCTGTTTTAGACCTGAGTTACGGCTCGCCGCTATCTAAAGAAGACCAGGCCCCGGTAAAACTCACTCAGCGGCTGTTCGCACACTAGACTGCACAGATGGGTCATTACACTGTGAGAGAAATGGTATTTATAGACGAAAATAATGAGGATTATTCACATACATGCTATTCGAAGAGAAGACTAGCCGGAGGAAACGTCATCAGAGAATACAAAAGAGCAATGTACCTGAGACAGAGTGCAGCTGATTACACTGAGATTGACTGAAAATCAAAAATTATGGATAGTGGAATAAAAGTAATGATGTGCATAATGTGATTCTGTTTTTAAAAATAGAATCAGATCACTTTTTTAGTAAATCGAAGGATTCTTTCTCAACCCTTATGACCTTATTGTGAAATAAGTTCAGCAGAACTATTCCTAAATTCATTTGTTTGTGATATATGTATTTCGTATGTGCCAGTATGAAAAGGAACTATATGCTTTTTTAAATTAGTTTTGTTTCTTTATGCTCATTGTTAATTGGCAATCACATTCAATTATTTTTAGGTTAATCAACAATAATAATAAAAAAAGTTAATACTTTACAGATTTTTACTTTTGAAGCATTTAATAGTTTTACTCAGCAAGGATGCATTACATTGGTCAAACAGTAAACAGTTAAAACATTTATGATGTGACAAAAATATATATTTATGAGAAATGCTATTGTTTTTAACTTTCTATTCATCAAAGAATCCTGAAAAAACAAATCACTTTTCGTTTCCACAAAAGTATTAAACAGCACAGTCTTACCAGAAGTAGTGTAAATAATGATTTAAAATATATTTTGACTGAAAGCATACTGAATGCTATTTTACAATTATGGATTTTTCTTTACTTATCAGTATCAACATAACTGTGCATCAATGTATATACACAATCTTGACTATACTATTCACTAAATATTAAGTCATTTGGAACAGTGTTTTGAAACTAGCCTGCATTTATTAATGTTAAAATACTTTTAAACAAAAAACAAACTCATTTAAATACCGCATTTTCCATACCATAAGGCTCACCTGATTATAAGACGCAGTCTCAATTACGGGTCTATTTATGCACTTCATACATAAGGCGCACTGTATTATAAGGTGCATTCTAAAACATACGGCCTACAAAAAAAGGTAACGGAAGCAAAACAGTGAGTTTTATTGAACTTTATTCTACTATATAACAATACACTCACATTATGTTTTAATCAATCCATCAAAGTCATCATCTTCTGTGTCTGAATTGAAATAGGGTACTTTAAAAAATGCCTCTAGTGTTGCTTGCCGCCTATACTTAAAACATCACAATAAATTTCAGTGTTATATTCTGTCATAAACTTTAAATAAAAGTTTCAGTGTCATTTTTTTATCCGTTGTGTGTTTAGCTGAATCAGAAGTTCCTCATTTATTTCTGAGAAACCAAAATCTGCTATTCTGTTTCCCAAATTGAATGATACGAGGTCAGTTTCTATGGATGAGATCTCCTCAACCTCTATATTTTCATCTGCCTACCAAAGAAGCAGAAGATTCTTGTATGAATGCGCTGCAATTGACAACTTTCAAACGTCCTCCAAAGAAAAGTTGTCAAGTGACGTGAGGAAGATGAGTGTGACGAAGAGGATGACGTTCGTCTCTGTGGGGTTTGCCCTCCAGTGGCATGAGATGAAAGCGCTTATCAGCGCCAACAACGTCACGTCACCCTGAGTTAGTACCAGTGTCTTTCACACCTTTATAGACTTTCACAGCAGATGGACTGCAGAAGAACGTGTGTGTGTGTGTGTGTGTGTGTGTGTGTGTGTGTGTGTGTGTGTGTGTGTGTGTGTGTGTGTGTGTGTGTGTGTGTGTGTGTGTGTGTGTGTGTGTGTGTGTGTGTGTGTGTGAGAGAGAGAGAGAGTTTGTCATGCTGAAGTTAAACCATTCAGAAAGGCTTTGCATCACTTATGGCTCTCACATGATTGACTGAGTGTCCAATGTTATGATCAGAATCCCATTCTTCGGACATGAGCGGACATAACACCAATATCCTTGAAAACACACAGACACACCTGAGGCTTGTGCGTCTGCGGCTTTCTCAGCAGGATTCTGAGTAGAACTTGCTTGACTGCAGTGATTTCTGAGGAGCAGATTGTTGCTTGTTTAGTAAAACCATTTGACTGCTCATTGAGCTAAAGGAAGACTTTCATCTTCCATCACAACGTGTGACATTAAAGGATTAGTTCACCCAAAAATGAAGATGATCCCATAGTTTACTCACTCTCAAAAGTCATCCATACAGCTTCAGGTGATTTTTTTAGAAATCTGGATGGAAAATTATCCATATTTCTAACTTTTTAACTTTTTCTAACTTCACTTGCTTTGAAGCCCATGACTGCGTGCGATTTAATATCCTATTCAGAGTGACCTCTGATCCAACACATGACAAGAGTTGTGTAAGCTTAGGTTAGAGTAGATGCCTCACGGTTCAGAACAATAGAGGTGGGCAACAAACTCAAGCTCTGTAAAAATTCACCTTTTAGAGTTCTGATTCATGACTGGTGTTTTGATTTGCTTTATTCCCTGTAATTCAACACGTCCTGCATCGGGTCAGAGGTCACTCTTTGCCAGGAACTAGACTCATGTACAGCCGTTACTGGAAACCAGTGGTTGTAGTTTATAAAGTTATAAATATGGATACTTTTCTCACAAAAACTTATCTCTTTGCTTCAGAAGGCCTTTTGGACCCACTGGAGCCAGATGGATTACTTTTATGATGGATGGATGTGCTTTTTTGGTCTTTTCATTCCCATTATAAAGCAAGGATGCATTAACAAAATCAAAAGTGACTAAACAGATTTAAAATTTTGCAAAATGATTTTCTTTTAACTGTTCTATTCATCAAAGAATCCTGAGAAAACTGTTTCCTCAAAAACACTATCGATTAAATTCAACCTTGGAGAACATAAGAGGCTTCTTTCAATAAATATTACAAGACCTTACAGACTCCAGTTCACATGCTATGCATATTAGTGATATTTAGCAACAATCATCTCTGTTTTTGGTTTTAACTCTTTTAGCAAACACATCTGAGACAAAGTGGATGTTTAAGAGCATATGTGTTGCATCTGTGTGTGCTCACTGCAGTTTAGACACAAACTTTGTTCCCAAAGGTGACTCAGATAGGAAGATGCAGCTTAACGCACTGATAAGAACACACAATGCATGTTGCTTCATTCAACCGGCAGGAAAGAGTCGGTGTGTTACTGTTTGTTGATACGTGTGTGAGTGTGTGTGTGTTAGGATATATGTGGAGGTGGAGATACGAACAGCAAACAGGAATATAAACAGAGAATCGTGCCCGACCAAGACTGATAACCACAGATACTGCAGAAAACAAGCTCTGCATCCCCAAAAAGCCAGCAGCAGTGAACTGATCCAGCTGATCGGACACAGGCTTCAAAAGTGGCATAAAGAAATAGTGTTCACTGTATCCTTAAAATAGTGTTACCTAATTTGTAAGTTACCTTACAAAACAAGACTTTAAATGATAAAGAACTAACTAACCTAGTTACATATATACATATATATATATATATATATATGATCTTAAAAAAACGTAAAAAGTTCACACCAGTATCACAAGGAAAAAAAACACATTATATATTGCAGCATATTTTATGAACAATACAGCCATTTCTTGCTAGTTCCCAGCATGCTTTGCACTTGTTAGTGTTTAATATTCTATTATGTGAGGTTTTAGAACTGTTTCCAATTTTCTGTAATCATTCTCTATACAATGGGCATTGTCATTTTACTATTATTTATATAGTATTATAGTATACATTATAATATTTTTTATTAGATTTCAGTGTTAGATTTTCAGGTAGATTTTTAGTGTTAATTTTAATTCTATTTTTAATTTTTTTTATCATTGTTGTTGTTTTAGTTTCTTTTAACATTTCAACTTCAACTTTTTTATTATTTAGTTACCCAGGCAACAGCTGTAATTTTCTAATTAACTTTTTAAATATTTATATCTTATTTTATTTCATATAACACTCGCAGACAGTAAAAGGAAATGGCATTTAACATGCTAAAGAATTACTTTTTTTTCTTTTTTCTTTTTTCTTTTTTCTTCCCAGTGATGATCTTCATAATATATTGTTAGCCTATTGCAGTTTCAAAATGACTGTTAAAGGGGTCACCTTTAAATAGAATACAGTGTCTTATTTCTATATTTTTTATTGACCCATATTGAATTATGACCCAAACATGTTCTTCACTTCTTCTTTAGTGGCATTGAGGGTTCCATAAAGAATAAAAGGTTCTGTGGAAAAAGGGTTCTGTAGATTATTCAAATGTTCTTCACACTAAGAAAAAGTGTGTTGTTTTAAGAAGAGTTTTTACACTGCAAACCTCCTTTATTTTTAAGTGTTTACAGGTCCTGTGAGATCCACCCGCATCCTTCTGCTTCTCCTCTGACAGATTTTATTATGTGGATTAAACAGCGAGACCTCTAATGGTGAGTTTCACGCTTAAAGAAGTGGTCTCTCATTACGGCCAGGCATGAATATCTTCCTCGCACAAGAGGCTCTATCTCAAGAACAAAGAAGTTCTGATTGCCCTTTTCAATCTCCCATCGCACTGTTTTGAATCCATTAGGTAGACCTGCTACCCACAATACCTTACGGGAACCATGATTGCGGTGTGTACGTGACATCATTAACCCTGCATGATAGCGTCATAGTGTTAACATTAGTGTCGATTGTTCCAGTCTGATAAACAGGATACGGGTCATTAGCCTAATCACGCACAAATAAGGCCTCTTTTCATCCTCTTCGTCCACGCAGCATCTCCCTCCGTCTGTTTTGTGGTATTAGACGGATGAGAGCGCATGCTGAATTCCAGCCATTTTATAAAATTGCCCTTTTAGATTCAAGATTTCTTTGAAAGGCAGTCTTTCATAAGGCAAACCCAAGTTCAAATTGAGCTCAAAGTTTGGTACATCTGCAAGTACTGTTGTGTCCGACGGTTCTCTGATCTCTCTGATCTCAGGGACTGAAGTATTTCTAAGAACACATGTGATAAATTCGCAGAAGCTTGTGAGACGTCGTCCGGTGGTGACAAGGGTTGCAAAGTTGATTGTTATTGTGGCTGACGTAAATGACATAATCATATGTTCTGTATCTTATAAAAACCTCTCTAATCAGATTCTTCAATGTTCATTTGATCCCAAACATATATATGTCCGTTGTTGCTTAAACAGAGCAGGGTGAATGGAAGGAATGTGCTAAAGTATTTAAAGTCACCATGAACTCAAAACAGACCATTTGTATTTATTGTGGAGTATTGCAGTGTTTATTATAAAGGATTTATCCATGCACATCATTATGTGTCCTCATAATCTTTAATATAAATATCTTCCACTCCCACTTGTAGCTCATCTCTTCTCTGATGATGTAATTACTGGCGTGAGGGCGGGGCAAACTGTCAATCACATGAGATCCACCAATAGCAAACCAGAACCATCCATCAATTCCTGATGAACAAAATCTTACAAAACCTTACATTTACTCTTGTTTGAGATGCACTTTCACTCGGGAATATGTGGCAATAAGGAAGAATAGTCTATCGGAACTTGTGTTTCATGCCGACTTTAACAGACTGTGATCCCCAGACAGAGAGTGTCACTGATAACACAAGGCCAGATCCCTTGAGCGCAGGTGGTGACGCTTTGAAGTGATGCATGAGTGATCAAAAATATTCCAATGTACTGCACAAAAAAGCTTTCCTTCAACTCCCCTATCATCATTTTTTCCTTTGCATGAGGGGGAGCTGTGGGGTTTTGAAGAGAGGAGAGGAAACGAGGATGCACAAATAAGACATGCGAAGCACTCAAGATGTTGAAATAGTAAGTAATTCAATTTTATGTAAATAGCACATTTAAAAACACACACAAAAGTATGAATAACCTTCTCCAAATCTTGAAAAGACAAAAATGTTTTAAGTTTAGAAATAATCTGTTCAACAAACAACAACAAATTAGTTTGCTTGCTTGGTTGGGCATAGTTCTGAGGATCCCGAGATTCCTAATCTGGGAAGAAATTATGGGTAAATGATTGCCATGCCCATTGATAAGATCTCTCTATCTTGTCCAAAAACAATTATTTCCATTTTCTCCTCATGAAAGTTTGGAGAAAGTTATTCGATAACAATTTCTTAACATTGTTGAGACAATGGTTGAATGGAGTTTCCAGCATGCACAACTGTCTGTGTATCATCAGGATATACATGAAAAGAAACATTGTGCCCCAATAATATTTCCATATGGATGCATATATTTAAAGAGAAGCGGGCCCAGAATGGAGCCCTGAGGTACTCAGCTAATAATATGAAAGACTTAAAGCCTGTTTAGGAGGAGTTTCTGTTCTGGTGTAGTTTTGGGGGTTACCATTGTGGTGAAGAGTGGACCTAAGGTTAAGAACAGAAATGGCAACATTAAAGACAAACATTTGGTATGAAATTATACTAAGTTTGATTAACTTTTGTGCTAGATATTTAGCTGGGACTTCTCAGTTTAAGAAAAACTATTTGTTTTGGTGCATTCAAAGTAACTTTTTAAGAATATTTTTATTTAGAAGTAGTGATAGGAAGTTCAGATTATTGACTCACTGAGGAGTCTTGTTAATCAAAATGATTGTAACTGTTTCATCTGTTCATAATATGTTAATTGCCACACGAATGAGCCGTTCTTGATTGACCCATCACTATTTTAAATCTGCAATGAAATGGAAGGATTTTTTGATGGATTTGTCAATTATGCATTGGTTGTTGATTGGATGTTGAGTTGTGAACGTGGCACTCAAAAGATAAACATGATAAACGTGATTTTGACACAGTTGATATTGTGATTAAACATTACCAAGTTTTATAAACAAAGTTTGCACTTTAGTCAGTTTTCAACATACTTATTCTAAGGACAACATACCAAATACGAAAATCCTTTACTCTATCCAATTATATGTAAGTGTGAAAAGAGAAAAATAAACACGTGGACAGATGAATTGTTCACAATAAGATCTATAGCATGCATTAATAAAATTGATAGAATAGATTTTAATTTCATGTTGGCTTTTTAAGTACAACATGCAAGTTGAATGGATTTATTCTTTTTAAAGCCAAGTTCATTGTAGTTGCATGGAAAGAGTATCATTGAAGAATTTACCTTTGGAAAAAAGGAAAGTTAGAGAGGTCTGGAAACAATCTTTTTGAGAGGTTACAACCTCCGATCTTTAACATGCACACTGTTAGCAAATGAACAATTATCATCCAATACATTTTAATGGCTCTCATTACTGTAATTGTATTGGAGGAAATGAAATCTGTTTGGTAAAGCTCGCATCTTACAGCTTGATTTGATCACTTTGACATGTTTTGAAATAGGCTACTTCATGATTGTGTTATTGTGAAATTCATCTAGGCTGTGTTCAGACATCTTATGATGCAACCCTTTCCCTTAATATCTCTCTCTCTCTCACTCACTCACTCACTATCTCTCTCTCTCCCTTTTTTTGTCTTTCTCTATTGCTTATTCTAACTAACAGTCCCACGTGCGGCAGTGGTGTGTAATTTCCATTGTCGGCTGATTTCTACACTGATGTGCGCAGTAGGGGACCAGCGCAGCTGTGCTTATCTCTTTGCACGTCCTGCTGGGATTCTCTGTTCGTCATCAATTATTTTGCTAAACTCTCTCTGGAGCGCGTGGTTCCGACAGGGATAATGTGAACGCCAACCTTTAATCAAGCATGAGGCGACCCGTCTCATCAAATCCCACAGAGACGCAATAAGAGTCGTAGTTTCACACACAAAGACACACACACATTTCATTCATAAAACATGAATGCTTCACACAACATTTTAAATAAACTTTTGTTGTTGTTGTTGTGAAGTTATTTTTTGGTTTGGTATTTTAAGCTAGATCTAGATCTAAATAATAGCTTTTCTTTCTTCATACAGGTAGGCCAGGTAGATGTTATTCATCGATGCACTTTATTTTAAAGAAATAAATTTTTGTGTAACCTTTCATTAAATATAATAATTATACTACCAAGCCCTCATATTGTTTAGCCCCTCCCCTCATCTGCGAGACAACATGACCAACTAAACCTGACGTGAAATCTACACAGGAAAAATATCCTATCCCCAAATGCATGGATTCCAACTGAAAAACAATGGTAAGACCGCAACATTAATAGTAGGAAATATCATAAAGTACAGTCGAATGCTTAGCCTTTCAAAGTTTCAACACATGCGCTCTACAAAGTTTCATCTTTCATTTCTCTCCAGAAGTTATGACCGATAAAAAATGTCTTTGTATTCTTTTAAACTAAAGTTGCTGCTATATCATAACTCCCTCACACAAGAGATCATCAATGCCGGCACCTGTTTTTGTTGTTGATGTCTTTTTTCTTGTTGAATAGCATCACAGTCTATAGTTCTTATTGGCTGCTCATGTTGCAATGCATTATGGGTATTTGTTTTCTCTCATACTCTGGAGTGTAGCACCATCTTTTAGGACCTTTTGTAACCTATTGTTTGTTTTGTCAACAAAAAAAAGGTGAGTTAGTAAGTTGTTTTTACTGAGGTGTTGCAACATCAGGCAACACTCAGAATTCTTTTATGTGAGTGGATTGTGTTTTTCATGTTGAGTTTAGGTCTGATTTATTGTGTCTTTTTTACAGTTCAGGTTTTTTTACAGCAGTGGAGTGTTGTGAAAAAACGTTCGCTTGCTAATTGCTAGCATACTAAAGCAGTTCAAATGAGCAGCTACAGTATATCATTCTGATAAGATCAGTATTTATCTGGCATTAAAAAGAATGTAGAGTAAATGTATTTATCTCAAGCCTGGCATTAAGGCGTGATGCCCCCCCTTCTCGCCTCCCCCTCCCCGTCCCCAGCAAATCAAGCAAGGGAACACGATTTCAGCTGAGGTGGACACCCAATGCGTCACACCATTAACAATACCTGAGTAGTTATATATAAACTATAAAACCGCACTCAATCAGCGACATGCATTTATTGTGTGGATGAAGAACATTAAGGCCTGGATTCACAGACAGGGCTTAGATTAAGCCAGAATAAGCCTGCAATGTTAAATTAGGACATTTAAGTAGCTTTTATAAATGTGCCTTATAAAAAGCATCTTGTCCATCTTGAGACAAAGCAATGGCCCTGACATTGCTTTCAGTTAAAACAGCTCAAACATGCACTTTAGTCTGGGATAGACTTAACCCTTTCTGTGGAACCGGGGGGATATGTTTAAAATGCCCTAAAATTTGCCCTCTTTCATGCTGTTAAACTGAATGTTTGTTGAAAATATCCACAACCTAACACTGAAATGAGAGAGCGCAGTCCAGCTTAAACCAGCTAAGACCATCCCACCATCTAGGCTGTTTTTTAAACCAGTCTTTTAAGCATGGATACTTTATATTTCTGCACCTAAAACCTATTGTTAAATTGCAGTAAGTATATAATAATAAATATTCCTTTAAGTTATTTTAGTGTCTGCGTCATGTTGGGGGACAGTGAGATATTGAGGGGACCTTGACGACGCCCAGCGCATGCAAAAGAAAGACGTGTCCTCCATCATAGGACAGATTTGACAGGATAAGGTAAGCCGAACTCCTCTGCAGTCAAGATGTGAGCAGTTTGTCAATGATAATGACAAGCATCTGCAGTACAAGAGCGTGACGATAAAACATTAATCGATCTGTTGATTTAACAATAGTGATTAATTGCAGTCTATTGAATTCAGGGCAGCAATTTTCAGGAAGAGGCCCAACTGACTTGAGCTCATTAAAAGGATCGTCGTGTATCTTGTCTTGGCATGTAGAGTTTAGATGAGTTTTAGACATTTTTTTGATAAAACGGCTTAAGCACAGAGAGACATTCACATGAATGCAGCTGAGTGCTTTGACATTTTACTTTGCGTTCATAAATCAGCAGATATTCTCAAGCAATCATTGCTTTTTAGCACATGTTGATGGCTGACATTAGGTAACAAAAAATACGTACATAATTAGATACTGCTGAAGTTTTAATGGCACAAAAAAAAACAATAAGCATTGCACTTACATTATATCTAAAGCAATGTGTTTTTATTCACCTTTTGCAAAGTACGTTCTGGCGAAATGGCATGTCACCAAGTAATAATGTGATCTAGTTCGGAGAACTTCACCTTACAAAATGACTAAATGTGAGTGTTTTCTGGTGTAAAATTAGAAATTACTGTAACCAGAGTTTGAATGGCTCATGTCGACTGATTTTATTACAAAAACTTTTAACACAGATAAATAAAGACAATTACATTTTCCGCACATACTGTATTTTAATACTTTTTCCGGTACCGCTCGCTAGATTCCAGATTTTACCTGGGCAATTCAAAATGAATCATGCTCAACAAAAACAGTGATGCGCACCAACACAAGTACATATTTTATTCAACATCTGCCACAGTTCTTACAAGTTCATGATATTAAAAAGAACAGAAGAGTCAAATGAAAAGATGAGGCAAAAAAATAAATATTTTTTTTAATAAGGAAAATATACAATAAGGGCCCAAAGGCTCAAACTCAAGTTAGTTTGGCATCCTCCCTAACAAGAGAAGGGAACAGAGGAGGGTCTTATGCTCTTAAACACACGTCTTCAACGTTGTTGCTCTTCATCTGCTGAAGCTCGTGGTGACCCAGTAGCCGATACTGGAAACTAACTCGGTTTACAAACTTCCCGCTCGACACCATTCTGACCACGGTGTTATCGCAGCCGACCTTCATTTGAGCTGATGGGAGAAGAGATATATAGAGGTTTACAAGATACTAAATTGCACCGCACGATTGCTGCAAGAATGAATCACGGCGCACAAGAGATAAAGAGGGAATTCTCACCCGGTCCATTAAAGGAGTAGCAGAGATCTGCCATAGGGAACATCTTGGATGTATCCATACCGTTTCCACCCAGAAGCTCAACAAAGTCTCCAGATCCAGCACAGCCCAGAATGGACCGCTATATGGATCAACCAGAAGTATTAAACTCATCGTACAGGTTTTTTTTTTAAAATATAGTTGATATGAAGACACTGGTCTGTGGCTGCTTTGTGTAAATACTGTCTCTTGACCAGAAATAATATGTAAGCTCACCTTGAGATCATTGTGTTGGCCGAGACTAAGCTCTCCAATCTGGATCTCCACTGGATAGATTATGGAGAAACTGCAGTTCCTGTGCTGCTGTGGAATGACCATGGTGAAACTGCCCTCTGGGGTCTGAGAGACAACATTACAGGCTACAAAAAGAGAGAGAGAGAGACGGAGAGACCATCGGTTTACATTAAGCTTTGTTTATGGCTTTTGCATGAGCCTTATGTAATTCAGTCTAAATGGACAAAACCAAAGCTCAAGTTCTTCAAGTGCATTATTATTATTTTTTTTATAATTTCCTATTTCATTTTTGTATTTCTGTGCATGTGCACTTACGGAACGGGTTGATGAGTTTGCGGAATGTTACTGTGAAGCTGCTTCCTGATTGGTGGAGTCTGAAGAACAGCATGGCGACATTCTGAGATGAGCGTGTGATTGGTCGAGACTCTCCGGTTTCACAGTAATCAGAATAACGCTCGTAGAGAGGAAGAGGATGGTCCTGTGTGCTGGGAAACTTCTCCCCTTTCATAACCCAGCCATCAAATACCTACAAGATTAAAAAATTTGAATTCAGTGAACTCAAAAAATCATTCTTCAAATCTGCAGTACATTTCCATTTCAGTCTTTGAACTTCAAAATAAAATATTTAATTCAACACATTACTTGTAACATGCGTTTGTAATTATTTGTTTAATTTACTAGCGGTTTCTGAGTGAAAATGGCTTCCCCCACAATTCTTTTCAGTTCAAGTTAACTGGTTTGAACTCATTTTAGTTCAGATAAGGTTCAGATAACATAATTCCCTTCAGTTCACCCAGACTGCAGTAGTTTCAGGTCAGTTAAGTTCAAGCCAGTGCTAATAAAAATATAATCAATTCCACCTTTCATGTCCATTTCATCGAACAGGAGTTAATTCAGTAGATTAACTTTAACAGTCTTTTCTATTAAACTACATTTAATTGGCATAAACCTTGCACAGCCTACGAAAGCTGAACTCAAAATGTATGACGTAATTATTTTGGAATGACATGCAGTTTTGCTTCATTTTAGTTTCATTTTTAGAGCTAGAATGTGTTTGACCAACGTAAACAAGGTTGTTGGTGTTACAGTTTGGCTTAAAATGACATCACATGATCTTTTTGCGACCTGACTTAGTGTGCAAATCACAGCTTAAACGCTGTATAGATATACACACAAACACACTCTCTGTTATGCACATCAAAATATGTTAAAATCGCGTTATGTTTTGTTCTCAAGACTAAAAATCAACATGGATGGAAGTTATTGTAGGGGATGAATTGTGTGTGTGTCACCTTTATGAAATCTCCTCCTCTGCAGTCGATGTTGACCGAATCATACTCAATGCTAATGATGTCACTAGGCTCGCCAATGAAAAACACAGCGCAGTTTAGCTGTGGACGTTCTGCTGTAAAAGTGAACTGACCCTCTACAGCCACCATATCCAGACACCCTGAGAAACAGGGAGGAAGATAAAGGCAAGAAAACGTGAAAATATATACATAGTAGGCCTATATGTGATGAATATCCACTCTTTAAATATTCAGCAGTGCCATATTGTGCAACCATATCAATTTGACAGTTAAAAATGTGTTTATTAAAACAAATATGAAGTGCACTTCTGTTACTCACTCAGAGCTCTACGGTAGACAAACTCCTCCGGTAACTCTCTCTTTAGTTCAGAGCTCAGCAGAGATAATAATCCTTCCGGGCTGATCTCGTTCTCCTGATAAAACAACAAGAGATGGGACATGCTTTGCTTTGCTGTTGTGTTCAAGGAAATAACGATTTTAGGATTTTCCTGGCTGGACAACGATTTTAAGGATCCTATCCTTTTCTATAGGGTTGGAAAGAGCCTCTGCATATCATATAGCAATAAATTAATATACATAATATACAAAAACATAACAAATTAATGCCAAAGCATATGTGCACTTTTAAAAAGGACACTTGCAGGTGAAGATAAGACACTTTCTGCTTGATAAGACCCTTACAATTATTGGTGTAACCCAATGAAGTCATATTAAACAACATTTTTGCTCTGAATCAAATCTTTCAAATTTTAATCACATTAAAGAAATGTTTTAAGATACAAGTCAAACATATTTTACAGTGCACATATTCACAATGAGTGCAAAAAAATCATTATTTGCAAATATTACATTTTACTATACAATTCTATTATTATAATATACTAACATTAAATTGTATAGTGAATGCTAAATGCCAAAGTGTTACTAATAAACACATCAAAAGTTGTAGAAGTAGTTGCGTGTGTTTGTGTGTGTGTGCGTGTATTTGTGTGTGTGTGTTTGAGAGAGAGAGAGAGAGAGAGAGAGAGAGGTGAGCAGGTGTCCATGTCTCACCTGTATGTCCAGAAAGCGCGCGTGTCCCCGGAGAGCCGTGACGCTCAACAGGAGGAAGCACAGCTGTGCGCGCGAAGTGCCCGACATCTCCGTCCCGTCTGTCCGCGTGGATTTGAGCAAAAAGAGAAAAACTCCGAGAGCTCCCGACCACACTGCTCCTTTTATACCCCCTCACATACATGGACGAGGGGGGGCTGCCTGTATGGATCAATTGATGTGAGTCCGCGAGCTCCAGTGAGAGAGAGAGAGAGAGAGAGAGAGAGAGCATGACAGACGCCTAGTGTTTATTCAAGCTTTACTAGTATACTGATTGAACACTACATAGACTTAAGAAACTATTCTTTGCATAATTGTAAGCATAATAGTAAAAAGTGCTAAAAACTATAAAAGATTTCACACTAGTAAAGTCTAATTAGTACTTAGTACTATTAGTGTGTGTGTGTGTGTGTGTGTGTGTAATGAATAATATGTTAAAAAAAATTAAAAAAGATATATATTATCATTATTATTTATTTTATATTTATATGTACATATATGTGTATGTGTATATATGTATGTGTGTGTAATGAATAATATAAAAAAAAAAATATATATATATATATATATATATATATATATATATATATAATTATCCTTATTATGATTATTTATTTTATATATGTGTGTGTGTCTGTGTGTGTAATGAATAATATGTACAAACAAGCACTATAAACAATTAATACATTAAATTAATACATTAATTAATTAATACATTAAATATATACATACATTTAAATATACACATACATTTAAATATATACATTTACATATTAAAACATTCTTGCAGCTTAAAAGAGCACCTAAACAAACCCATTCTTATCTTCATCTATAGGAAAGATGTGCACTGCTGTTTCTCAGCGTGGAAAAAAACGGAAAGATTTTCACTGCAGTAGGAGGATGAGGTGGACAGATTGAAGAGAGGTTTGATTGGCTGCTCTAAAGGAAGAGTGAAAAAGAAAATTCTGTCATTTACCATCATGTTGTTTAATACTTGTATAAGTTGCTTTATTCTGTGCAGAAAAGCAATGTGAAGTGTCAACATTAACAACATGATCGGGAGTCAATTTAGTTTTTACTTTTGGGTAAACTAACCTTTTAACATTTATTCATTATAATATAATGAGGCAGGTGAACTTTTCACTTGCATATTAATATTACTGTCCACTAATTGTCTGAGACTGCTGTTATTTTCTTACACCTACAGTGAACCAACTGTGCAGGTGTGCTGAATAACAGAGTTTCACCGCAGTTAATCAGATATTCACTGCTCTGAAACCTTATTGCTCTCAACTTAAAGGTCTTTGAGAATTAGTCACAGTCAGAATGTGTGTGTGTGTGCATGAGGGATCCTTGAAAACAGCTTAATAAGAAAACTAAATAATGTCTCAAATACCATAAAGGGGAGTTTTAGGGTGTAGCGATTATTAGCTTAATTTAAGAACAACACAAGTCAAGTCAAGTCAAGTCCCCTTTATTTATATGGGGGCTTTTTACAATAGAGTTTGTTTCAGAGCAGCTTTACAGAAATAACAGGAAAATAATGCAACAAAGATGGGTTTGACAGCAGATCTAGAAGAGCCAATCAATAATATTGATGAATATTAAGTGTTAAATGTCCCCAACTAAGCAAGCCAGAGGCGACAGCGGCAAGGAACCAAAACTCCATGAGGTCACAGAATAGAGAAGAAAAAAAAAACTTGGGAAAAAACAGGCTCAGTCGGACCAGTTCTCCTCTGGACAACAAACAAACAGTGCATGATTATGATACGGACAGATCAGAAGAAGTCAGCAGAAGGTCCCAACCACAAAATAAAGATTTAATACAGTCTGAGTCATATCATGCATTTCTATTACCGTATTATTTTTATTATTATTATTTTATTTTGTGACCATTTTCACCCACTCTCTAAGCATCTAAACTCAAGAAACGCCCCTTTGTGTATAAAAATGCTATCAAACCTATCAAATGCCCCCTTTACAGCAACATGCATTTATCTGTGTGACGTCGGGAAATTGTGGAAAAGTATAGATGAGTCATTTTTGCTGTAGTTCAGTAAATGCTCTTGTTGGACGGAGGAGGGAGATTTAAGTTCCAACAGTTTCAGTGTGCTTTTATAGTAAATCTACCTCTGTTATCTCATGATCCGACACTGCTCTGAATCATGCTCATTCAATTATTTTAAGTAATATTTTTCACTTGACTTTGAAAACGTGCCCTGAATGCATACTGAGGTTTTTGAAGGGCTTTCTAACACATTGCAATGAAAGCAACCTCTTGCTGTTTGTGTTTGTCCTTACCCAGTGTGCACTATCATCTTCAGGGAGCTGCAGACGTTCCTACCCATCAAACACCCTGTGCTGGTATTTGAAAGCCGGCTCTTGCTCGAGTGTCCGCTTCTATCAGAGTCTTACCTGCCCCGGGTGGACTAAAAGGTCAGCTGTCTTTCTCACACTCGCTCTCGGAATCAGGGGACATTTGCTTCTTGTGAACTATAGGACGAGTACACCTTTCTGACTTCTGGCAGAATGTGAATGGATATATTCAGAATGGCATACTATGGTATTTGTGCAGTATGCATATGTATGTGCGCAGTATGAGATGCCTTTTGGAAGTATTTTCACATCGTGTTTTTGTGTTTTGTAAAACAATATCCTTGTCTTTACTCATCACTTCATCAGACAGACTGAAGTTAAGTCAATTTACAGAATTTACATGAAATCTGGACAAAAGGTACAGAACTGTGTACTTAACGGCTCTAGTGAGGGAAAGAACGACAGTCCTATGAAGCATTGCAAACAGCATAATGGAATTACAAATGATGGATAAATGTAAAACTACTCATTTAAAAATGTCCAAAAGTTCATTGCAAAATATTTAAGTATTTTGAGAGAGTAGGGAGACCGTCTCGAATGCATCATTCGCAGTGCTTCATGGGAGTGGGCGGAGCAAATGACATCTTTTGGCAGGTTTTGCTTGTTTTGACTTTGATTGGTGGAATTTTCTGTATAGCATCATGGGTAATGTAGTTCCCTTTCAAGGGAACTCGCGCTGCGTCGAACGCTTGGGGAATCCTTGGATGATACAATTTCAGAAAAAGACTTTAATAAGGTGATTAAATGTATTCCTGTCAGTCTAAAATCTTTGATTAAGGGACATATAAAATATGGTAGTATCAATAATTATATTCCTACATTGGCAATCAATGGTGTTCTTTTATTAGATAAGAAATGCAATAACTTCCTTATTAGAAGTTCTCTCTCTTCATCTCCAAGATGCCTCCCTAAAGCACGATATAAATGGAGTTTCTGTTACCCAAACTCTGATTTAAATAACTTATGGTCTTTTCCTCACAAACTCCTTGTCCCTAATAAAATTAAAGAACTCCATTTCAAAATTGTCCATAGATACTACCCTTGCAATTTATTCTTGAGCAGGTTTTCTGAGAATGTTTCTCCTTTGTGCTCTTTTTGTAATATTGAAGAAGAATCTATTTTACATCTGTATTTTCATTGTCCATTCGTTAAGTCATTTTGGTCAGAAGTTACCATGTTAATTTTTTCTTGTTGTAACAAATTGGTACAAATGTCTGAATCTATAATTTTTTTTTCTGATTTTCATTCTGAGGACGTTAATCTTGATTACACTGTGTTATTTCTTTGTCTTCTGGGTAAATTTCACCTCCATAAAGCCAGAATCATTCACTGTATCCCCAATTTTAGAATGTTCTCCTCGGATATAAAGTCCCTTTTCTCTTCCTTAACAAAAATGTCCAAACCTTTAAACTTAAAGGCATTGAAAACATTCAACATTCTTCAATCTGTGGTAAGGAGCCTGTAATTTTTTTATTTCGTCTCTGTTGCCTATTGCTCTGATGATTTCATTTATTGTAACTTGTCATGTTGATGTCCGTTTGTCCCCTATAGTGTTATTTGTATTGTTATGTTCTCCTTACTGTCAAAAAAAAAAAAAAAAAAAAAAAAAAAAAAAATCCTTGGATGATGTCCGCGCGAGGCACAATATGTACACTTCCGGCGCGCGCGCGCGCGCGCACGTGCGTGAGTGACAGACGCAGATCGGTGACGTCACGAACCAGTTGATAAAAGAGCACCGGAACCCGGAAGCGGCAGCTTTGTTTGTCTTCGCAAGCACAGTGTGAGAGTGTGTTGAGTGTGCTGGTTATTTTGAGAGAAAAACCCAGATCTAGTTTAAAAATCAGGGATCTCCCATATATATTTATATACAATATCTATGTTTATGGCGAACCAGGCATTTAAACAGTGCGCATCTCCTTGCCCTCGTTTCCTCTCGGGGGGAGATGAGCACTTGTTATGTGTAATGTGTCTGGGAGCGGAGCATGCTAGGTCAGCGCTCGTGAGTGCTGACTGTGATCAATGCAGCCAACTACCGCTGCGGGTGCTCCGCTCACGCCTGGCGGTTTTTGATTCTGAGACCGGCCAGGCTCGCATTCCCCAGGGCTCAGGTCCCGCAGCAGCTGAGGCTCTGCGGCGATCTAGGTCATGGGGTTCGCAAATGGACCTGACGGCGGGGTCTGAGACGGGCGCTCCCCTATCTCAGCCCTTACCCGGTGGATCCAGTGCTTCATGCATGGTTTCGGAAGCACGCTCGAGGGCGGTTACTTCCGACCAAGCTGAAGCACCGGCACTGCAATTGTCTAGCTCCGAGGAGTTAGACGTTGCTAGTGTCGACGCGGAGAGTGAGGATTCGCCAACCTCCTCCCCAGCTTATGAGGAATTGCTCGAGGTGGTGACTCGCGCTGTGGCCACGTTAAGTATTGAGTGGCCAGCGGAAAGCACTGTCGTTCGTCCAAAGAGAAGCAAGTTGGATGAACGATTTCTGCCAGCGCGGGTCCCTCCCCCTCGCCGGGACCTGCCCTTTTTCCCGGATCTGCACACTGAGGTGTCTAGATCCTGGAAGAGGCCAGCCACCTCCAGAGTGTTTACGCCACAAAATAATATGTATGCCACTCTGGTTGGTGCGCGAGAGTATGGTTATGGCGCGATGCCGAAGGTGGAGGAGGCGCTTGCGAGCCACCTCTCTCCGCCCTCGGTGTCATCGCTTAAAGTCCCGGTGCTGCCCACTAAACCTATGCGGGTTACATCAGCTCATGTGGGCAGAGCATATTCTGCAGCTAGCCAGGCAGCGGCGTGTCTTCACACCACCGCCCTGCTTCAGGCTTACCAAGCAGAATTGTTGGGGGACCTCGATGAGGGCGGAGGCATTGGTCTACAGGCTGTGGCTGAGCTACGTAAAGCCACAGATCTGTCCCTACGGGCCACCAGGGAGACGGCTGCCTCTATTGGTCGTTCCATGGCAGCCTGTGTGGCCACGGAGAGGCACCTGTGGTTAAATTTGACGTCTCTAAAGGACAAGGAGAAAAATTTTATGTTGAACGCCCCTCTGTCGCCTTCTGGGCTTTTCGGCGATTCGGTGAAAACGGTCGTCGAGAAGTTCCAGGAGGCGGCAAAGCAGCAGGTGGCGTTCAATGTACTCCTGCCTCGCCGCCCTCAGCCTGGGGCTGTGAGCCAGCCACAGCCCCAGGCCTCCTCATATGTGCAGCGGGCCGCTCAAAGGCAGAGCGTCTCAACCCGCCAACCTCCCCAGAAAACCGGGGGGTCGGGCAGGCGCTCCCAGCCTCAGCCTTCGGGCAGGAGGACGGATCTGAGGACCGTCATCCTTGCCAAGAAGGCTACCTCGAAGAGGTCCTGACGCCAGACGCGCCGGGCCTCTTGGAGGCGACCCTCCTCAGTTGCCGCCCGTTACACCGGTTGCACTGAGGAGGTCGCCCCCTCCAAGGAGGGTCCTAGAGCATTCACTCCAGGTGTTCCCCAGAAAACCGGGCCCTGGCGGGTGTGCTACACAGACACCAGAGGCCAGCCTCGAGAGGCTGGTTCCCCTAGTAGAATTTCTGCCGGCATGGACATGTCTTCCAGAGGTTTCTCAGTGGGTCCTGCGAATTATAAAGAAAGGGTATTCGATCCAGTTTGGGTCTCGCCCGCCCAGGTTCAATGGGGTTCTACCCACGGTGGTGGACCCCGAGCAGGCTCTGGTAATGGAGCAGGAGGTAGATTCTCTACTGAGGAAAGGGGCCATAGAACATGTACCCCTCTCAAACAGGGAGTCAGGCTTTTACAGCCGCTACTTCCTCGTTCCAAAGAAGGATGGAGGACTGCGGCCCATCCTGGATTTGCGCCTTCTGAATCGCTCGGTCATGAAGCTAAAATTCAAGATGCTGACTTTGAAACAAATAGTGGCACAGATCAGGTCCGAGGACTGGTTCGTCACTATCGATCTGAAGGACGCATATTTTCATATTTCCATCCTTCCACAGCACAGGAAGTACCTCAGGTTCGCCTTTGGGGGGAAGGCGTACCAATATCAAGTACTTCCATTCGGCCTGGCTTTATCACCCCGCACTTTCACGAAATGCATGGACGCAGCGCTAACCCCGTTGCGCCTCCAAGGCATAAGAGTTTTGAATTACATCGACGACTGGCTGATTCTTGCCCAGTCGCCGCAGTTAGCGGTTCAGCATCGAGATGTTGTTCTCGCACACATGAGAGTGCTGGGGTTGAGGTTGAACGCAAAGAAGAGTGTGCTTTCTCCTCTTCAGAGAACCACCTTCCTAGGCGTGATATGCTATCCCCCGCCCGCATCGATTCGATTCTGTCAACCGTGAAGAAAGTCAAAATAGGACAGTCCATCACTGTAAAACACTTTCAGCGAGTGCTGGGCCTCATGGCAGCAGCTTCCAGCGTCATCCCGTTCGGGCTGCTACACATGAGGCCATTACAGTGGTGGCTCAGAACCAGAGGGTTTTCCCCGAGGGGCAGCCCTTTCCGCACTATCAAGGTCACGCGGCGATGCCTACGTGCCTTGGATATGTGGAAGAAACCCTGGTTTCTGTCTCAAGGACCTGCGTTGGGAGCTCCTTGTCGCTCTGCCCAGGGTCTGTGGCACAAACACCAGTTGTCCTGGCACATAAACCTGCTGGAGATGATGGCTGTTTGGAGGGCGCTTCAAGCGTTCCTCCCAGACCTCAGGGGCCATTATGTGGTTGTTCAGACCGACAGCACCACTGTGGTCTCCTATATAAATCGTCAGGGGGGTCTACGTTCGCGTCCACTATACAAACTGGCGCGGCAGATCCTCCTCTGGTCCCAAGGGAGACTGCTCCATCTACGGGCAGTTCACATCCCTGGGACCCAGAATGTGGGAGCAGACGTCCTGTCGAGACAGGGGCCGAGGCCCGGGGAATGGAGGCTCCACCCAGAGGTGGTGGAGCAGATTTGGTTCAGATTCGGCCGGGCACAAGTAGATCTGTTCGCGTCCGAAGAATCAACGCATTGCCCTCTGTGGTATTCACTCCTGCATCCAGCCCCACTCGGGCTGGATGCCATGGTCCAGACATGGCCGAGGCTATGTCTGTACGCATTTCCCCCGATTGCTCTGCTCCCGGGAGTTCTGGAGAGAGTTCGCCGGGACAAGGTCCGTCTCACACTGGTTGCTCCGCGTTGGCCGGGCAGAGTGTGGTTTGCGGATCTTGTTTCCCTGCTGGACGGGGTCCCCTGGGAGATCCCAGTTCGAGTGGACCTCCTGTCTCAGGCAGCGGGCTCGATTCTTCACCCCTGCCCAGAACTTTGGAAACTGTGGGCTTGGCCTCTGAGGGGGCCCAGCTCATAGATTCTGGTCTCTCGACCGAGGTTGTTGAGACCATCCTCCACTCCAGAGCTCCCTCCACGAGGAAGCTGTACGCCCTGAAGTGGAGACTTTTCACTTCTTGGTGTAGCGAGAAGCAGGTGAACCCAGTTACCTGTCACATTGGCAAAGTGCTAGAGTTCCTGCAAGATAGATTCGCTGCAGGGTTGTCCCCGTCCACCCTGAAGGTTTACGTGGCTGCCATTGCGGCTTACCACGTACCTCTGGGTGGCGTGTCCATTGGCCGGGACCCCCTCGTCACACGCTTCCTCCGTGGTACCATTAGGCTGAGGCCTGCAGTCCAGACCAAGGTTCCTGCCTGGGACTTATCCCTGGTACTCCAGGGGTTGTCCCAGGCACCCTTTGAACCGTTGGATGAGGTTCCACTAAAGTTCCTCACTTTAAAAACCTTATTCTTGTTAGCTTTAACATCGCTAAAGAGAATTGGGGATCTACAGGCGCTTTCTGTAGCTCCCTCTTGCCTTGAGTTTGCGCCTGGGATGGTGAAAGCCTTCCTCCATCCCAGGCCAGGCTATGTGCCCAAAGTGCCCACTCATGTGGCCAGGTCTATAGTACTGCAGGCTTTCTGCCCTCCCCCCTTCAGTGACCAGGACCAGGAATTTAAAAACAAGGTCTGTCCAGTGCGAGCACTGGACACTTATGTCCATAGGTCTGCCCCTTGGCGTAAGTCTGACCAGTTGTTTGTTTGCTTTGGGACCCCCAAGGGGGCCCCTGCATCCAAATCTACTTTAAGCAGGTGGATAGTTGAGGCTATCACCCTGGCTTACGAGTCGGCCGGATCCTCCTCGCCTCTGAGGGTCCGGGCCCACTCTACTAGGAGCGTGGCTGCCTCTAAGGCCCTTATATCTGGTGTGTCGTTATCTGATGTTTGTGATGCGGCGGGGTGGTCTTCCCCGCATACTTTTCTGAGGTTTTACCAGCTTGACCTCAACTCCGCTCCGGGAACACGGGTGCTCTCGTAGTGAGCTACGAGACACTCGTCGGCCTTCGTCACTGAGGTGGCGTTGGTATATCGTTCCCCAAGCGTTCGACGCAGCACGAGTTCCCTTGAAAGGGAATGTCTCAGGTTACGTATGTAACCATAGTTCCCTGAAGAGGGAACGAGACACTGCGTCTTTGGCCTCAGCTCCTCGCGCCTTCCGGGCTTGCTTCAGACAAACTCTAAGCTGCCGCTTCCGGGTTCCGGCGCTCTTTTATCAACTGGTTCGTGACGTCACCGATCTGCGTCTGTCACTCACGCACGCGCGCGCGCCGGAAATTTACATATTGTGCTTCGCGCGGACATCATCCAAGGATTCCCCAAGCGTTCGACGCAGCGTCTCGTTCCCTCTTCAGGGAACTATGGTTACATACGTAACCTGAGACGTTTTCCCCACGAATTGCACTGTTAAACACAATTACTTGAAATAATACAGGCCGACATCTTCAACAGAAGCAAATACTATTGATTAAGAACCCTGTAGCTTACACCAGGTGTCTTTAAAGGTTAATTCATTATCGTTACAAATCCATTTTTTGAGTTTTTAACTTGACCTGTTAACCTGTTACTTGTTGAGGTATATTTTTATTCTATTTTTTTTTTTTTGTTAAATGTAGTTTTATAAATGACATTATTATTAGTAGTATTATTATTATTTACACTATTTTATTATTAATTTACAAATGTAATTTAAAATATTAATACTGATTATATTTAATATTTAATTTTATATAGATATAAAATAGACTTTTAAAAATTCTATTACGATATCTTTACCTTTAAACAAAACAAAAAAGGAAAAAATAATATGTAGATCTAAACATTCCCAGATAAAGTACTATTACACATCTTAAATAACAGTAATTTCCTCTCATTCACATATGCAAATGAGATACTATGGTATTTGTACAGTATGCACATGATGCGCAAAGTATGAGATTCTGTTTGTATGTGTTGACCTAATATATCACCATAATATTAACCTTTAAATCTGTATCCACTTGACCTTTCATTTTTGTGTTTTCTGAAGCAATCTTAACTCATCACTCTGCCACGAGTTAAGTGACTTTATAGAAAATAATTTCTTTTAAATATTTACTTCTGATGGAGCTCAAATAGGTTTCTCGATCACTCCTCCCATCTTCCATAGAGTGCAACAGCTCCCGCCCCGAGACAAAGTAGCTTAAATAAGAGTAATTTTAGGAAAAACATCCTCTCGCTCATATATGCACCTGCGTTTGAATGTTTGTTCACTTAAACTCAACCTGTAGACGTCTATGAAACCTAATATAGCGTGCCATGTGTTTGCTAGTTATTTTACAACATGCTATAAACTGTGTGATATGTAGTTATTGGAATCCGACCCAAATTTCTGAGTGATCCCGGCTAACAGTGTGGAATCCCCCCTGCTTCGTTTATTTCATTCCTGCATCCATGCAGTGGAGAGTACAGCGGGAGAGAAGAAAGAATGACGCACTTTGGCAGATAGGAGGCCACTGTTGTAGCATTAATCTTCCGTTTCTCCGAGGATATCATTCGCACACACAGACGTATTAACTTGTCTGAACAGGAATGTCTTTCCGTTGGCCCTCTAGCCAGTGCGCACAGATCGAAATGTTGAAATCACTACGGTATTAGCGGCTAGAGGGCCTCTTTGTGCTTCAAGAATGACTTTTGGGACTTTATAGGGATTATAGGAGTGTTTTGGATTCAATCCAATTTAGGCTCTATGTCACAGATACTCAATCACCACAGAAAATAATTTTCGATTGTTTCTCAGTTTGCAAAATCTTAAATTATGCTTAAAGCAATGCACTTGCAATGGAAGTTTATGGGGAAAGACAGTTCAGTGGAGAGTTTAAAGGCAGAAATGTGCAACTTTCTTAATTTCTCTGTTATTTAAGTTGTCTAAACTTTTTTTTTTAGCAGTTGGGCTACAAGCTGTTATTAGTGGATGAACAGTTCTGACGTCCTTCCACATATACTAAAGTTCATTGGTTTAGTATGAAACATGAAACAACATGAAAGTGAGTAAAGGGCCGTTCACACCAAGGACAATAACTATAATGATAAAGTTCTGAAAAATCACAACAATAATGGCACAGAGAAATAATATTGTTGGAATCACTTTCAGAATGATTTGATGATGAAATCCAATGATGAGCCAGGCACAATCCACCCGAATTTACAGAACTCGAGCATTTAAAGCGGCAGGCGACAAAAAATTGCAGTGTTCGCTTAGAATAAACGATCATTTTTCCACTGGTGTGGACGCTAACATAGTTATTGTTATAGATATCTTTATTGTTTTCAACTTAAAAAAAGCGACCATTCCTTTACACTTTCATTTACTCTTCCGTTTTTCCTGTTGCACACATGTAACCTACAGGCTTTCTTTTCTTACTGATTGTTTGAATGCATTGTGCCCAAGATTTATTTCAAAATATATGAACATACGGTTCATAGGGAAACGGTTTTCAAGGGGAAACGGTTGCTTAATTGTAAAATGTGCCATTAATTCCACAAAGCATTTAATCGCAATGTACGTCCGGGAACCGTAAAAAGGCTCAGATGCTCCGTTTTCTGTAAAACACTCATCCTGACACGTAAAGTGGAGCGTTTGATGAGGGACTGGCGGACGAGGTCACACACCGACTCTTCATGTAATAATGACGAACATGAGTGATTTCTCTTTGAGAGGCTTACACACACTCAGAATGACGTGCTTGTGTACATATGTGACAACGGAAAGATAGATTTTATGAAAGAGGCTCTTTTGAGCACTTCAGCCAGAGGAAGAGGTGGCCGAAAGAGAGGTGAAAAAAGCTGTATAAACAGAGGCCAGTATCTGCATGCAGAAGTAAATAAAGCAGTGGCCTTTGGTAAATGAGGGGTAGATGGCTTTTCATAACTGGCAGACATGGAATTACACATTTTTAATGGTTCAGTGTTTCAGGGTCGATAATGGGACACACAGACCCGCTCGCCTTTATAGAGAGGCTGTCCGTGTGAAACATTATGTATTATGACGTTATGTACATTTTCAGTGTTCTGAAATCCTCCGGCACTAAATTACTCCAGAAATAATAATGTAATGCTAATATAATATTATCTTAATGATAACGTAATGTGACGCTAAAGCTGCTTTTCGGATGCAACTGGAATCAGACCTACATCTCTCTGCATGACCCATGTGTGTGTGTGTGGTGTGTGGTGTGTGTTCAGAGGAAACACACATTGCCAAAGTGCCTGAGGTACACACACACACACATACACATATAGACACATACACACACACATATACACACATATGTATATACATGGTGTTCACAGGTACACAGACACACACACACGCATACAGGCCAGACTAAACCTGATAACACAAATAAAAGAGAAGAGAAGAGAAGGTGTCAAGATAGGATTATAAGAGAGTAGTTAAGTTAAGAAAAGCAGAAAAGAGAGATTTAACCATATTTATTAAGATAACTATCCTAATACATCTACATCGTTCACACAGTAAAGCTCTTATTATAAAAATTATTAAAATGTTTCACCAACACTAAATGTATATGATTAAAAATAGAGTACAACTATCTATAATAACTGTTTTCTATGTATTCCTGTGATGGTAAACCTAAATTTTCATCACCATTACTCCTGTCCTCAGTGTCACATGATCCTGTAGAAAGATTAAGAAATATTCAAAAAAAAAAAAATATTATTATCAATGTTGTGCCGCTTAATATTTGTATGGAAACCCAGATTAACAAAGAAAAGATTTGAAATTTGAAAGTATTACCATTAATTTTTGTCAAACAGAAATCTCACTTACCCCAAATGCTTGAATGGTAGTGTATAAGCATAAAAATAAACAGTTTTTCATAAAAAGCACAAAAAATTCTCTAAAAGTTATCAGATCTCTCAGCATCCTTCCCCAGTACCTTGTTTTCCTACTTTTACTTTGCCATATGTAATTCATCAGACAAAATATAGTCTTTCTTAAAGCTCTGTACTTCTTCACTCCTCCTATAAAAGAAGAAATAAATGTAAAAAGACGAGCGCTGCAGAGACGTAATAGCTGTAATGTGTTTAATGGAGCGGCTCATGAGGAAGTGATCCACACGGCCCTCCGAGATATCAGACATTTATGAACGTGAGGAGTCAGCAGTGCATGCACTCTTATATTTGTCTGAAACCCACCCAGATGAACTGCTCGTGCTTATGCATCGTTTTCTGCTCTCGGATGTCAAACATATTTGGAGCCAGATTGAATCACACAACCATCATTAAAACGCATCGTTCATTCTGTGCTACTGTTGCGTGCGAGGAGCAAATTCATTGACCACTGATCACTCCACACTAGTGAGTCGTAAACATGCGTAATGCTGTCAAGATGGATTGATGAGAAATCAATGCATGCATGAACAAATCACTGCAGTTTACCCGCTTTTCTGTCTGTTGATGTCCATCTCATTTCAGAGGAGATTTGATCAATGCTCTGAATCTGTGAGCATGCATTCAAACGTTTATTCACCAACCAGAGCTTAAACCAGAGAAACTCAAGCTTGCGTGAAACATCGAATGGCCCAAAGCTGATGCTCATCTGAGAGTTATTCAGAGCAAATAAGACTTCATATGCTTCACCTGAGGGCAATCAAACTTGCTAAATTATTTTTCTACATGACATGAAGCATCTTACCGTTTCAGTTCTCTAATTCTCTTCGGCGGTTCTCACTTAAACCTGCTGGTTATGAATAAAGTACCGTTTGTCAGTATTATTATTGTTATTAAATATTACAGTATTGTTTATAAAGGACTTATCTGTGCACACATTTATGTGCTCTCGTAATCTTTAATCAAAAGAACTTCCCCTCCCTAAGAATAGCATCTCTTTCCTTCTCTAATGACGAGGGCGGGGCAACCTGTCACTCACATGAGAACCACCAATAGCAAAGCACAACCATCTACCGGTAATCAATTCCCCATGGACAAAATTAAGTCCTGCCCTAGAATCTTTTTTCTTATTTGAGAAGCAGCATTTCACTCGGCTATAAATCACAATAGAGAAGAAAAGACTATTCCAAATTCTGTTTCAGGCTGACTTTAAACATTGTCAAGCCACCCTAAAATAGTCAAAGGAATAGTTCACTTAAAAATGAAAATTCTTTAAGGAATTACTTGCCCTCGTGTCGTTCCAAACCCATAATAGTTTTGTTAATCTTCGGAACAGAAATGAAGATCTTTTTGATGAAATCTGAGAGATTCATTCTCAAATGAATGGATGGATTCATTCTTTATCCTCGTGTTACGCAGCACGTTTGAGCTTCAGCGAGAACCACTGTGGTTCATTCTCGTGTTACACATCATGTTTGAGCTTCTCAAGAACCAATGAGGTTCATTCTCGTGTTACACATCATGTTTGAGCTTCAACAAGAACCAATGAGGTTCATTCTCGTGTTATGCATCATGTTTGAGCTTCTCAAGAACCAATGAGGTTCATTCTCGTGTTACGCATCATGTTTGAGCTTCTCGAGAACCAATGAGGTTCATTCTCGTGTTACGCATCATGTTTGAGCTTCTCGAGAACCAATGAGGTTCATTCTCGTGTTACGCATCATGTTTGAGCTTCTCGAGAACCAATGAGGTTCATTCTCGTGTTACGCATCATGTTTGAGCTTCTCGAGAACCAATGAGGTTCATTCTCGTGTTACGCATCATGTTTGAGCTTCTCGAGAACCAATGAGGTTCATTCTCATGTTACGCATCATGTTTGAGCTTCTCAAGAACCAATGAGGTTCATTCTCATGTTACGCATCATGTTTGAGCTTCTCAAGAACCAATGAGGTTCATTCTCGTGTTACGCATCATGTTTGAGCTTCAACAAGAACCAATGAGGTTCATTCTCGTGTTACGCATCATGTTTGAGCTTCAACAAGAACCAATGAGGTTCATTCTCGTGTTACGCATCATGTTTGAGCTTCAACAAGAACCAATGAGGTTCATTCTCGTGTTACGCATCATGTTTGAGCTTCAACAAGAACCAATGAGGTTAATTCTCGTGTTACGCATCATGTTTGAGCTTCAACAAGAACCAATGAGGTTCATTCTCGTGTTACGCATCAAGTTTGAGCTTCAACAAGAACCAATGAGGTTCATTCTCGTGTTACGCATCATGTTTGAGCTTCTCAAGAACCAATGAGGTTCATTCTCGTGTTACGCATCATGTTTGAGCTTCAACAAGAACCAATGAGGTTCATTCTCGTGTTACGCATCATGTTTGAGCTTCAACAAGAACCAATGAGGTTCATTTTCGTGTTACGCATCACGTTTGAGCTTCTCAATACTTGGGGAACTCCAAGTATAGAAAGTGTAAAAAAGAATCAAATGTGTATACATTTGTAGAATATTTAAATACAACTTTAAAGAAATTATATTTTTATATAAACCACTGCTCAAGTTTTTGGTCTCTAAAAGTGTTAAGAGATTAATACTTTTATTCAACAACGTTGTATTACATTGATCAAATGTGACAGTAATATTTAGATTATTACAAAAGATTTACAATGAATGCTGTTCTTTTGAACTTTATATTCATCAAAGAATGCAGAAAAAAGTACCACTATTTGCTATCTAGTACCACTATCACAAAGATATTAAGCAGCACAAATGTTTTCAACCTTGCTAATAATCAGAAGTGTTAGAAATGTTAAATTAGAATGATTTCTGAAGCTTCGTGTGACACTGAAAACTGGAGGAATGATGCTGAAAACACAGCTTTGATCACAGGAATAACTTTTATTACAGCAAATATTAAAACAGGTGAAAACGATATTGCTGTTTTTGATCAAATAAATGCCGCCTTAACATACTTCTTCCTAAAACACCCCAAAACGACCTCAAAATTTTGGGCAGTGTATCTGTTCGCTGACCCTCTACAGGACTTTTACAGACCCCTGGTTGAAAACAGGAGAAGAAACACCTCAGCGATTGACTTGAATCTGGTGTTAGTAACATCAGCGATAGTAACACCAGCACAGCACATTCATCAAACAGGCCATCAGCCCCGAGCTTCCATACAGTGAGACACTTCATTCAATCTGACACAGGTTTGACACCTTACCAACATAAAAACCAACAGCATAAACAGCCAAAGGGAGAAGCAGAAGAAACACACACAAAAAAATCAGGCCAGACAAGAAGGAAAAAAGCCAAAGGACAATGACAGGTGGTTGGGATGCAGAACGTATCTTCAGAAACACATTCACAGAGGCATCGGTGAGTTTTTATGTGTGTGTGTTTGGTACATGTCTTCTCCATGTGTCTATAAAAAGACTCTAATGGGATCTCTAAATATAGATCCTTCATGATGTTCAGGTCTGATTCTGGCTGTAGCCTCTTTGCCCTCTGGCACTTCATCTGCTGTGTCCATCAGCCCGAGCGTTCGGAGCGTCTGATGAAGCAGAAGGCTTATGAATGAGATCCAGGATTCTTCCTCAAGTCAGTATCATCATTCAACTTTGACAGACATGAGCTAAAAACTTCACTAAAAAAAATCCAGATTTATATTTCTTTTATTTCAAGTAGCCTATATCAAACTCAATGCATGGATGGAGCTGAAAGAATAGCCAGACAGAATATCTGAGCCTCTCATTTCCATGTTTCAAAGGAAAAATTTGCTGTAATTGCCTGGAATATTTTGCCCAATTTTTTATCATTTATTTAAGTAATGCTCACTTGAAAAAGAAGTTTCTTCTTCACTTTGTAAAGAAACACTACATTCCTATAGAGAAGCATGTGCTTGACATCACCGTTTTCACAAATTCACATTTGTTTAGTTTACACCAAAAAGGTAATGGTATCGTTGTCATAAACAGTCACTTTGTGTCAGGGTTCACTGTTTATTCCTGCAGAGGTGGGCATCTTCCTCTTCCCATCTCCCAGTTTGAGGCTGGGGCTTTGTGAAAGGTCAGATGGTCTGGATCATCCAGCATTTGGGGCTGACATCAGAGACTTATCCTGTGTTTTCCTCGCTGTGATGATCTGGACTATGAGGACAACTGCCTCGACGAGCCTCAGTACCTGAGATATGGGGAGGCTGGGGACTTTGATGTTCTGGGAGTTTGTGTACCAGATATACCATCATGCGGGGCCCAATTTTCTGGACCAAGAAGAGCTCCCTCTAGTAAACCATCCCAAACACCCTCCCACACATTACAACGACCTCAGCCCTGTGACAACTCATTCGTGGGGATGGAAGAGTTCACGAGTTCATACTTACAAATAAGTCAAGTAGAGTTAATAGCATGTGTATAACTTTCCTGTAGCTCAATCAGTAGAGATTTGGTGTTTACAACGCCATGGTCATGGGTTCGATCCCAGGAAAAGCAAGAACTGATTCAATGTGTGTCTTGAATGCAATGTAAGTCGCTTTGGATAAAAGTGTCTACAAAATGCATAAATGTAAAATGTGTATTTGATGTGCTGTCCGAGGAGAGGGCTCAGAGCTCGGTATTTGGCCCGGACCGAGAGTACTTCCCCCATCCTGGCTCCCCAAATTCCAGGGGTTCTCAAGAACCCATCTTCAGTGCTACTGAATGCTGTGGTCCCATGGTCAAGATGGCCCCAAGTCATCTGCTTTCTGTCAGTCATGCCATTTTTTAGTCCTGCCATGGCAAAGAGGTCCATATTAACTTTTTTTGTTATGGCCGTCCTGCGTGCCAGGACAATAGACACCTTGGTGTGTACACCTTAGAATGGCTTCTTCTGACCCTGAACCAGTCTGCTCCCCCAGTGCCCAGAGGCCATCCCAGAGCTACTTCTGTGTTTCTAGTCCACACACACATCCCTCCTGGCTTCCTCGACTCCAGCCTCGAAGTCTCCAGAGTCAGCCAAGTCCACAGACTGCTCCAGAGCTGCCTATTCTCTAAACCTCAGAGCTTGTCCCAGAGTCTACTCCTGTCCCAGAGAATTGTCCTGTGCCCACTACATCAGCCGTGCGTCTCTTGGAGCAATCATCTTTGTGGGGTTCCCCTCCCTCACCTTATGACCCATCCTGCTAGAGCCTGAGCTATCTGTGCTGGGTTGACTGTCTCGCCTGCGTCTTGCCTGCTCTGCCATGATGCATCTGCCTCACTGATCCTTCTGGCTTGAATCCATATGCCTGGCTTTCTACCAAATCTCCAAACCTACCTGAACCTTCCTTGCTCAACCTGACCGTTCCTCCCTGGTTTCCTGGGCTGTCCCACTGGCACTGGGTTGGCTCCCCTCTCTCCCTCTCTTCCATGCCTCTCTCCCTTCCTACCCCTTTATGTCTTGTGCTATCTGTTATAATGTGTTGGTCTTGTGTCGTCATGTGATGTTCTTGTCTTTTTTTGTTCCTCGTTAGGGTGGAGAGACAGAAGACGACCCTTTTAGGGTGGGGGCTGTAATGTCAAGGTTCTGTCGCTTCTGTCTGTTTATTCTAGAGTTAGTAACAAAGCTCTGAGACTGGTATCATCTTGTGAGTGTGTTTTGAGCTCGCTCAGGGCTTGCGCTCTTCTGCCCATGTGAGTTGTTTTGTGTACGTAGCATGGTGTTCTGATCCCGGCACTTCAGTCTAGTTTTGTTTCGATTCTGTGTCGGGATTTGGACGTTCGCGCTCAATGTTTTTGTATTTTGTTTTGAGCTGTCTTGTTGTGTGAGTGTGCAGTTTCGAGTTCTCTTGGGCGGTACGCTCTTCGGTCCACATGCTATGTTCTGTGTAGCATGCGGTTCTTGTTTACATCGGCCGCATGCTTTCATGTTACTCTTTGTCTTGTCCTGTGTAACGCGCAGCGTGTGTTTTTCACGCTGGCTTTGTGCTTTTATGTTAGCATGTTTTGTGTGAACACACGGCTTATGAGTATTTTCATTACCTGAGTGTTTTTGTCTTGTTTTATTCGGGCGCATGGCCTGCGATTGTATTAGCTGGAAAATAAATAAATTTATAAATGAATAAATGTGGAAATAAATAAGTGTAGAGAAATACATTTAAAAAAGTGAAAAAACACAATTGTATATAAATACAGAAATAAAAATATAAGTACTCATTTATTTATATTTTTTTATTTCTTTGTATTGTATTTCTGTATTTATTTATTTTTTTTTACATATCTTCATATATTTATTTATTTAATATTTTGTCAGATTTGGTATTTCATACAAAACGCTGTTGTCGTGTAAACGAACGGCGAAAAAAACTAAAGTTTTATTTATTTATTTATTTTTTTTCATTTTAATGTTACATTTTTAGTGCTTATGTCTCTTTTTTTGTTATTGTTTTTTTTTTAAATATGTAGTTTTTAAATACTGTGTTTCTATCAATTTGTATATCAGTTTTTGTTATTTTAGGTCAAATAAATGTACTTATTCAATACTTATTAAAAATGATTTTAGCTTTATTTACCTATAATAACCCTAAAGTATTTCCACAAATATTACAGAGGGCCTGGAAAAACTGATGTAAGTTCTGATAGTGGGGGATATGAGTAGTTTGCTGTGATATTATCTCTGCGCTTTGTGTTTTTTGGAGAGCTGTTCCTCAGCAGGATGACGTTGTTGTTACGCACAACTCCATGTCATCATAATGCACGTCCCGCAGAGCCTTCCCTTGTGTGTATGATACTTCTTACACACACACACACATTCACAGAGGCATGATATGTTTGGCTCCAGAACAGAGCCGAATAAACATACGCTCCCTACACACATGCACACGCTTTACACCAACAAACCCATTCACACTCTTCCACACAAACACACACACAGGCTAATCTCTTCTCTGCAATACAGTGCAAAAGCCCCGACGCGCTGAGCTCATCAGAAAGGGCATTTGCATTTTTTAACACTATAACAAGCTGCAATTCCATGCACAAACAAACGCTAATTGAATTCTTGGTGCGTGGAATATGAGAACAAGGCGGATCATATCTGATCAAAAAATAAACAATCTCTGTGTCTATGTTTTTCCCTGCAGCTTCCATTTTATTCCTTTTTGTCCTTTTTGTTTATATGATAGCACAATCTTGAAAAATAACATATTAATCTGTTATCCGTTGCTGAGATTCAATCCGGGATGTATGATATTTGATCTAGTGTTTAGAGATCTGAGGTCACACAAACACTGCAGGGTTAATCCTGGATGCCAGCACCTTTTGACCTCAAACAACTTTACAATCTTATCTATTTTTCAAATGGCACTGGTGACACTCTAATAGTTTACTGAAAGCAAACAGCTTTCTATTGTGTCCATTCACTCTTATTCCATGGTTGCAATGTGGTAGAAGTTCTGGTAGAATTTGTATATATCCTGAAGAAAGTTTTGTGTTTTTTACCTGTACAAATGCTGTTGGTGGTTGCTAGGTCATTGCGATTTGGTTGCTAAGGTGTTTTGTGTAGTTGCTTATTGACCCGAGTCAAAATAGCCCACCTCTCTAATATATTTTTTATCACCCATTAGGTGGAATCACATTTACCAGCACCCAGCGAATTTTCAAAATCAGGTCATTTTAATAGGAATCAACACAAGCTGGAATTTTACATTGGGGCTAAAGATTCTGCAGTGGTTTGGAAATGCAAATTCATCGCAATTTCTGCGTGAGCTGTGTTTCGTACGTTGTTACAATACTGAAAATTGACAATGAATCTTTTTTTTGCCCACGAAAAATCATTAAATGATTTAACCCAGAAATCAGTATTTAACCTCAGAATACAGAACGATCTCAAAGTAATGTAGGGGAATTTACAGTTAAGACCCGAAGACCAGATATGTTGAATGAAGAGCAGGAGTCAGAAGTGCAGTCAATAGAAGAAATTTTTGTGAAGTTTAGTTTGCAGTTTCATCAGCAGAAGCTTCAGGTCTCACAAGGAGTTCGTAGGCCGTCCCACATACAATAACATTGTTACAATTATACTCTAACAGAGGGTGCTAACTACATCAATGATCACGGTTAAATTATTCTGATTGGCTAAGAAAGAAAGGAAGAAAAAAACCTAGTAATTTTCCACACAAGAGCAGACAGTCTGAAGCATATCTTCGTTGATCACATGGGTGACGGGTTCGTGATGTGGCTTGTCGAGAACAACAAGTTTTATGGTGCCAGTTAATCACCTCACCAATACAAACCATATTAACACACACACACACACACACACGCACATGCACACACACACACAGATACACAGCTTCTCCAAGGCTGAACCCAGCTCAGGCTCCAATTATCAACAGAAACTTCCCAAAACATTCAGATAACTGGTGAGAAGTGCTGAAAATATTAATTCTTACTCTATGGAAAAATACAGAAAAGTAAAGAAAGGCTTTAACTAATAAATATTCCTAATTTGATTATAAATCATTCAAATAAGAAAAGAGAAAAGAACATACGAAAAATAAGACAAAGAAAAGATTATAGGTACAAATAAGAAAAATAAAAGAATATATATACAAGCGGCAATGGATTTCCGAATCGCATCTTTCAATAAAAAGAGGCGATAAAGTTTGATTTTGTGGTGGCTGTGGTGTAAAATCAAATTCTTATCATCTTAATTCAATTAATGAAGGTTTTGACAGTAATCAGTTGAGTTCAAAACAGTTCAAAATATTCCTAAGAAATTAAAAAAGTAATCAGTTACTTGACTTTATTGAAGTACAGTAATTGAAATAATTGCAGCAGTTATTACATTTTCAACAGAGTAACTTGTAATCTGTAACCTATTACATCTCCAAAGTAACTTTCCCAACACTGTGCATAAATCAAGGGAGATTACAGTAATGTCCTGCTGTTTACGGGAAGGGTTTGCTTGTGGGTCATGACACTCACACATTCTGCCATCAGTGTCAGTTATTAGTGTGTCTTCTGAATGGGTGTGTATGTGGCGATTCGTGCGTCACTCATCACAAGTTCTCAACCTGTCAATTTAATGAAGTCCCAGCTCTGAGTGTACTGGAGTGATTAAATAAACCCTTCCTTTGTGCTTCTATAAATCATGGCGTTTTTGTCGCACAGATATCTTGTTTGCAGTTTTGTTTTAACAAGGAATGTGTCAGTACTTCCGTTAAGCCTTCATTCTTATGCTCTTGATGCAAATTCCAATTAGCAAACGCTTGAGGGGACATTACCATGTAAGCAGTGGGAAGGAAAGCAAACCTCTCCCCCTTGATTTCCTGTCTGTTACGTATTGCTGTATTAAATGCACCTGTGGTCTCATCTTCTTCACAGGCTGCCTCACACAGGTGTTAGGATAAACAGTTTTAATTTGATTTACTCTCATATCCTGAATGAAAAGTGCTTTGTGCGGGATGTCACAGAGATTTTGGCTTTAAAAACTAAGAGCTTTTTAGATTGGAAGCTGGTGACATTCAACACAGATAAATCAGTTTGTTCCAAAGATTTTTAAACATCACTTTTAAACTAAAGATGGAGTGTGATTTTGACTTGCCTGTACTGCCCTCTGCTGCCGCAAAACTGCCACTCAATATTTTAAACGTTTAGGAAGCTTCAGTATAAAAGATATGTACAGTACAACAAATGGGCCAATTTAAAGGGGTCATATGAGAATAAAGTGAATTTATTTCTATTTTACTCATATTTTATTGTGTCAGGCCTCTGCAGTTATGTATGTTTCAGGCTGATTTTCTTCTTTGATCTCCTTTGTAACTGATAAAATGTTAAAACAGTTCTATATAAATTATTTTCATGTGAACTTCCTAATCATACATCAACCAAACCTTGCACAATTTATTCTCAGCTATGTTGTATTACAAGATGGTATTGTTTATATTATGAATGAGCATACTTTCTGACTTATCATACATTTTGTTTGGAAATCATGGAAAACTGTATGCATTATGGTTTATTTGCATCTTGAGAAAGAAAAAGATGTTGTATTAGTCAAACGGCCAAACATTTTTATAAGCTACACCTGAAATATCCCAGGATATCTTGTAAAAATTTAAATAAACGTCCTCTACAAAGGGCAAAATATATACAGTATATATATGTGTGTGTGTGTGTGTGTGTGTGTGTGTGTGTGTGTGTGTGTGTGTGTGTGTGTGTGTGTGTGTGTGTGTGTGTGTGTGTGTGTGTGTGTGTGTGTGTGTGTGTGTGTGTGTGTGTGTGTGTGTGTGTGTGTGTGTGTGTGTGTGTGTGTGTGTGTGTGTGTGTGTGTGTGTGATCTTTCTTTATTTCAAATGTTGCCTGTTCCACTGGCAAACCAATGACGGTGCAGTTGCCAGGGTTTTACACTAGGGGCGCTGTGGCGTCACAGAAAAACGGAAGTGATGCAGACATAAGTAAGCCATGACGTCACAAAGTGAAAGTATGGCAGCGTCCGTTGAAGTGGGACTAAAGTTCGTCGCGTTTGTTCCCTGTAACGCACTTTACGATAACACAAACTTCTACACGCATATCTGTCCAATGCACGCTGGTCATATGATGTTTATCTTTGATTTGCAGATTGACGCGCGCGCAGGAAATCTGGGAACGCGCAGAGAAAACGGGAGGTTTCAGTCGGTGAGGATAATGATCAATAAAAATCATTCGGTTGATTGTTATGCTCAGATTATTGACGTTTAACTGTTTTCACGTATGCATATACACGGTGTCCTTCACTGATTGGTTGGTTTAGGTTTAATGCCCAAATATAGCTTTCACTTCCTAAAAAATGTTAATGCAGATCTATATTTTCACTTTTAAAGTCCAATTTTAAAAAAATATATTAGTATGATATCGAGACAGAACAAAAATGAAACGACTTGTATTAAGAAAAATAAAATGCTTTTAAAACGTTTACTTTGTATTATTTTATTGTTATCATATGTTAAATGCTTATTTGAATCTAAAATATATTATAGTTAATCATACTTTCTTATTCTAATCTACATTTTAGATAGAACAACCTCAGCAATGGCTGCGGAAGGAAAATCAGAGCCTGAACCCGATGATCAGGGTTTACAAGCGGAGCTTGTGTCTTTGCGGTCGCAAGCGGAGACGCTGCGACAGGAGCTGAAGGCGTGTAAAGACGAGCTTCAGAAGCTACAGAAGCAGCTCAGCCAAAGCGAACGACTTCAGAAGACCACGGAAAGCTACAATGAAGATCTCCGACTGCAGGTGAGCGAGGTGCTCGTGGAGAACAGGCACGGTTGATGGTTATGGCCGTTCTCGATGGTCCGTGTACTCCATAAACTTGTTGGCACAAGAATGTTATGATAACACATGTTGCTTTTGATTTTTGTGATTTAGGTTGATAAACTGAGTGAAGAAATCCATGAGCGAAAGAAAAGAGAGAGGGAGAAAGTAGATGCTGAGACTCAAACGGAGGAGTATACCTGGACAGAGACGGGTTAGTCCATTTTAGTTTATTTTTTAAAAGGATAGTTTATGCAAACATGAAAATTCATCATTTACTCACCCTCATGTCGTTCCATGAGACTTTCATTCATTTTCAGAAAAAAAATTAAGATATTTTTAATAATCTAAAGAATTTCTATCACTTTATTGATAGTTTATTAACGCATGTCTACGCAAGTTGTCGAATTCCGCCACAAGAACTAGGTGTGTTTATCTGCAACAGTCACAATGCAGTGGCCACAATACGGGTCTGCTCTAAATTTCTATTCCTTATCATATAAAATGGTATCTTTATATTGTTGGAAGGTTCTCATTGCACAAATAAACATGCTCTACGTTTAAGATTATTATTCTAAAATATTCCAATCTAAACTACGCTTGTTCACTGTAGCTCACATGATGCACACGCATTCAGACAGATCTCGCTGCATGCATACAGAAACATTAACTTTATATTCGTGCATTTGCCAGACATTTATCTAAAGCGACTTACATTGCATTCAAGATGCACATTGATATTCTAATCAGTTCTGGCTTTCCCTGGGGTACGAATCCATGACCTTTGTGTTGCAAGCGCCACTCTCTACTGTTTGAGATACAGTTTTCATTAAAAGTGCCTTATTTTATGTTCCGAAGGTAAACTAAAGTCTTATGGATTTGGGATGATATAAGAGTAAGTAATGACAATGTTAATTTTTGGGTGAACTACCTCTGGAATATTCCAGCATGTGTGTGAGGTTTAAATGCTTTTTTTCTTCTTTTTTCTGAAACAGATTATTATAATTATTACTATGCTGGATACTACCAGCCAGGAACAGAGACAACGGCAGAAACGCAGGAAAGTGTTGGGATGGAAGCTCAAGAGTGTTCTGAATACACAGAGGAGCGTCCCGTAACGGCCGAGACTGCACCGACCAATCCTGAGCAACCAAATGAACCAAGTGACTTTCCACAAGCAGAGGTAGGAGAAGTGCTCTTTGTTTGCTACGTAATCTAGAATCTAGTCATTTGATTCTGTGGTTATTGACATGGTTTACATGTTGCATATTCAGGTGAATTCTTTAAAACCCTATTGTTGTACATCATTCAGAAATGTTGTTTCTAAAAAGAGTGTTTTAAGTTAATTTTGTGGTAAAGTACAATGTGTATTATGTTCACTAGTACAGTCAGTCAAACTGCAAAACAGCCTAAAATATGGCTAAAGTAATTCATCACGGTGTAAATATTACTCGGGTAGTGTAAATGAAAGCCAGATCAAAACATTAAATCACCAAATGTCTAAAATATGGTCAACATGATCTGAAACATTGATTACAAAATATTGCTAAGATAATATAACATTTCACAAAGTATCAAAATATAGCCAAAACCATTCAAATTGACAAAACAATTCAGTGTATAGCCAAAACAACCTAAAAAATGGCCAAAATAATCAAATTTATTGCAGAATGTCTAAAATAATGGCCAATATAATGTGAAATGTAGTAAAAACAAAACGTTATATTATGGCTAAAATATGTAACATCACAAAAAATGTGAAATTGGGGAAAATTATTTAATAATAATAATTGTGGCAAAAAAGAATTCAGTATTTAGCTAAAGCATAAGAAAATGAAGGTAACAATTGAACATATCACAACAAAAAACAAACAAATAATATATATATATATATATATATATATATATATATATATATATATATATATATATATATATATATATATGCATACTGAATTGTTGGCCATATTAATAAAAAAATATTATACATATAAATATAATACAATATACTGCCAAAACTGTAAAAAATATTCCAAAGTTATTAAAAGCAATTTCCAGCCTGTTATATGAATAATGATCAGCCAGTTTCTTGAGCATGTAAAGACTGTATTTGTTCTCAGGAGGCGTCTGGTGAAGCGTCTATAGCAGACATGCTGAGAGCAACAGCAGAAGAAGCGTTGAACCAGACCAACTTTGTGTTTGATGAAACGTCCGGCATGTACTACGACCACAGCACCGGGTTTTACTACGACTCTGTGAGTTGTTCTTCTCTAGGGACGTTTGACTGCTGTTGTTTGTGCAGTCGACCGGTGTTAATGTGTTTTTTCCTCTTCCCCCAGTCCAGTCAGCTGTACTACGATGCTAACACAGGCATGTACTATTACTACGACCCAGAAAGCGGGAAGTACCAATTCCACTCTAGGATAGAGGTGCCTGCAGCACACCCCGAAGTGGAGCAGACGCCACAGAGGAAGACCAAAGATTGGAAAAACAGGAAGTCGGTGAAGAACACAGATAGAGCTTCCTGTCCTGACGGAGGGGTGAGATGCGCACACATTGTCTTTGCATAGAAACTTAGTGTTTGACTCTCAAACCCCCCTTACCTTCCTCAACTTCATTTCCCAATTTAAATTCAGTTTCTGAATCAAGTTTTGAGTCTCAGTTTTCAGTCTCATTTCAACTTTTGGGCTTCTGGTTCTTGCTCTCTTTGAATAGCGTTTGATTGGTAGGGTCTTTAGAGCAGTCTGGTCTCAGATGGGGGTCCGTCGAGCAATCCTGGAGCTGACCGTGTGCTCTTCCTTTCGCTGTAGGTTCAGGATTTGACTTGCTCAATGGCTCAGTTGAAGATAGAACATTTGAGACTGGTTGGAGTGAGAGGTACGCACCTGTTTATAGCTTCACCTAGTTACATTTGAGTATTTTTCACCCTAAATGGTCATAAGTTAAAGCCATTCAGTGCATCTTTATTTTTCATTTAGATTTTTGTAATTCATGTTCCTATTCCAAAGTTTGGGGTCAGTACAGTTTAAGCATATTGTACTTTTATTCAGCGAGGATGCATTAAATTCAATTGACCGGTAAAGAGGTTTATATTGTTACAGACAAGCTAGTGTTTTTAATAAATGCTGTTCTTTTGAACTTCCTGTTCATCAAAAATTCCTGAAAAAAATCATTCCAGCTGTCAGAAAACGCTGGTGATAATCAAAAATGTTTCTTGAGCATCAAATCATCATATTAGAGTGATTTGTGACAGATCATGTGACTGAAGACTGGAGGAATGATGCTGGAAATATAACTTTGGTCACAGGAATTATATTCTCAAATATGATCAGATAGAAAACTGTTGTTTTTAAATGTTACAATACAATTTAAACATTTAAATTGTAATATTTCACTATTTCTGTTTGTACTGGGTTTTTTATTAAGAGACTTTAAAATAACATTTAAGAAAATCTTACCTCAAACTTTTGAATCTTATGTATTTACCTCCTGTAGTTTTTCTTTTGTACCTTTTTCTTTTTATTTAACTTAACATTTTTGCTTGTGTTTTGACTGGGCCAATACATCAATAAATATGGATTTCTTTATTCCATGCCAAACTTTTCTTTTGAAAAAGTGATGAAAGACATCAAACTATGATGCAAGACTTTAGCCAGTTCCGAGAGCGCTGTTTGGATGTTGATGATTTAGATGGTGGTTTTGCATCATATACTCCATTTTCTTGAACTAACTCAAAACTGAGACTCAAATGAACCTTGAAAGCCGAAACAAAACATTTATTGTCACATCAAAACCTTATGGAGTGACTTCCTGATTGGCTGAGTGTTTGCTCACTGACAGGACCTTAAAGAGGCAGGGTCTGAGATTGACAGGCCGCCTGAAAACCACCACAGGGGTAAAAAGGATGATGCGCCATCACTTAAAAAAGGGCGACAGTCTCGGTCCCGAAGCCCCCGGCGGCCCTGCGGTACAGAACGATCCAGGCGGACCAAGAGCCGAGACCGAAGCGGAGAGCGCATTACGAACAGAAAGAAAACCTGGAGGCGGAGCGAGTCGCTTTCTGATGACTCTCAGAGCAGGAGCCGGAGAGAGAACGGGTCGCATTCGGATGACACGCACAGCGGGAAGAGGAGGAGGAAGAAGAAGAAGAGGAGAGAGGGGAAGAGGTCACGTTCTGAGACTCGCAGGGACAGGAAGTCACGCTCCGATAACATGAGCGGTGAGAGCGAGCCGGAGGAAGGCGAGATCACGGAGTCGGATGGAGGAAACGAACCTTCTTCATCATCCTCGGGTGCGTCTCCTGTCCAGCCGGCTCATGACAGTCCAGAAGGAGAACTGGAAATGCAGATACAGGAGGAAGGTGAGGAGGGATAGTGAACACTGCGCCCCCTGGTGGCGTTTTTTTTGATATTGGCCGTTTGTAGATTCAGGGTTAAATGGAATGGGTCAATGTGCGCACTACTGGAGTATTTTATTCGTGTCTATCTGTAATGTGTGCAATTTCTTTATATATTTCAGAAGCCTGGCCGCCATGTGTTCGGGTAACTGTGGTTCGCTCTCCCGTTCTGCAGACCGGAACGCTCTTCATCCTCACGGCTGACACTGTCGCCACGATCGGCCGGTCGGTATAGTTTTGTTTGTGTGTGTGTGTGGTTCTGTTCATCTATCATGTTCTTTAACCTGTTTGTCTGTATCTGTTCACAGAGAGAAGGATATGAATCATGCCATCAGAATCCCTGAGATGGGAGTCAGCAAGGTAAAGCAAAACTATACACAAAGCACTCAAATTAAACTATTGAATGTTTCTTGACCCAAAGCACTTTTACCATGATATTAAACTATCGGATGTACATAGATTCATGCATTTTTGTGGACTAATGTCATATTGGTGTTGGGGTTCAGTTAATGTTCATGTATTAAAATAAGGTCTAATCTGTACACTGAAACGTACTCTCTTAATCCCAGAACTAACTGCATCAGGTGCTTGATAAGTGCAGTGTTATTTTATCATCATTATAGGCGTTAATCATATTTTGAATTAGATGTTTTATTTGCATTTTTATTTAAGTTTTAGTAATATTGATGCGTTTTTGGTTTCTTTAAAATGTTAAAATATTGTTTAAATGTTTTTTTAGTACATCAAGTTAAGTTTCTATGGAAATGGGAAATGTTGCCTTAACACTAGCTGAAATAAAATAAGATATTTTTATTAAAAAAGAAAAAAAAGATTTAGTCACATCAATTGCAGACTAATTTACTTTTTTCTAAATATATATTTTAAAATGTAATGTATTCCTGTGATCAAAGCTGAATGTTCAGCATCAGTCTTCAGTGTCACATGATCCTTCACAAATCATTCTCATATGATGATTTTATGCTCAAAAAACATTTCTTATATTTTATAAATGTTTTAAACCGATACTTTTTCAGGATTCTTTGAAATAGGTTTTAAGCATTTATTTGAACTAGTCTTTACTGTCAGTTTTGATCAAGTTAATGCATCCTTGCTGAATTATTAATTTAACAAAAGTAAATCTTAACACCTCAAAAATTATAAATGGGCTTTATAACAGTATATTAACATTTTTTAAATGAGCTTTATAACAGTATATTAACATCTCTCTCTCTCTCCGTATGTTTAGTCCCATGCAGAAGTGTATTTTGACCAGGAGCAACAGTGTTACATGCTGATAGATCAGGGCAGTCAGAACGGCACCGTCCTCAACGGAAACAGAATAATACAGGTAACTCAAACAGCTGTAACATCCCATAATCCGTTTGAACATGAGGATGTTTATCACCATCTCTAAATGTGTTTTCTGTGTCCTTACAGCCCAAAGTTCGCTGTGACCCTTGCCCTCTGACCCACGGGGATGAAGTGAAGATGGGAGAGACTGTGTTGTCCTTCCACATCCACACAGGAACAGACACATGTGACGGCTGTGAACCAGGACAGATCATCGCACACCTGAGCCGCCATAAGAGAGATGAGACCTCTGGTATGCATGCACACATTCACAAATGTTCTGCTTTCTCACATGTTATTAAACTGCTTGGATCAATTGCAGCTTGCGTTCTTTTGCAATACATGTGAATAATGTATGTTTCAGGACCCGTTCTCAGTAAGGAAGACAAAGAGGTTCAGAGACAGAAGGAACTGAAGATGATGAAGGTTAAATATGGTCTTAAAGTAAGTGTTTATATCCTTTACAAGCTCTTTTGGTGGTGAAACAAGTCAGGGATGTTAAATTGGCTTACTGATTGTGTGCGGTCAGTGCTGCCCTCTTCTGGTCAGCAAGTAGACGATTACACTATTGCTGGGTGTTGCAACAGGTGCAATGTTTAACCACAAAACAATGCTTTTGTCATTTAAAATATCATGCTATGGCAAGCATCACTGTTTTGATGCTTCACTTATTATTGCCCATACTTTGTCCAAGAGTTTTGTTGTAAGTCATTAACTCCAAGTATTAAACTTTGCCGCATAACTTGTCCTGCAGTGATTGTGCTACTGAATGGTTCTCAAACTTTTCAACTCGAAGGCACCTGTTGTCTAACCAGTGGGGTTTTTTAATGCTATTTTAGTTATTGTTAATATTTCAAATGGATTTTCTTTTCTTTCTTTTTTTTTCTGTTCATTTAGTTATTTTAATATTTTAAAATTTGAAATTGTGTTGGCATCTAGCTGGAAAAAAAATTTATTTATGTAAAATGCTTTTTTTCCCCTTCAGTTTAAAGCATTAAAAGTACAGTATGTAACGCAATTAACGAATCATCCAGGTTTTTTCCATCGTCCTTTTGCTGCGCTAAACTGTATAATCACGCTATTATTCATTCAAGTGCTATTAAAGCGTTCAAGCATAAGACGTAAAGAATGAACTTAAATCTGTACAGGCACACTGTCTCATGCACAGGACAGAAAGTCGCTTCAGACAATTTAGTTCTTTCGCATTTGAAAGGACAAAAGTATGCCGAAGTGCCCGCTTTGTAGAGTATCCTCATATTAATTAATGTTTTAAATGACCGTTTAAAATGAGAGTTGTGAGGTCATCGGATATGTGCCAAGCCCTCATCATGTGCTTCAGATTTTAAAGTGACAGCATCCTAATAAACCTGTTGTGATGTCATCAATATAAATCAGTCATTCACTGCTTTGACCGAATAACTTATGTAGCTTTAATAAGGATCTATATTTAAACTATAATTCAAGCAATGAATTGTTGTTCAGTTTCTGTTTCCTATCTGTTAATCAAATATTTAAAATAACTGTTGCCAAGTGTTTCCGTATTGTTACAATGATGCCATTGTTGTTAGGTTGTTGTTGATGTATCGCATAATTCAAAAAATGTACTAATTTCAGCACTGCTGTTGGTCTGCTGGTTGTGCCCTTTAATTGTTGCACTATTCTTGTTTTAATTAAGCACTGTGTTCTTCTGTTTCAGAGCAGCGATTATGAGGAGCAGAAGGCCCTGAAGAACAGCAGGTATAAAGACAGAGCAGAAAACCGCCGGCAGACCGTCGGAAGCGAGGGAACGTTCCAGAGAGACGATGCTCCTGCTTCTGTTCATGTGTACGTAACCTATTCAGTCAAACATTTACCCCTGTAAAACTGATCTGGATTACAGCAGAGTTCTTTCATAATATGAAAGTCTCAAGAAGTGGGAGAGTAGAAGGTGGGAACAACCAATAAACCAGACCTGCAATACATTCATTATACAGACACATGAATATTAAAATATGACTGCACCTTGATGGGTTTTAGAAACATAACTCTATATGACAACAATCTCTCTAGAACGAGGGACAAACTTTGAAGAACATTGAGGTTTTTTTTATTACATTTACGAGAAGAAACACTACACTTCCGTATTGTGTTTGTATTATCTCGAAGGTAAGAACTTGTAATTAAAACATTTAATTTTGTGTCACAGGAAACCTTATATACTATTTAAAAAGATTGTGTGTGTGTATGTCTCTATAGCAATAAAAACATGTTTTTCTGTTGTTGTTAACACTAATAAGGGAGTTTTTAGACAGCTGGAATGAATTAATTTTCCCCCCTCTTATTTCTTATGAAAAAAAATAATTTGAGATACGAGCAATTTGAGTTACGAGCTCGGTCCTGTAATGTATTATGCTCGTATCTCAAGGGGTTACTGTACTAAATATTATTACAGTCATATTTTCCATGTGTTGGTAGTCAAGCTCCAGGTCTGAAAGCATTGTGGGGAAAATGAGACGACACTTTTGTGGAAACACAGTTACAGGACATGTCTGTATGCAATGCTTCTAACCTCAGATTCTGTGATTTTGCTTTTCAACCTAGAGGAACAAAGTTGCTCTGAAAAAGCAAAAATAACCAATTTCCACATATTGATAATGTACGAGTTCTTTTAGTGTTTTCAGTGTGTGTTTGTGCGTATCTGCAGTGAAATCGGAGATGAGAATAAGGGTAGACGGATGTTGGAGAAGATGGGCTGGAAACGAGGAGAAGGGCTCGGCAAGGACGGAGCTGGGATGAAGGATCCGGTAAAAAAATTCTGGTTTGTTTACGCAGTGTCATGTACAGAAGAGCATGAGATTTACACTCACTTCCTTTTGTGTGTGTGCGCGTCGTAGATTCAGCTGCATATGCGCAAGGCTCAGTCTGGTCTTGGCTCTGGAGCCGCCGTGTCGGTAGAAGACGCCTCGCTCGCCAGAACCAAAACCCAGAGGAACTGGGAACGTGCGCGGGAACGGTTTTCTGACGCCTGCCAGGGTGACGGCGCCCATCCTGAAACGAGCCAATCACCTAAAGCCTGGGTCAAAAGTCAGGATACAGAGTGAATTCTTAGTAATAATTTTGTGTGACGCGGGGCGTTATTTAGATAAAGTTTTTTATAGTTTCAGTGGAAGACCTTATTCTCATAAGGTTTGTAAATAGACGTCAGTCTTTGTTTTTTGTTTACTGTGTATTTCAATGATATCTTGGACAAATAAATAGCAAAAAAATAAAAAATACACGCTTTCCAGTTAATCCATTAATATTAGTGTTGCACTATACTGTCAAAGATGCACATGTGCAAAAGGTTCATGCTGCTGGAGTTAAACCTGTCCAATCAGAAAAGCACTAGTTGTGCGACTCTGGTTTTCGTACTGCTGCTTGTCTAAGGACAACAAATAATTATTTACGTTATAGGAAACAAAAAGCCATGTATTAGTTTTCTGCCTACACATAAATATGTTGTGATCTTTTATTGCATCAGTCTCATGTCTCTTCTCAAAATCAAAAGAAAAATATATTTTAGGACTTTTAAGTTTGCTGCATTAGAACAATATTTTCCCCAATTCTCAATAACATAATGTAGCTTGATGTTTAGGTTTTTGTATTTTCGTAATCTCATTCTCAGTGGTGATTCTCATCAGATCACCTGTTAAGACATGATGTTTATAGTAGTTATTCTAATTAGCGTTCAAATTAAAATTATTAGCGTTCTGAATTTTTTTTAAGCATTTAAATATGAAATGTGAATTTATATGAAATAAATAGAAATATATTGTTAAAAATAAAATCATTGCCCTTATTCTGAATTCTGAAGCAAAGGGACAGGAACAGTGTTACTTTAGTTCTTTTTATATTTTATGTTTTTGTTGTATTTTTTTAAGTTTTAGTAATTCTGCATTGTGCTTTTTTTTTTTTTTTTTTATAAATGTTTATATAGTTTGTACGTTTTAATTTTTTTCAGTACTTGAAATTAGAATTGCCTTGGAAATTAGATGGAAGATAGAAGATACCGGAAATGTTTTTTTTTAAGTAATGAAAAAAAAAAAAAAATATATATATATATATATATATATAAAACATTTAATTTTATATTATAACAATTATAAATATAATTTAAAACATGTATTTATAGATTGTTTTATATATTAGTTTTGCTTATGGATAAGATTATAACAATTACAAACAACCCTGATAACTGGTAGTGGTAAAAAAAAATAAATGTAATAGTGTTTGTAATTTAGAGGTGAGTGTGAGCGCGTGATTCCCGTTATCTCGCGTGAACCGGCGGCACTAGGACCGCGCGCTTGCCTGTTCCGTTCGTGTGGGTGAAAAAAGTTCAGAGAAACGTCGCCTACCTAAAAACCTCAAAAAGTTCCCACACAGTGTTGTCTATAAACGCGATGTGGTGGAGAGAACGCTGCCGAAATGTGCTTTCCGCGAGGTTTCACCTCTAAATAGGCTGGATTTGATGTAAGCGAGTCTCCAGGGCGGTTCGGACCGGGACGGACAGAGATGAGCGCGGGCGCACAGCAGCTGCTCAACGGACCGCGGAGAGAGGTGAGACTCACCGGGTGCAAAGCGCTCCGGACCCCGCACGGATCAGCACTCTATCTGGCCGTCGGAGGTCGTTTCATAACCAGGTGTTTGGCGTTTTTAAAAGAGCTGTTCGAGAAGATTTAAGTGACAGTTTTGAAACGGTGGCTCTCGTGTTCTGCCCATTCTCTTTTGCGTGTGAAAGAATCAGTTTTTATGAAGTTTCAGTGGTTGAATAATAGTGGATTTGACCTGTTCTGCTTAATCCGTTAGTCCGTGCTCTTCATGACAGCTTTCAGTTTGGGAGAGAGTGGGGTAAGTTGTGCCACTGTCTCACTCGTCCTTTAGGCAAGGAGAAATAAAGCTATAACTCTCATATGTGTTTCAGCATGTCTGTTATCTACTGAAATATAGGCGGTGGAAAACTGTTTTTTAAGAAAAAAAACTCTATAGTGCCTTAAAAATGACTGACAAAAAAAAAAGTGAGCTTGCCTAGTGTTTGGGGTAAGATGAGTCATCGGGGAATACTTGAAAAATTGTGTATTTTATTGGCCCTGTCTAAATGTTATATTGCAGTTTCCTAGATTAAGGCGATGTCTCATTTCACCCCTCTCTCCCCTTTAAGTGCATGTGCAAATTAATAATGGAGCACCAGTTTTTTGACTCAGCATTTGTTTTTTCCACATACGCTTTGCTTTGGGTCATTGCTGTCATTATTGGTTACTTGTAGGCGAGTATAACACTGTAACGCATCTCTCTCTTATGTTACATAAGACATGTTACAGTTCCCTTCACCTGGACAGACCTGAGGTCCTCCAGCAGAGGGCGCTCGTGAGTGGTTCGTGTGTTATAGAGCAGGAGGTCAGGTCAATAATCATGCAATAACATGCTGGGAGACAGTAGAAAGTTTGATTTAGCTTTACAATGAAGATGGGATGTTGTAATCTGTTGGACTCCACTGGATTCTGGAGAGATCAAGGGTTTTGTGTCAAGCAAATAAATCCCTCAAACCCGAGTGCCAAATGTTCTCGGCTGCAACCCTAGATACTCCAAATGATCATTTTCACAGCCATCTAATCCACATTTTTAATTTTGTAATTGTACTGTGCAGTTCCATTAAGAATGGGTGATTGTTAAATATGCTTTAATCACATTGACAGTTCATGCATAATGAATCTCCTACGAGCTTCTGTAATTTTCTAACACTGAAGAGGTGTAAAAAAAATGCAGCATTGCAGCCTGGGGTAAAATATATTTTTAATTGCTCTAACCAGTGCCGACTGGGAGTCTGACAAGTGAGTTGACAACTTGAAGATTTCCCACTGGTTAAATAAATGTTTAACCACTGCCTTTTTTATTACTGCCTTTGTATTCTTGATTTATACCGTGGTACTGGATGATTCCCAAATTTATATAACATGGCATTTACTTTGTGTCCAGTTTACTTTATTAAATTGTACCAAAGAAATTTATATTTTACAACAGTACCATGCTATAAAAAAAAGAAAAGAAAAAAAATTGTATATATATATATATATACACACGCATCATGGTACTGTTATAAAATATAAATAACCATGTATGTATGTATATGGATGGTGTGATATACATATATTGTTAACACACACACTAACATACACGTGCATTTATATATATATATATATATATATAATAAAATAGCGATATTAATTTATTTGAAGATGGAGCATCAATTAACAACAGAGAGTACAGTTTTCCTTAATTATGCAAATGAGATAGTGGTTTTAATAAAGACAGAAAAATTATAACATTGATTGGCATATGCTTTGACATTTTGAATGGACATTTTTATAATAACTCAGTTTGGGTTTCATGGGGACAAAAGTCACATTGATTTTTCAATTTAAGTAAACAATCTGTTGAAGGACTGACTCAATTGGACTGACCCAAAAAATCTACAATAATCGTAAGTATTAAATTTCAAAGACACAAAGTTACATATAAAGCCATCTTCATTCAAAAATCTGCATGCACTACATATGATTTGGATATAGTGTAAAATTCAAACCATAGTAACCAAGCAAATAGAATTTCACACTGGTTATGTAAAGGTTTAATCGCTGTGTATCATGTCTATGTGTTTCACATTGCATATTCTGGAAATACCAATAATATCTCAGATGCACTTTTCTGATAATAGCTTATCTGAGATATTATTGGCATTCCCAGATAATGCAATGTCAAACACAATGCCTATTGAACATTTTTCACACACATGTAGCTTATGGCACACGTGCAAAAGTTGGGCCAAAAACACTTCCCCACTCATGCAAGAATCTGTTAAGTAAACTCCAGCTAAATAAAAGGTCAGTGCAGTTCTATATAATCAGATCTGGGCTTATTAGTCATTTACAGATGTTTGGATCATTTCACAGCTTGGACCTGTAATATGCAAACATTTGGAAACCCAGATGTGCTGTCACTGATCCTAGAGTCTTGCACTGTACATTTTATGCATTTGGCAGTTGCTTTAAGTGACTTAACGTCTTCATATTTTATTGGGAATTGAACCCTTGGCCATGCTCTACCATTCTAACGCTTGAAGTCATTGTTTATGAACATTCAAAATGTTTAAAAGTTGCGATGCATCAAGGTGAAGGTCAACGGCATGGCCTTGTTTAGTGATAAACCTAACATTTGTCCCTTTTGGGATTATCGGCTGATAAGCGTGACGACTTGAGTCGCAGTTCCTCCAACATATTTTCTGTTTCTTTTTGAGTGCATTATAAATAAATATTGTGTGAAAAATAAAGGCAATGAGGTTCTATAAAGAATACCTGGAACTTTTCAAATGCACAAAAGGCTCTTTAGATGATTAAAATGGTCTTAATACACCAAGAAGAAAAGCTGTTCACTGAAATATTATTCAATGGGACAAAGTCTTCTACAATATTGCAGTGAAAACCCATTTTTTTGGATCTTTATTTTCAACGTAAGTGTGAAGCAATGTTGTATCAATTGCTGTCATTAAATTATATGTGCATTTATCAGCCACCCTGCTGTTCAAATATTGACATTGGATGTTCTTTCAATCGCTGGTCTTGTTTCTGCATTTGCATGCTATTAAATGGGATTAGTCATTTCATATCTGCTCAAGTTCATAGTTTAAACTCTGCAAACAGCAAAAATATGAATCCAGCATTATTCCAGGATGAATAGAGAGAGAGTGAGTGAGTGTGTGTTTGTGTGTGTGTGTGTTCATGGGAAGAGGGAGTCATTGATGTGCGTGTCTATCACTGATGACGCTCGTGTATCTTAAAGGACCATGAGTGTGCGATTGAGACATATTCTCTTAGTCTGAAGCTTTGCGCCTGTTATTTAACAACTCCGACGTCGTAATGAACATACAGATGATCAAAGCGCGAGAAAATGGATCTTATCGAGCAGCCTGAACCTGTAGTATTTTATGCCGAGGTGAAATGAGGGCGTAATTTGTCCAAAATGTGACATGGCACAAGCGCAACGGGCTCACGGTTGGACAGCCGAGGTGTCATTGATCTGATCTGATATGATCACTGATAAATAACGCGGCGAGATGGATCTCCTCTACGTTTTTCCTTGACGCACGCGGGAGGGAGACAGGCAGGCGGAACTGAGCAGCGCGAACACCGGCCAATGTACCGGGGGAACGGCGGCGTGACAGCGGCCCGGGAGCGGAGGCTGCGGCGGCGGCGTCGGTTGTGAGAGAGATTCGTTCCTCCGGGTTTTACGCAGCGAGGCGCGGGGAACGATGGGCTGCGCTCCCAGCATCCACGTCTCGCAGAGCGGGGTGATCTACTGCCGCGACTCGGACGAGTCCAACTCGCCGCACCAGACCACCACCATCTCGCAGGGCACGGCGACCACCCTGCACGGCCTCTTCATCAAGACCGACGCGGCGGACACCATCCCCTCCGTGATCGCGTACCAGTCCCGGCACACACGGACCAGCTCTCAGCGGGAGCGGAAAGAGAACAGCGGCGGACACATGTGCACAGAGGCCGAGACTCAAACCAGCAGGGCCAGCGTCAAGGTATGAAGAATGAATGAATGAATGGCGAGATGGAGTGAATCAGTTTTCAGATCTTTATCTCATTGCTTCCACCATCTTGTCATTCATTCAGTATTTGAGTGTCATTCATGCATGCATTATGTACGTGTTGTGAATCATCAACTGGATCAAAATTTTGTATAAATCATCAGTTGCTGCTCTGTGTTTCTTGTGCACTGTTTACTATGCATTACACTTCCTCTACTGTACAAATGATTATATATATATATATGCTAAGTGAATGAGTTTTCTTCAGTCTCAGATTCAAACAGGTGGGTGCCGGTAAAGGCCAATATTTACCACTGTGAACCCATCACTATATAGATATCGAATATTATGAAATATCAAATGTTAGGTAACATAAAAAGCCCCAGGCCCTGGTTATTTTCCTATGCTGGTGGCAGTGTATTCACCACCCATAATGATGCTTATTGATCTGGTAGGTCGCAACCAAAAATGGGGCCTTAGGTTTGTTTTTATATGGTCACATTTCCATTTATGCCGTTGGCAGATGCTTATATCCAAAGCGACATACATTGCATTCAATGTATGCATTAGTTCATGCATTCCCTGGGAATACAACCCATGATATTGGTCTATTGTAAAAGGCATGTGCTAATGTTCGGTATGGAGGAAAACAAGATACAAAATTATGTTGTTAGTTGCATTTTATGTATGATAGTGAAATATCAACTCATGATAGCTTTTACATTTCATAGGATGGAGAACACACATTTTGCAGTGCGTCCAATCAAACTGCTTTAGCTTGGTACAAAAATACAGCACTGTATATAAAAACAAAATGAAAAATGTAATGTTCATTGGTTATATTATTTTATTTACTGATTTTATGCACCTTTATAGACCTTTCAGACTCATTAAATGGCCCGTGTCTGTGATTATGACGCATGTCATTTACACCGTGAAACTGTGGGTGCGGTTTGGGTCACTGCCTTTGTATTAAACAACTCAGATCGGACTTCTCAAACATGACCCGTTCATGCTAATAATAATAATTGAGCATATTGTCTCGCGTTTGATTTTAAAGACATGTTTGTATGCATTTGACATGATAGATTAAAGTAAAATCTGGGTCATGCTGCAAACATTCAGGGAGCCCAAAAACTTAAAGTAACATTGTATCCATACTCTATAATGCTTATTTTGCTTATGTCTTTTTTTCAAAATCGATTAATGGATGAGTGATGTTCATCTGAGCTTTGTTATAGGTTACACTCTGCTGTGTGGAAACTTCCATAGAAAATATTTTTAATAAACTATAATTCACTTCAGTGATTGTTTCAAATTCATGCTTTGTGACAGTAATACTATAGTATTCTTTGAAGTACCTTTCCCAACCATGGTAACACTATAGTATTATATCTAAACTCTTCACCATCTGTTTTTTAAATGTTTCGTTTTGTCTCGTTCTGGGATATCTTTCCTTTACAGTTTGCTTACATTCTGCAGATGATGTTGGAAGGCTGTTGACCAGAACGCCGTAATCCCTGCCATGTTTAGAATGAATATCAGTCTTATCTGAGTTAAGTGTTTACAGTCAGATCGCGTGTCAAATTCAGATTAGAAATGTTCTCACACTGCAGGTGAGCACACTCTCTTAGACCTGTAATAAACACACACTTTTTTGTTAGTTTTGTCGAAGAATGATTACATTTTTTCTGTCAGAGAATGATAAAATCATGGTCAGTGGTTTATTTGGACTGATTCGGCCAAATCAAACCTGCCAAATCAATGGGATCTTAAAACCATCCAAATGGTATTTGTGTTACGCAACACAAATCAATTACTTCTGTCATTTAAAAATCATACAATGACACTTCATAGATCTGTGTATAGATTTATTGGACGGTTTTTAGAGGGCTCTTTGTGCGCGTGGCCAGCTGTATGTTGGTCATCTGTCAGTTTGAAAGGAGACGTAGTGATTTTGGTACGCTCTGCTATGCTTGCGCTTTCCAAGACTGGTGAGGAGCTCAATGATGCTATTGAAGTGTGTGTAACTCTCTACGACTCTATCACTCACACACATTCTCATTATGTTCACAGCAACAGAGCCAATTTCCATTTTGGATTGATTGTGCGTGTGAGAGAGAGAGATCCTGCTTACTTCTCTGTGTCTGTGCATCTCAGCTTCTTTGTAAGAGATAGAGGCCCTGTGTTAAAGAGAGAGCGATTTTGTTTCTTTGTATGCATTTGTGTGTTCAGGCCACCGAGTTTGTTTACCCCTCTGGCTGTGAGCTCTGCAGGGTGTGAACTATCACATGCAAAAAGGCTGATGAATATCAGACCAGATACACACACACACACACACATGGTCAAAGCGAGGCATGAGGTGCCGTGAGACATATAGCGAGGTATCAGCGGCCTCGACTGACATAGGAACAAATCACTGCTGCAATGTAGCCTAATGCAAAGTACAATCTGATTGGCAGTGTCTTCCCTCGAGAGGTCAGGAACATTTAGATAACAGCATGAAATCACTCCTTGCTGATTTGTGCCATCCTCCAGTTTTTGTCCCACGAGTTTGCGTTTGATAACAAGGGACACATTAGGCCCTTCAGTGGCTGATTTTTATTTGCCTCCATGGTAGTGATCCAGTGACATCTCCAGCATATTTGGACATCTGACATCTATAGCATATTTGTTTTGTCCTCTCTGTTAGAGAAATATCCTGTGTATTATTAGTCCAAGAAATTTCATGGGGTGGTCTTGAGTTATGGTTAAAGATCTGGACTAGCAACCCAAAGGTTGTAGGTTCAAACTCCTGAAGGTTTTCAGGATATGAGCTTCTTTTTTTAGGTTTAAAAGTGTTTAAGAAATCTTAAGCCTAAGAAAATTAATAATAATTATAGACAATTAACTATTATTTTACTTTTACACTTTTCCTCATGCATACATGTATTTATTTATTTATATATATATATATATATATATATATATATATATAGAACAAAGAAACACATACAGGTTTGAAACAACTTGAGAGTGGGTAAATAATTTAAATTTGTGTGCGAACTATCCATTTAAGGGCCAGAGAAAGCTGTTTTAAGAGTAGAGTAAAATAAGAGATTGCTTAATCTTGGCTTTCAGTGTCAGAACCAATCATAAGAAATGTAAACATGATACAAAAGATCATTCTCTTTTCATGGTTGTGACTTCAGATTTCCCGTATCATGACTGATTTATAGATGCAATCCAAGCATTGACTAGTATGATTGTGGTGCATCTGAAAATTGCTAACTGGTGCCAAATAGTGAATTTTTCAGGTTTGACAGGAAACTAAAATTAGACTTTTTTTCTCCCCTCTCTCTCTGTTTGTTCACGTGTGAGTGCTTTCCTTTCATTTCTGTGTGTGTATTGAAGTTGTGTTATAGACTGTTCTCTCAGTCAGCCGGAGCAACAGAACTCCAAAGTAGTCCATGATGGTGGCATTAGTAACGTTGTTTATCATCTGGGAGTTTGTGTAAACACTTGAAAGCGTCGTGGGAGTATATAGGATCTTACAGGATGGGAACAGATTGTTTGAAATATGTTTAAACGTGAAACATTCCGGTTCATGAGCTGGATGCACCAAGAGCAGCTTGAGAGTTTATTCATTTTATTAGGATGCAAGATACTTTGAAACTTTACTTTCATAAGCTACTCATTAAAGATTTTATTTCGTATGTATGTATGTATGTATGTATGTGTGTGTGTGTGTGTGTGTGCATTGGATCTTAGTGAATGAAATATTCTATTTGAAAATGTTATCTACAGTGGAATATAGTTATCTTGACGGCCTCGGGGGTTGCAAAAAAGCGCTGAGATAACCTATGATCGAGATCATCAAATAAATCGCCATATTGGCTGTTGGTTAAGCGATCGCACATGCACATGCACATGCGCGATTCATTTGCACGTGGAGGAGTGAAGATCTCCTGCTCTCCCTGCATCTGGGAGCGGCTGCTACGTGAGGACCGGGCCGCCTGTGAGTGCTTTGGGATGGGGATGCGGCAGCACTCGCTGCTCATTGAGAAGAGTAAAAACGATATGTGCTTTCACTTCAGAGACTCTCCAAAAGTCTCCAATAACTCCAGATAAAGTCGTTAGATTTGTCGTTAGTTGCTTTTTTGAAAATGTATCGCTAGAGTGGTCAGAAAACTCGCTAAATATAGCGACAAAGGCGCCAAGTTGGCAACACTGACCGCGATCCACAAGCAACGCGAACTCAGAGCATGCGCAGTGAACTCTGTCACGAGATAACCATGTGAAGTGGCAAATTTGTCCCTCTTTTGTGCTCGAGATATTAGATTTCGGCGACGTAAAAGAATCGACATAACCCACAAGAAAATACTAAGAAAAATAGGGACTGGTCCACTTCAAAAACATCAACATGATAGTATTGGTGAGTTAACCGTGACTCGAGATAAGTGGATTCCACTGTACATTCATTCTATAATTTGTGAAGAACAAAATTATGTAATGACAGTCAGTGGAAAGTCAGGGTTGGATTCAGAATCAGACCAAAAATGTATGTAAAAGACTGAAGATACAGGCGTATCCAACTTGCTTGAAGTTCACAGCAACTCATAATGTAAGTCAGTAGTGTGTGTGGCCCCCGTGTGCCCGTATGCACTCACAACAACGCCTGAGCTCCTGATGAGATGGCAGATGGTATCCTGCGGGATCTCCTCGCAGACCTGGATCAGGACTTCAGTAGCTCCTGGACAGTCTGTGGTGCTACTTGATGGCTTCAGATGCTCTGATACACAATGTCCCAAAGGTTCTCAATTGGATTCAGGTCTGGGGAACGTGAGGGTCAGTGAATGACATCAATGCCTTCATCTAAAAACTGCCCACACACTCCAGCCACATGAGGCCGGGGATTATCATGCACCAGGAGGAACCCAGAGTCCACTGCACCAGCATAAGATCTGACAATGGCTCTGAGGATTTCATCCTGCTACCTAACAGCAGTAAGGGAACCATTGGCGAGCAAGTGGAGAACTCTCCAAGGATATTCCTCACTAGACCATTACTGATCCACCGCCAAACTGGTCATGCTGGTTGATTTTGAGAGCAGCATAATGTTCTCCATCCTTGCACTGAACAAGAGCAGCAGATATGAAGTTCAGATAACTAACCCTTCCCCCGTTGATGTGTACGATCACACTGGTGTTCATGTGTAACGAGATCAATCGTTAAATTCACACGTGTTTTCTTGCATATCTATCACATGTGCTCAGTGTGAAACTGCTCTCATCCTTGAAGTGAATGGAACGCCAATGACTGACTTGAATTCTGGTGTTCTCTGGCAAATGCCAATCGAGCTGCATGGTGCTGAGCTGTGAGCAACCTCATGAAGACTGTTTCTGACAGTTTGGTCAGAAACATGCACACCGGTAGTCTAATGGAAATCAATTTGTAGAGCTCTGACACTGCTCTTCTTGTTCCTCCTCACACTAAAGCGCAGATACCGGTCCTGCTGCTGGATTCTTGCCCTTCTATGTCCCCGTCCAGCTCTCCTCGTGTAATGACCATATCTCCTCTATGCTCTTGAATCTGTGCTGGGAGAAACACCAAAACCACTTGCAATGGCACACACACAAACGCATATAAAATAATAAAAATGTATGTAAATGTATTGATATTGTAAATATGGAAATTATAAACTATTATGAAAATTGCTGAACTACTCTCACATTACTTGAAAAATATAGCCACAGCTTTTAGTTATTTGCTCCCAATCAGTGTTATTTTAGTTTTATAGTATTTATTAATATTTTGAATAAGCTTTTATTTTTATGTTTTCAGTTTCGTTTTAATATTAGCTAGATTTTTTCATGTGCATTTGTCATTTTTATTAGGTTTTGTTTTTTAATATTTCAGCTTTAATTTAAGTTAATTTCAGCGTTTAATTTTTATTTATAATTTTTAAGTTGGAAGGTTTTTTTTTTACATAATATTTGTTTTTACAAATTATTTTAATTACAGTTTTAGTTAACACTAACACTTCTCCCACTCACAGTTATGATAATGTATTTGATTTGTGACCCTGTTGTCTGGGATATTGGTTTTGTTTAGTGTTGGTGTTTACACGAGTCATAACTGCTACAGAATCACAAACCTCTCATTTTTCCCACTCCTAATTTATTACTCTGTCTGTGTCATCAGACATCTTATTGTGCCTGTTTATCTACTAATGACCATCTGTTTCCCTCTCAACCAGTATCTCTCTCTCTCTCTTTCTCTCCCTCCTCCTCCTGTCTCGTTCACATTCTCTCCAGCTGTTATTAATATCCATTGAACAGAGACTCCATCAAGTGAAAAATGGAAAGACAGACAGCTAAAATTAATTCTTTTATTTACAAATTAAAGTTATTAAAGTTTTGTAGTAGCTTTATTAACATTTGATTTCTTTCACCCAAAGTCTGTGGTGGAATGGGGGGAGGAAAAAAATCATGGACGTTTCTATATTATATAAAAAAAAAATCTAAAGATGTATGTCAAGATGCACATGAATTCGGAAAATACGCTTAGAAACCGCATGCGCTCAATTGAGGAGGATGCAGTTTTTATCTTATAACAAGACATGCACATAAACTGATTGAAACACATTTAACGAATAAATATCACTCAGCAGATGATTTGATTGGATAACTGGACCAATCCCATCACGCAGCTTCTCAAATGTTGGTTTGGTCGGTCAGAAACACCTGAGCCAATGTTTGTCCTCAAAATGATTTGGTTGAATTCGCTCCCAGAAGCTTCTCACAGGATTGTGTTTTCAAACACCAGGCATCTAATTTGAGGGCATGAGTTTATTCCATTCTTCTACACGCTTTGAGATGTCATTAATGATGTAGGAAAAAAGCCACTGTGGCTTTCCCGATTTCAGCGATGCATTTTAGTACAGCTATTTTGCGGCAAATTCCCGGTAAGACACTTTTGTTCTCTTGAAGACGGGGAATGGAAACGCTGCTTTATTCGCAAATGTTTAATGCGATATTCCAAGTTAAATGTACAATTTTAAACCGATGCATACGTAGCTACTGACCTTGTAAAACTGGAAAGTCATGAAAAGGTCACTTAGGAGACACAAACTTGATCCAATTTGTATGATTTATAGATTTACAACAGATAGATTACACATTCTTAGATACCTTTGTGAAGATTTATAGAATTTGTTGTTTACTCTGTTTATATGGCTTGAAATTGTGAATTTGTGTATCTTGACCTCTTCTGGTTGCTTAGCTGTACACGTTGAGTTACAGCTTCAGGAAGATGAACTGATTATTCACTCAGCTTGTATATTAATAGATAACACTCTGTTTTATGAGGGTTTTTTATAGCCCAGTTTAGAGGAACTCTTGAGAGAGAACTTCGTTTTACACTGAGTTATATCTGCATCGGGAAGCTCTTATCAGCGATTATTCAATGATAGATATTCAGTTCATAAAGCGCTTTGTTTGTGGTCTTGTTTCTGTTACCGTTTCAAATCGTCACGATTGTCTCAGCGGAAAAATGTAGCTGCTGGACGGGATTAGGGGATTTTGAAGTAACGTTTTGAAAGTAAACAACAAAAAGATGTCTTAACTTTGACGTTGATACACATTCCAGCATGTATTCCAGTAGTTGTTTTCGTAGCCCAGATTGATTCATAGTTACTTTGCTTTTCACAGCCCTCAGTTTGTCCTTCACAGAGCTGTATGCATGTCTTCTATCAGAGATGTATGTCCTGTTGATGTACTGAAAAATGTTTGGGGCTTGCAAGTTGTATCATGTTTTTAATATGGCCTGTGCAAATGAGCACATATCCTGTCTAAAGGTTTTAGCAAATGTATTTCATATTTCTTGGATGTGAGATTTGCATCTTTCCTGTCGCTCAATCAGTAGAGCGTTGGTGTTTACAACGCCACATTCATGGGTTCGATCCCAGGGAAAGAAAGAACTGCTTCAATGTGTTCCTTGAATGCAATGTAAGTCGCTTTGGATAAAAGCGTCTGCCAAATAAAATAGATAGTAATTTGCCAATCACCATGTTTTGGAGGCATTGCGTCCCCTAATGTGAGGTTTTGTTTGTATTTTCACATTAAAGAGGCTAAATGTATAATTCAGTTATCCTTGTTTATAGCGACAACTGTGGCCATAGTGTGAACTGCAGCCAGCAACTTATTGCTCGTGTGTTCGTAACGTTAAAGCAACTGAAGGTAATTTAGTATGTAAATTTCACACAAGAGGTCTCTTATTCAAAACAATAACAAAGGCATAGTTGTATGACCCCGTGAATTAGCATGGAATCGTGTGAGTTGTCGGGAAAAAATCAAGTTCCTGAGGTATGAAAGTTTTATTACCGTTACTGTGGTATGAGGCCAAGAGCCTGGGATATTTTACGTTGCTGTTTTTAACTATGCTTATATGCTGCAGACGGCCGGTGCCCTTGTTTACGTTTATTGTATGATTAAAGTAACATTTATCGTTCTCCTTCTTCCCTGAACTTTTAACAGTTGTATTTGGTCATTTTTTGATTTTATTCTAATGAAATAAGCGCAAGTGTTGAATTTCTACACATACATGTCAATTTGACTGAATAAAATTGTAGTGCTGTTTTACCAAAAAAATCATACTAAAAATACATTTGAGTGATTCAGTTTATGTTATAACTTTACTCTGTGTCTGGTGTGAAAGCTGGGTGGCTTGTGTTGATTAATGTCATGCAATTATTTTAAAATTTTGTAAATAAAGCTCTTTCTCATTTCTAGTCAATCAAGAAAACAAGATTCAAACAATAATACTAACCCGATAAAGGTGTCGAAACGGTTGTTCGCCTGTCTAATAAAACATACTATATTAAAGCATTTTGTTGTACAGCACCTCATACAGAAGTAAAACCAGAAATTGAGAGTAAGGTGGATGATTGACAGGTGGCGCAATGACCCATGCAGTTACACTCGTTAAAATGACTGGTTTCTCTGCGTTTAAACATTGTTGGAAACATTTGGGATAATATATGGCCTCAAGTGAAGAATGGCTTTTTCGGCATTATCCTGAACATTGTATAAGCATTTGTTTCATGTGTCATTGGGTGGAAGAGTTTTGTTTTTAAAGTTTCGTTACAAGCTGTTCTCACATGGGCAATAAAAGTGATTAATACATGAAAATCCTTTACTAGTAAATGCTTCTGAATTGTACATTTAATTTATGGTTCTGAAGAGTTAAACAACAGTATCTAACTGTGCAGTGTATTATTTTTCATATCTAATAATCTCCAATTATTATTATCTTCCCTTTATCCCTTTAGTCTCCTTGTAAGAACTGTGGTAACTTTCTGTAAGAGATGTGCTTGTTTTGTTGGCTATACGCAAATGTATTTGACCTTTTTGTTGGTGTCAGTAAGTGGAGACTTTAAAGGGATCTTTGAATGATTGCTTAATGACTCTGTACCGATGAAGACCAGTGATAAAAGCAGCACACTGTATCACACGCAGTCTTAAGATCGCAGTCATACGTTTGTGTGCATACATGGTGTGTGTGTGTGTGTGTGTGTGTGTGTGTGTGTGTGTGTGTGTGTGTGTGTGTGTGTGTGTGTGTGTGTGTGTGTGTGTGCGTGCTCACCAACTTTGTGCAGGGACATTACAGGGACATCTGTAATTTGGAAAACACACATTCATATAAATTATATATATATTTATATACTTTAAAAAACTAGATTTTTAGTAAACTAAACTTAATTTACTGTGTTTATCTAATTTATTTGTCCAATGTATTTTAACTGACTAAATTAAACAAATTTGCTCAAATTTGGAAAATACTATCACCATTGTTTTTGAACAAATCTCTTGAATGAGTGATTCATTTACAAATACATTTAACATTCATTTGTAATGTTCATAATGTTTTAACCTACTGGTGAAATTAAGTATATTTGAGGTATGTATTTTATATCTCAAGTTACTTTCAAAAGGTACAAAAAAAAATTTCCCTGAATGAAATACTATGAAAATAGTTTGACTTTTTTCATTTGATTTAGAGTTTTGTACACAAATAGACAATCCCATTGTCCAAATACAGTATGATTTTCATTGATGGAGATCTGGCAACAACATTACATTTTTCCCCTTGAGCAAACCAACTAATTTCTATTAAAAATTAGGATGCTTGCAACAAAGAGATCATTTTTTCATGATTTTTACTATTCAAAATGTCCAAAGCTAAAGCTAAGCATGTTAAAGTGAAAATGAAGCACTCAGTCGAGTTTACATTATTTAGTATATTGATTTCCAACACTATTCATGTAACCACTTTAACAAAAAATTATGTTTTATTATAGTTTTTGGAACAAGGGCGCGTGTTTTTCTTTTTTTTAGTATGGCTATTTTATTACTGCTATTTCAATGCACTTTATTAAAAGTAAAGAAATGTTTTTGATTTTCACTATAATTTGGATGAATATCCAACATCAAACTTTCTACTCAGATCTTTTCTACAAAGATTTTATCCTAAACAATGTTTTCAAAACATGTAAAAAAAAACAAAAAAAACAGTGTTTATCATTTATACTGTTATGGCAGACTTTTCAGACATACAGTAATCCCTCGCCACTTCGCGGTTCAAGTTTCGTGGCCTCAGTGCATCGCGGATTTTTCAAAAAATGTTCATCGAAAAAAAAAAAAATACCGCCATATCGGCAGCCGTATTGCGGAAAGCAGCGTTGTTTCATCGTGATGCGAGAGAAACGGTTTCCCAGGATGCCAGACAAAGAGAGAAACTCTCTCAGAGGCTTTCTACACACACACGGGCGGCGCAAGATCGACCAATGAGAACACGCGTGGATGTATCCCGTGAGCTGATTGGCTGATCCTACTTCGCGGATTTTCACCTAACGCGGGGGGTTCTGGTCCACATTAACCGCAATAAACGAGGGATCACTGTATTTGCATTATATTGGCTTGTTCACCAGTAGTGGTATTTAACATATTTTATGTTCATCTGCAAATAAAAGGAGCTTATAGGAAATCAACTGGACGCTCCAGTGTTTGCATGTCCGCCTCACATGTCCGCCTCCCGGCATAGTATGCTAAATGTACACACCATGGTGATACAAGAGTGGTCCAGATCAGATCCAGATCAGCCTCCTGACTTCAGATGGACTCACGAACACCAATGTTTCCGACCTTATCTTCACACCAAGCCAGCAGGTTCACGTCTTCTTTCACCCGCAGTGATAACAATGGTAGCAATTTGACCTATGGGCTCATCGGTCCTTTAAAGTTCATCTTCCTCATTTTATAACAAGCTTTCGTTCAAAAAGTAAAGAAATGCTCTATTACTTCACTGGTCAATGTCACAAAAACACTCTTCCTCCAAAAGCTGTTACAAAACATCCTTTTTTCTTTAAAGTTACATTAATCAAGTATTTTTTTATGAAAGTGGAAATCTTGACTGATTGCGTCATTTACACTTTATAGCTCCATTGCTATAAATAGTATATTTTTAAAATATACTTTTTCTTAAATTTAACGACCCACCTTAAGTTTGCAACCATGAGAATATGATTTATTTCTACAATATTCAGGTCAATCTACCGAATGATTCCTCGGAGGTACAGGACAGAAACACTATCTAGGTAATATCTCATGTAACATGTGATAAGCGAATCTGAATCAATAAAGCCGCACAATCAAGCTGCTGCTTGCCTTCTGTCATCTGGGGGCTCTAAATATAGCGGGGATCATATTTTATCGTGACCCCGTACTCTGAAGGAAGGCCTTTGTTCTGCTTGTGTGTGTGTGTGTGTGTGTTCGTTGTCCTCAATAAAAGCACATGACTGAGTCAAAACACACACAATGTGCTGGGAAGAGAACACGCCACGAGAGAAAGAGAGAGAGACTCAGGATGCTGGAAAATAGAGATGAAAGAGTTTAAGATAAGATTAAATGACGAATGTAACTTAATCATATTTATACATGTAGCTATGTAATTCATATCCTCAGATAAAGCATTGCTTTTCTGATGTAAATCTGTGGAGGACCTGTTTGTTTGGACTGCATTTTTAAATGCTATTTTACTTCTCTCCCCCCCAACATCATACTATCACAGTAATAAATTACATTTACAATAGTAAACTGTTATTTTAAATTGTAATAATATTTCACAATATTACAGTTTTTTAGTGAAGTCTTGGTGAGCAGAAGTGTATACATTATATTATTTGGACAGCTACTTTCCTCTGTAGATATTGATATTATCGTCAGATATTAAAACAGGCTAAATTGCTCTACAACTGATCTGGTCTGTAAATCTACATCTTTAAAAGTCATGCACATCCCAAACATGGTGCCCTTTCAGATATTTATAATCTGAACCATATATTCCAGGTACCACACAGTTCCTCCTTCAGTTTATACTACAATAAAATTCTCTATTAATTTACTATGGTTTTGCAATTATAACTGGTAAATTTGGCAGAAATCATAGGATCAGGTTGGAGGTCCCTGACAGGGACAGTCAGATGATTCACGATTAGTCAGATGATTCACAATCTGAAGCCCAGTGTGTGTGTGTGTTATGCAACTGTTTGTAAGTTTGAGTCTGTGTGTGTTATGCCATGTTGCTCCTTCGGCCCACTACCGTCCAAAATGCCGCCACAAGAATGGCAATGTCTTAAAATCTCGGAGAGTAGCGCAGATCTTTTATCCTGGAGATGAGAAGAGCTGAAAGCTACCGTCTCTCTTTGAAGAGCACACGACGAGAGAGAGACTGAAATGAAGCGTGTGGAGTCACTTAAAGATAATTAAGAGAAATTTGAAGAAGTAAAAAGCTTGGTTTGTTTATTAACACAGCCATCAAACGCTTTATAATCTCTGTATCACTACTGACCAGCACATATTTTTTTCTGCATTTGTCATTTCTTAAAGGCGAAGTATGTAATTTGTTAAAACATATTTATTATTTATTATAAATCCATGCATTTCATGTCCTCATAATCTTTAACCAAAATAACTTCCCCTCCCTCTTGCAGCTCATCTCTTCTCTGATGATGCGTTTACTGGCGTGTGGGCGGGGCAACCTGTCAATCACATGAGATCCACCAATAGCAAATCAGAACCATCCAACCAAATGACAAAATAAAGCCCCGCCCTTCATTTACATCTCAATAGTACGGAGCCCCACATATGATGTGGTAAAAATTTGTATTAATAATTACTTCCCACGTTTAGCTAATTCATTCCCTCGTTTTAAATAAATCGTGTGCACAATATAATAATTTGTTCTCTCATTTTACTAAATCTTGCCCATATAATTTGTTCCCTTGTTGTAGTTAAATTAAAAAGAAGGAACTGATTAGTATAACATGGCCATGATTTATTAAATCATGGGAAGGAATTATATAATCTGCAAGATTTAGTAAAACGAGGGAAAGAGTTAAAAACATCAATGATCAATTACGAGAGAATGTAGGGAGTTTCAATTTTAAAATTGTAATATAGTGTATTTAAACACAAGATCAAACAGTACTTCTTTATACTTGTTTGTCTGGTGTTGTCTGGTTTCAGTAATGGATTTTGGCTGGAAAATAGCCCTGCGTTGATGCCGATTGTCTGGGGAGTGAATTAAAGCTAGTTGCTACTGCAGCACATCTCAGCTTTATTTATCAAGAATGGGAGTACCAGTGTCTGTCTCTCTTTTAAAGTGGACGGAGCATGAGAAATCAAATTTTCCTTCACCTTTTGAACTAAGTCTGTAAACAGTGTAATTTTCAAAGCTCAGCAAAGTGGAAAGGTCTTGGAAAAACCAAATGCGTTTTACATTTATTCATTTAGCAGACGCTTTTATCAACTTACAACTGAGGAATACAGAAAGCTGTTCGGCGTGAAGTAAAAGTACACAAAGAAGTGCTCACAATAGAACGTTTCAGACATTGCTTGGAGTTGTGTAAGCCTGGAAAACGGATAAAATAAAGGAAAGAAAAGCATAGATTTTTTATTATTATCATTATTTATGTTATGTTAAGTGCTCATGGAAGAAAGATCATGAAAGACAGCGGAAGTTGAAGTTTATATTCAATTATAAATATTAAGTTCTAGAGTAAAAGATGTATAGTATTATGATAATCTTATATTATAAAAATAATTATATTATAAGTGGAACTCAGGGGGGGAAAATAATAAAATTAATGAACTCTTTAATGGTTTCATAGAAGAGCAGATGGCCTTATTAAATGATTTGACAGGTCTGTGAAGGAACACTGGATTTGCTCAACTAAGGGACTTCAGTGTGGGTTTTTTTGTGTTTTTTTGTTTTTTAATACCTGTGACGTTTGTAATTGTTAATCACAGTTGTTGAAACAGTTGTTTCATCCAACTTATGAAATTCTGTCTCTGTAGAGATGATGATTACAATGCAACTGTAGGTCTGTCCAATTAGCTCCCAGATTTGTGTGTGTGTGTGTGTGTGTGTGTGTGTATGTGTGTACCTGGTAAACTTTGTAATGGGAACCAAATGTCCCCACACGGATAGTACTACCAGAAATGTTTTGATGGCCATGAGGGAAAACAGCTTCTAAATCACTCTAAGTGTTTTTAGAAATATTAAAATGCAGGTTTTGTGTGATGGGGAGGTTTAGGGGATAGAATATAGAGTTTGTACAGAATAAAACTAATTATGTCTATGGAATAATGATAGCAATACGTGTGTGTGTGTGTGTGTGTGTGTGTGTGTGTGTGTGTGTGTGTGTGTGTGTGTGTGTGTGTGTGTGTGTGTGTGTGTGTGTGTGTGTGTGTGTGTGTGTGTGTGTGTGTGTGTGTGTGTGTGTGTGTGTGTGTGTGTGTGTGTGTGTGTGTGTGTGTGTGTGTGTGTGAGTGTGAGTGTGAGAAAGAGGGAGGAAAAAAGAGTGTGTGTGTGTGTGCGTGCGTGCGCGTGTGGTCACAGGAATAGAAGCTCTTGACAGTGAATGACCAAAATTAACATAAAACAGGCAGATTACCAAAGCAAGTAGGCTCTGTCATTTGCAAAATAGTGAAAAGAAAGAAGCAGTTTTGGCTCTCAATTACCTTTACATTTAAATTTAAATTTTCAGATTTAAATTGATTTTATTTTTAAAATGCTTAGATATTTTTTACTGGAAAACAATTAAAACAAAGAACTTAGTTTTGGCATCTAAATATCAAAACTCATTTCCTTAATCTTCTCGCAACATAGAATGCGTTTCTGCACTCTAAAAAATGCTGGGATGTTTCAACTCATGGTTGGGTCAACAGTTGGATTAAATGTTTTAATTACCCAACGGTTGTGTGACTTTGACCCAAACGGGGTTTGAAACAACCCAGCATTTTTTAGAGCATAGTGATTTTGATCCGCATTTAGCTTGTGAAGGGTTTTGTACATGTGTGTGTGTGTGTGTGTGATTCCTGCTGAGAGGCTTATGTGTCGTGTTAAAGTGGATGACGCAGGAAGCTTTGAGCCACCTGCTCTCTGTCATTGCAACAATGCTGCCGCACCATTTGGACAATGCTATAAAAAACTGCCTTTACGTTTTTTTTGTTTTTGTTTCGTACGAAGTACATCATATGCGACGACTGCTAGATGTGTTAGATGCTTAAAAACTCTAAAGATTGGCAATAGGAAGATGGATAGCCATGCTCAAATCATCTGGATAACACAGTTCAATTGGAGTTTTTGCTGATCAGGATGGCTACGTTACATCAACATTAATTTAACCTGTTAGTTATCATTTCTTCGGTGGACTGACATCGTTTGTCACGTCTAGTTGGCGTGAATGGCTGTACCGATGGACACTCAAGCTTGTGTGCAAACAATGCGTGATTAAAAACAGGCTAGGCATGTCAGAATGTTGCTTCAGGGCTCTGAGATGGTAAAACCGGATGCATTCTTAAATTTGTTTCCCTTTTTAACCTGATTTCAACAAAGCATACCTGTTTTTCGTCCATCTCTCCCAGGTGTCTGCTGCAGAAGAGCGTTTGGGGCCGATGCGACTGACTCAGGAGCCCATTCAGGTAGACTTCTAATGTTTTAGCATTGTGTGTTTGCTGGAAAATGAATGCCTGCGCATTCAAAAGTTTGGCGTCGTACAAATTTAATTTTCGTCTACTTATTTGATCAAAAATACAGTAAAAACAGTAAAATCGTGAGATATTATTGAAACTTAAAAGAGCTATTTTCTAATGCAATGTATTTTATTTTTGTGATGCAAAACTGAATCGTTTTCAGCATCGTTACTGTCTTCAGCGTCACATGATCCTTCATTTGTTCTGCTCAAGAAATTATTAATGTTAAATGGTTGTTCTGCTTTATATTTTAATAGACTTTTGTCCAGGATTCTTTGATTGCAATTGCAGAATTTATTTGAAATGGAAATCTTTTGTAACTTTATGAATGTTTTTACTGTCACTTTTGATTCATTTAACATGTCCTTGCTTAAAAAAATCGTACTCAGCCCAAACTTTTGAATTGCTTTTTTACTCTTTGCCCCATCATAGCCAGGAGGTCCGAAGAAAGTAGGGTACTATGATTTCCACAATGCGGACATTGATTTTACAGTACAACTCGGAATGTCACAGAATTTGTAAGATTTTGGATGAATAACTGAAAGGTTGGACTGTGAAGTTATGTCTGTGAATATTAGAGCTATTTACCATAATTTCCCGCATATAACCCGCAGACGCAGATAATCCGCACCATCATATAGCCCGCGGGTTTGGGGGTTTTGTGTAAAATATTGTTGGTATAACCCGCACCCATAGATTTATGAACTTTTTTTGTGTAAGTTCACATTTCGAATGTTGCTCGCATGACGTCAATTATCCATAACTGTTCAGGCTCGGTACACAGCGCTTGTGCGCGAAATTCACGCAATAAGAAAACAAACACACGTCAGAATTAGAAGAAAAAGAAAAAGCAGTCTCTCCCGCTGTGCAGCCGCACGTACCTTAAGAAGCGATTCTACAGGTGTTGATCATTGGATGAGATGAGAAGAGCCCGCCCTCATGGCAGCACAGCCAGTCACATCTTCTTACATGATTGACAGGTCAGACAGCCTATCAGCGCCAGCTGTCAGAGTGACAGTACAAGCGCCAGAGACAACAACCTTCGCAAGAAAGAAAAACAGAAAGAAAATACAGCAAAAAAAAAACGTTGTCCTTAGGGACGTAACAAATGTATTGAAATATTATTACGAGTAAAAGAATTGTGATATAGCCCGCACCCTCTGCGGGGTTTGTACAATCTGGTATAACCCGCGGGTTATATGCGGGAAAATACAGTAAATATGAATTCTACATGTTCTGCTCGTCTCTGGGTGAATGTGCGTTTCATCTGTACACATACTCATGCACACTGGGTTCTCCTGGGGATTTTAAAGTCTGCAGACTCGCTATATAAGGACATGAACACATGAACTTAATCTCCAGACCTGCTCTGAGAGTCACTCCACCAGCATTTCATTTGATAAAACTATCATCATATCATGCGCACACAGAAACTCAAAGGTTAAATATCAAAATAACACTCTACTTCTCAGTAATAATAATAGTAATAAATAATAATGATAAAATTATTAACTTTATTTTTTAAGGAATAATCATTTAATGTTTTTAACACTGTGCTTTGCTTTGATAAAAAATAAAAGTTGTTACATTTTCATTTTCAGTGGAGTTCGGTTATGTCGACGGCCTCGGGGGTTGCAAAAAGGCGTCGAGATAACCGTTTAGCGAGATAATCAACAGCCAATATGGCGATTTGTTTGATGAAGCGATCGGCATGCTATAAAAATGTACATACACTGTATATGTTTGCGAACAACAAAAGGCATATGTGCACCAACTAACAGCAGAGATTTACCAGAATACAATAAAAAATAACTTTGATTCCCGATACAAACCTTTAATTATATTCTCCAACATTGCAAACACAATTTCGCTCACAGCGTAAACAGTCATAAAATATATATGTGAGGTCATCACGCTGTACTAGATTGCAAACTTTCTTGCGTTCTGCCTGTCTAATGTGCTTTCTCAACAAATTCAGCTTCATCTTGTCTTTTAATAACCGTGTTCCCGCAGCGGCGCTGAGCAGAGCGCGCGTCAGAACAGAAGCAGGATGTGTTTGTGTGTGTGTTCGTTCATCTAAGCCTCATACTCAATGGTCGTGACCGCTCGTTACTGACCAATGTCAAAATATTTGAGAAGACCAATCAAATCAGAGAAGGCGGGCTTTATGTGCACACAGAAGCAGATGAGGCATTGGGATGTCGGTAGACCCACATCATAAGAACGTGAATGTGCTTTCACTTCAGAGAGTCCTGCGCGGCGCTGTAAGTAAAGCGTCACTGACAGAGCGACCATATGAACCACGATCCACGTGCAACGCAAACTCAGCGCATGCGCAGTGAACTCGGTACTATCTTCAGTAACGAGATAAACATGTGAAGTGGCGAATTTGTCCCTCTTTTGTGCTTGAGATTTTAGTGCTCGGCGACATTAAGGAATCGACATTAAAGAATCGAAAATACTAAAACAAATAGGGAGTTTGGTGGTTCCACTTCAAAAACGTAGACATAATAGTATTGGCGAGTTAACCGCGACTCGAGATAAGTGAACTCCACTGTAATTACATTTTAAAAGATTAGCTTTTATTTCATCATCACCTTTTCTGGTGTATCAAATGTATCATTACATAGGGCCCTGTTATTGCAAACTTGAAAAAAAAAAATAATAATTGATTAGACATGTTTCTTGATTATTCAAATTAAATTAAAGTATTACATTTAAAAAATAAAATAAAAATGGATTTCTTATTGCCCGTAACGTGTAATTTTGTTAAAAGTTGAATACGTTGTTGATAAATTGTACACATTGTTTAATTTTAAACATTTGATATGCTCTTTGATTACGATAGTAGAAACTGTTTCAAGCATATGCTTAATCACTGTTATAATTGTGAGGGGATCCTTGGACATTTTTTTCACTGGCCCCCAAAAGTTTGAGAAGCCTTGGTCTAGATGGCTTTGTTGTTGGTAATGATCTGGGCTGGGTGAACAAAAGGTGCATGTTTAATTGGTTAATTGCTGGGACTGAATCCATCTTATAACTGTGTGAGTTGCTAAACCTCAAGTTGCTTTAAGTGAATAATTAAATGCTTTTAATTAAAAACATCTCTAAATGGCTGCAGCACCCATTAAAACACAAACAAATTGGCACGCCATTATAAAATACACAGTTTCTTGCAATTATTTCATTATTCCAGCTTAACACATTCCACTGCTGCAGATTTTTTCTACTGGCCTGTTGGGCCTGGGGTTCAAATCTTTACTTGCCCTGCCAAAATAAACTCCTGAAAAATGCAGGTAGTGACGACTAGTTGTTAAAGGCTTATTTTTTAGTAAGCGCAATGCAACAAATCGCAGGTAAAGCGAGCCCTTACTCAATCAAAATAGCGGGTACCGAAGATGCAAGACATTGGAGCATTGCTGTGGTTACCATGGTGTCAATCATCTGAATTTTGTGAATGAGACGTATGACACATGGAACGATGATTTAGGGTGTTTACTCCCGTATTGAAATGCAGGTCAGGTCAACTGGGACTTTACAGTGTGCCCGTGGCCATATTACATTGTGCATGACACTGTGACATCATAATGCATCACTGCAGGATACTGTGTAGTAATGTGTTGTGATGTCACATAGGCTGTGCAGTGATAGAATGTTACCGTGACATCATAATGCATTACTGTCATTACTTCTTTGTCCTGTTTGTAACAAACGAGTGAGGGGAACCGAAAGACCTCTTTAACATGGACCATGACCTCTGGGATAATCTTGAGATGTCTCAGCGGATTGACACAGAGATTATCCTGTGTGCGTGCGTGTGTTTGTGCGTGTGTGTGTGTGGTATTAGTGGGAATTATAGTTAACTAAAAGTGGAATTGTGAAAGAGAAAGTGTATGTAACCTATTGACTGACTGGCTCTTGTCAGTCACGGTAATTGAGACTGTTTATGTAATCTCTGACTCTTTTTATTCATTTTATTTAATAGTTTTACTTTATTTAGTGTAAATTAAATTAAGTGAAAATGAGAAATGTTGCTTTGACAAGAAGCTCAAGTGTGTGTGTGTGTGTCTGTGTACATGCGTGTGTGTGTGTGTGTGTGTGTGTGTGTGTCAGTCAGTTAACATTTTGTTTTTTTCAAATTACACATTTTTTGTTGTTGTTTTATTATAAGATCTAGTTTCAAGATGATTATAATAACTCTGACGAAGGTTCTATTGCTTTGATTGTTTTACCTTTTTGATAGTTATTAATGCATTATTAATAAACAAGTCAGTCTATCAGAATGCCGTAGTTATAGTTTTTTATTATTATTATTAATGGACAGACTAACTGTAATGCCCTTCAAATTCACTCTACTGATGTCTAAACTTCTTTCTTGTGTATTTTAGAAAGCATTTTTGGTCAGATATACATCAGGGTCTCCAAATCCACCAAGACAGTGTAACAGGTTACGGAAATAGTTTCACAGGACGTAAATACAGTTATGTACGGTATTTCATTATTTCACTATTTCTAGTGATGCTTAATCTCCTCTATTTCATACCCCAAAAAAAGCATTTTAATTTGATGAGCAGTTACACAAATAGAAGATTCACCCAATACGACAACACAGCGTTACAGGAATAAGTCAGGGGTCTGAGAGGCTGTACAAGTTGCAAATAAGTAAAATTCCTTACATAGCAACAGGTTAGAAATTGGAATTCCTAAAGGATTCCAATATGAAACATGTACATGATTCTATATAGAATTTCTAGTATTGTTTTGGAATCATATCTTATTGGATTCTGATAGGACTTGTCTTATAGGACAATACATAAATATTCTATAGGATCCTACTAGATTTTAATGGGATCCATTTGGGCCCTTATTCAGGTCTATTATTATGGAGAATTCTTTTTTTGAATTACATTTTTTTAAGTATCCTGAATGTGCACTTTTCCAATTTTCCTATTACTAACAAATAGTAGTTTTTGATTGTATCTTGCAGTTCGTTTAAAGCCACTTCAATGTAGATATTCAATGTTTGTTGAGCAATCTGGAGTTATATTATAAACTATATGTGAGGAATATACTACAGGACAAAGTGAAATTCCGCTCAAATATATCAGAATGTCCAACAAGATTCAAAGAATCCGATAAGATCCTACCGGACAAAGTGAAATCCCATTAAAATATATCAAAATGTCCAACAAGATTCTAAGAATTCAATAATATTCTACAGGATCAAGTGAAATTCCATTAAAATATATCAAAATGTACAACAAGATTCTAAGAATTCGATAAGATCCTACAAGACATAGTGAAATTCCAATAGGATTTTTTGACATGGGTGTTTGCTGTGTGAACGTGGCCAATAAGGATGTTAACTGTGACAGGATGATTGACAACACCGGTTGATGGTGACAGAATGCATGTAAACTATGTGACAGTTGGTGTGTAGCGGCACATGTATTCATCCCGAACCAACGCCGCACGAACGTCACAGTTCGACGACGAAAACAGTCATTCATAGGCAAACCACACTCGCAAATACTTTCTTATTCTTCTGCTACACACTCAAATGTGTATATTTTTTCTGAACAAAAAGAGTACATACTTTTATGGCATAGCAGAAGGAGGTGAATTGGGACGCAGCATTACTTTGAGGTCACTCCGCCCCCTGTAGGCGAGCGAGGCAGCCGTGACAGAGGCGTCCTGAACGACCTGGGCCATGTGGAATTTCACATCGCAGCTCCATGGTTACACAACGCTCAACAAGATCAAAGACTGTTGACCTTTCACACGCATCCAACAACAGCACCTCTCTCTCTCTTCTTCTCTCCGTCTCTCTCTCGCTCAGGTGTTACTGGTCTTCGCTAAAGAGGACAGCCAGAGCGATGCGTTCTGGTGGGCGTGTGAGCGGGCGGGCTTCAGGTGTAACATCGCACGAACACCTGAGTCTGCGGTGGAGTGCTTCTTGGATAAACACCACGAGATCGTCATCATCGATGGCCGGCACTCACGGTACTTTGAGGCTGATGCCGTCTGTAGGTGGGTACAAGCAAACCATCTCTTATACATGTGTAGGTGGACCTTTTTTGGATTCATTTGAGTATATTTCAGCTGTAATGTACTCTACTGTTCAAAGGTTTGGGATCAATATGATTTTATTCAAAGAATTGAATCATTTTATTAAGCAAGAATGTATTCATTTAGAATGATTTGACTTTTTATTCATCAAATAATACTGAAAAAATGTTAAGCAGCACAAATGTTGATGATTATTGATAATTTTTAACGATTATTGATTATAATAATGATAAAACACATTGATAATTCGATAGGCAGCAAATCAGCATATTTTAGAATCATTTCTGAAGGGTCATGCGACGCTTAAGTCTGGAGTTATGCTGAAGCTTTTCCATTACAGGAATAAATTCAGCAATTTAAATCATATATAATAGTTCATAATATTATTGTTTATACTTGATTGTTTTAATTGATCAAATAAATGCTGCCTTAATAAGCATAATCATCGTTCGTTAAACAAATGTTACAGACCGCAAACTTTTGAACGGTTGTGAGTGAAAAAATTGGGCTGGCACTATACGTTTTTACTTCACTAAAAAAATGGAATTAGAATCAATTATTTGTGAATCTTCTTTCGAATTATTGTTTTTTTTTTTACTTTCTGGTTTTAATTCCTGCTCAGAAGTTTAAATGCTTGTGTGCGCTCACACACACACACACATTCTATTTTGCTAATAGATACTAGTGGTTTCCAAATCAATTGTTTTCCAGTAGATGTCTGAGGGTGTGAGGGAGGGAGTTTCTTTTGGAGTTGTGTATGTGTGTAAGAGAGAGAAATGTGTACATGATGCTTGATTTCACGGTTTTATTATTGTGTGTTTTTAAACAGGATGATTCGAGCAGCCAAACCTTCTGAACACACTGTTATTTTGGCAGTGATGCCACAAACGTAAGGTTCACCTCAGAACACTTGTCTATTATCCATATGTAATGGTTGTCCATCATGTTTTTCCTTCTGATCTTTCTTTACTCACTCACTCACTCAGTGATGTTCAGTGTGAACACTACTTGCACTACTTATACTACAAAACAGCATAGAATAGTGCATAAGCACACAAATTAGGACCTACCTTATAAGTGTAAGTGTAATACTTTTAATAATATTGCAATGCATAATCAATACTATTTCTCCCTCTCCCTCTCTCTCTTGCAGTCCCTCAGATCAGGAGGAACCATCGGTCCTTCCTCTTCTCTCTGCTGGCTTCTCCAGAGTGAGTATTTTACTCTAAAGAAGGCGGAGCCTCAGAGCACACCTACCTATTACATAATCACATTGACAAATGTTGGTTTGAAGGTCTTTACTGGCCGGAGCAAACTTTTAAGGAAAGTTCACTTTGGCAAGCTGCTTTGAACTCCCGAAACAAACTTCGTTTTGGCCTGATTTTGTTCGAAGTGATGTCACACTTGTTCATTCTTTGGTTTCGCTTGAAGTATGTCGGGACCTTAAAATGGGGATTTGTGCTCTTGTACAGCAGGGCTGAACATACATGGATGTGGGTGTGTCCTGTTCAGGCTCAAATGTCCCAAACAATTCTTTATGGACTGTCACGAGTTACATTTTATTGCAGATTGTTTTCCCCCATTTTTAAACAATAAGTAAAAACTTTAAAATGCCTTTCTGATATCCTTGCTCATGGCCATATTTGGATGTTATTTTGTTCCGACAAAGTTATTAAGTGATTCTGTCTCTCTATTCCTACAAGTAAGAATATGCATTTTAACATTCTTCTCAGTTCAGCGTCGTGTCTCATAGACTTCCCAGATGTTCCTCAATATAAATATCCAGAGCAGATAAGTTTGTTTACTGATCCCTGCCGGAAAATCTTGACTCAACTTTAGCAGGCAGTAGAAAATAGGACAGCATGCATACTGTGTGATATATGCAACTCTCTTTTCGTTCAGAGGTACCTGGAGAACAGCAGTGTGTCGGCCTGCTATAATGAGTTAATCCAGCTAGAACACGGAGAGGTTCGAGCTCAGTTCAAACTGAGGTAAGTCTCAAGAATGAGTTTCAATTACAGAATATGTGTATATATTACATATTACTCACACCAGCTTCTATCTTATTTCTAATATAATTTTTCTTTGTGTTTCTGTTGTTGCAGGGCTTGTAACTCTGTGTTTACAGCATTAGAACAGTGTCAGGAAGCTGTGGAGATCAGCAGTGAAGATCATGTCATTCAAGTGAGATTTGGTATCCAAACAGATCATCCCACAGGGCTTTGGTTACATTTAAGATGGCCCTTTTTGTTCAAATCAACATCCTTACAAGGGCCGCCCTCTGTATAGAATACATTTTAAACCCTTGAGATTTAATGTCACATGAAGATTTTCTCTGTGTAGTTATAGTTTAAAACCTGATTAAATCATTATGCAGGTCAATGTCAGTGACACATATAAAGAACTTCTGAAGCAATACTAAGAATTTAAAATTGAATTTGATGTCAGGGGTTGGGGGGAAGGGAGATGAGAGGACTCAATTTGTGAGAAAAAGGGCTTTATTAATAATAAAAAACAAAAAGACAAACAAAAACTACCCTGAGGGGGAAAACCAGGAAAAATGTCGATAAATGACAACGAATCGGCACAGGACAGCAAACACAAGGAGAATAAATGGAGAACAAACAGGGCCGGTAATGAGGGAAGACAGGTGGGGCAAATCAAACCAATAATGAGGAAACAACACGGGCGGGGTTACACAATAGACAGGAGACCACATGACACAAGAAACACACGTGACAAGCCATGTGATCACACAAAACTTGACATGAACATGCAGCCAATGAGACACTCATAAGCCGCGTGTTCACAAAACAAGACAACATGAAAGCACACAGCCATTGAAAACACAAGCTTCACGCTACACAACACAAGACAAAACATGACATGAAAGCACGCGGCCGATGTAAACATGAACCACGTGCTACACAACAACTGAGAACGAGCAGCAAGAGCGAACTCGAAACCGTGTGCATCCACCGAACATGACAAAGCGAACTCTCATCTTGTGCGCTCACAACAGAAGACAAACACACAGAGCATGAATGTCTGAATCCCGACACAACTGAAACGGAACAAGACCAAAGTGCAAAACAGTGACAGAATCCTGACATTTGAAACTAACAAAGACACTTCTCATCTGTGTATTGTGACAAAAATAAGATAATAAGAATACGATATAATATACATGTTTTCCCCTTTCTCTGATGTATACTTGTTGATATTTAATATGATATTGTACTTATTGTTCTGTCTGTTTTTAGTATGTGAATCCAGCGTTTGAAAAGATGATGGGCTATCACAGAGGCGAAGTGATTGGTAAAGAGTTGACTGAACTACCCAAGAGTGACAAGAACAGCGCCGACCTGCTGGACACCATCAACACCTGCATCAAGAAAGGAAAGGTCAGCCAGTCATAGCACATTTATTTATGAGGGTCATAATGGTTGACTTTAGCAATGTGCCCCCTTTTATAAGCCTTAAAATTAATATCCTTAATTCAATTATTAGCTGATTTTTTAAAAATATGTATTTGTTTGCTTGCCTAGGAATGGCAGGGCATCTATTTCTCACGGAGGAAGTCAGGGGACAGTATTCAGCAATATGTCAGAATCACTCCTGTGATTGGCCAGGGAGGGTAAGTCGCATGACTACAAAAATGTGATAAATTATCATTTATAATTAAATGTTATATTCTGTACATTTTAAATCAATATTTATACATTTAAAAAAAAGATACATTAAATATTTAATATATAATTTGTTATTTTTATGTTCTAAATAAATGATAGATGGCAACCAGGTAATTATGCAAACTGTTGCCGTCATTGCTGTTTTTATGTAGAAATCAGTTATAATAAATAAATAAATTGTTTCCGTATCTTCTAGAAAAATTCGCCATTTTGTGTCCATCAAGAGGCCTTACAGTGACAACCACAGACAGGTACCTTTCTTATCTGTTTTTCCAGGTGATATTTTCATTAATCAGTCAGTATCCGATATTAAAATATTGACCAAGCTATTATTGAGCTCCCAAATTAGCAGCAAAATGTTAAGTGTGCAAGGCTTTTGTAGATGGTAGCGGGCAGAAATGTTAGCTACGCTAAAGCATCCATCCTGACAGGCCCGTGTCAGAGAGCCAGACGGGCGTCAGGGTTATTAATAACCCTCCACAGGCTCAAGTCTAAACCCTGCTGTTAGTTCTAGCATTAGGTGGAGCTGCTGATCAGAAAGGAACTGTGAGAAACAGACACACTGACGCGTGTGTGAAATAGCTGTAGCTTTACTCACTGGTGTTAGTATTACCGTTCACACACTCACTCGCGGCGGCGGTGTCTGTTACAAGCCTTACAAAAATCTACTATGGTACCTAACTGTAGTTTTTGTCAAAATGCAGTGGATACTAGACTAGAGTAGAATCCAACCCTCATTGCTATCCAATTGCGTCAGTGGAAGCTTTCGTTAAGTAGCCTTCATGAGGCATTTCGTGTTTTTGTCTTGTTATTCGACTAAAAATATCTTAACATCCTTAGCACATTTATTTGAAAAGCAAAAATAATATGGCTTGTTTTCAGAGAATATAATATGAATTTATTTTTCTGCCATTGTTAGCAAATACTTTTTTCTTCTTGAAAGCACAAACCCCACACAATTATGTTAAAATTATATTTAAAACTAGGGAAAACTATTACACTACTGTTTAAAAGTTAGAGGTCAGACATTTTTTTAAGGAATTTACATTCATCGCTTTTATTGTCACAGTAAAGACATTTATAATGTTACAAAATATTTCTGTGTAATATAAATGCTGTTTTCAACTTATGTTCATCAAAGAATCCTGGAACAAAATTATCCGTTTTCATTAAAATATGAAGCACCCCAACTGTTTTCAACATTAATAATAATAATAATTAGAAGAAATGTTTCTTGTGCAGAAAATCATCATACTAGAATGATTTCTGAAGGATCATGTGACACTGTAGACACTGGAAATAAATTACATTTTTAAATCTATTCAAATGGAAAACAGCTATTTTGAAATTGTATAATATTTTACTCTACAGTAATACCTTGAGATATGAGCGTCCTGACATACGAGTATTCTGAGATACGAGCAAGCCTTTGAGCATTTTTGCTTTGAGATACGAGTAAATATTTGAGATACGAGCAGCTTACAGACGCCAATGCTAGGTGTTCGAGCACTCGGAGCAGCTCAAGCCTCATTTATGGGGTAATTGCATATGATCTCCACTAGAGGCAGCTTGGTTTTACAGCGGGAGGTTACCGGGGGCGAAGAGTGATTCAGGAGAATTATGCTGTGAGCAGCACCAGTTATGTGTGTTCAATAATAATAAATATGAGGTTCTGAGGCGATCTAAACACAGTTGTAATCACACTTGCAATTAAAAACATGTTTTTTCCATTGTTATTAGCACTAATTAGGGAGTTATTTTAGAGGGCCGGAACAGGTACATTTTTTTTCTGTTATTTCTTATGGGGAACAATGATTTGAGATATGAGCAATTCGAGTTACGAGCTCAGTCCTGGAACGGATTATGCTCGTATCTCAAGGCATTACTGTATTTTTCATCAGTTAATTGCATCCTTGGTGAGTATAAGAGACATTCAAAAATAAAAGTTCTCATATATTTTTACTGGAAAACATGACAGAGATATTGATTAAGAAATTAGTGACGTTAAATGCACATTACAAAGTTCAGCTGGATTAACCGAGATGAAAATAATGCACTGATTATCAGAGGGCATGTAGTAAATCTTCTCCTGTGGTGCAGTGAGGGTGTTTGTCATGAAACCTGTGCTCTCGGTTAATCAGATTTTGTGACCTCATTGTTCAGGACGATGTAACTAGGCTCTTTTATCCTCTTATCTACATGCCATCTATTTTTGAGTGTGTGTTTGTCCACATGTATGACTGTGAAAGTATATGCAATTTAGCCATATTCAGTTGCATGTAACTTCTACTCAAATGAAACCATCACATTTTTGGCAGTGCTCTCTAATCTCTAACCTAAGACTGAAAATCCTGTTTCATTCATTCAAAACTTGATCATGTTAAAAGGATTAAATGGATTGTGGCGGGCAGGATTTCTGCTTAACCCATGTTCCGATCTGGCAATAGTGACAAGAGAATAAAACCTGTTTGTTCAGAGTCTCTATCCAACAAATGAAAGGCAATAAGAGAATCTGATAGTTGCTTGGTTTCAGTCATAATGTGTGACTAAATATCAACTGCTGTGATTTTTATTGTGAAAGTATTTATTAGTGTTTTTATTAATATGTGTAATACCGTATAATAATAAAGTTTGGGGTCAGTAAGATTTTTTATATTTTTGAAAGAAAGTCTCTTATGCTCACCAAGGCTAAAATACAGTAATATTGTGAAATATTATTACAATTTAAAATAACTGTGATTATAATTCCTAATTTTCAACATGATTAAACATGTAATTTGTCATTTAATTCCTGTGATTAAAGCTGTATTTCCAGCATCATTCCTCACGTCTTCAGTGTCACATGATCCTTCACAAATCTTTCTAATATGGTGATTTGCTGCTCAAAAAACATTTCTGATTATTATTAATGTTGAAAACAGTTGTGCTGCTTCACACTTTTGTGAAAACTGACTTTTTTTCAGGATTCTTTGATGAATAGAATTAATTTGTAACCATATTTTTAGGCAATTTAAGGCATTCTTGCTGAATAAACATATTAATCACTATTAAATACATACTTTACTTTTGAGTGATGCATTTATATTTAATTACATGTAACAATTTTTTTTATTTAATTAAATGTTATATTTAATCATGTTGAAAGTATTCTTATTTATTTTAATATTTACATTTTTTTAATAAAGAAGTTAGAAATTTGTTCAACAGCATGTTTGTTTTTTGTGATGGTATTTAGTATCAAGTATTGGTACGAGCTACTAAAATGTTGGTAGCTTGACAATCCCATGGAATATTGTAGCTTATTCTGGACAATAACCACCTGCTTAGACGGAAGAAGGGGTCATGTGACCAATATTTTAACAACCAAGCATGTCTGACACTGGGAATAGTCTGTAAACTCTCTAAACTTACCCTTTTTATTCCACACAAAAGATAATCAACCACTAATTATCACCTGATATCATTTGCCATTGTTGTTTTGTTTCTAGAGATCAGTGAGTGTGTGTGTGTGTCTGTGTACATGTTTAACCTACAATGTGAGGATCAAATGTCCCCACAAGGATAGTAAAACATAAGATAAGATGGTAAGATAACCTACGTTGTGAATCGGTCCCAACGAGAGAAATGGATTAATAAACATACTAAATAATGGTTATTTGAAAATGTAAAAATGCAGAAAATTAGGTTTGGGATAGGGATAGAATATACAGTTTGTACTGTATTAAAACCATTACGCCTATGGAGAATCCCCACAAAGTCAGCAAAAGTGTATTTGTGTGCATTTGCGCATGCATTTGCGCACGCGTGTGCGTGTTTGTGTGAGAGAGAGAGAGAGAGAGAGTGAAAGAAAGAGAGGGCACTAATCAGAGATCTGTGTTTGCAGGTTCATAAGTTGAGCAAAGAAGACAAAAGCTGTGGTGAACACTCACAATCAGGTACAATACCAGCCCGTCTGGTTGTTTGTTTACTGTTTATGTTTGAATCCCTCATGCACTGCTGCTTAATTAGCATACCGGAACCCATAACAGGTCTTTATGAATCTGGATTGTGTGACATGCTGTGAAGCAGAACAAAAGCGTGATTTTAAAAATGCACAGATCAACGCTGCATTGAGAGGTAAAGAGAAAAGCTAGAGAGATGCAGAATAGGCAGATGGCTGCAGTGCACCCTGGGACTGGCAGACTGGTCAAATTAGCCATAATAATTTTGCCTGCCAAACATATTTGCGTGCATGTGCATATGTTACATGAATAACACACAATATATAGTAAAAGTAACTACAATAAAAGTAACAGTGGGCATCATTTCACATTTGTGTTGTTTTTTAGGGCAAGAATCATGATTGCAATTGATCGTAATACTTTTAAAAAATTGTCTAAAATGAAAAAGAGAACATGTTTGTAAAAGAGTGTTTCTAATTTATTAAAGAGTGCCCCTTATACAAAAAATTATGTTCATTTAAATAAAAATAATTGTGTGTGAGTGTGTGTGAGTGTGTGTGTGTGTGTGTGTGTGTGTGTGTGTGTATGTATATATATATATATATATATATATATATATATATATTTATTTATTTGTATATTTATTTATTACTCAATAAAGTGAAATAATAATATAATTACGGTAACACTAATACTTTAGCTTTTAACTGTGATGCTTTTACTATTAATAAAAAAAAACAAATATCCTTCTGGAATATATTATCAACTGTATAGCAATATATATACAATATATATATATATATATATATATATATATATATATATATATACACTCAACACCTTAACAACCACCGTAATACACCTTAGAAACTGCAGAACTGCATCATATCAGCAGCTTTTTTATTATTCTGAGAAAGGAAAGTGTGGTTTGTCTCAGTTGCTTTGGGAAATCAGTGCTCCGTTTGCGAGAATGACGATGAAGGTAAAAATAATGATTCTGGAAGGCTGCGTTAGAGATAATGAACATAGTTATGTCTTTATGTGCGTGCACTCATTCCTCTTTTGTCTTTATCCAGACTGCAATTCCTTGCGTCACAAGGACCGGAGGAAAGAGTCTGTGGACGTCAGATCTATCAGCTCTCACAGCAGCGATGGTAAGAGGAAAGAGAGGATGTGTTATCAGTCATCAGAATACACTATAAATGAGCGAAAGTCAATCCCTTTAACAGCAAGTAATTATGAAGAGACAAGCGACATTTGTGGTTGTGTGTGCACTTGTGTGTTTATAATGTATTTGTGTTTTATGTGAGTCAGCGTGTGTGTGTGTGTGAGCTCTGGCTAAGAGGGGCTTTTTGTGACGTAGTTTGATGACATCAGCACACCCACAGTCGTGCTCTGACGCAGACAGAGCTATTTAAAGAGCTCTTCTCTCTTGCTCTCTTTCAGCTCCCAGTCTACAGAATCGCAGATATTCCTCAATGGCCCGAATCCACTCCATGACCATTGAGGCTCCGATCACTAAGGTACACTTGCATTATTATTTTTACATTTATGCATTTGGCAAATGATTTTAGCCAAAGCATTCAAGAAACACATTGACATTCTAATCAGTTCTTGCTTTCCCTGGGAATCAAACCCATGACCTTGGCGTTGCAAGCGCCACACTCTACAGTTTGAGCTACAGGAAATGATGCACACCTGAATACAAAAAGCCCATGGCATAAACCTTTAGACTCCCCTGCATCACTAAAGATCACTAAAGCTGCGAGCACTTGATCACTCAGAGCTTTATGGACGTTATAAACACCTGCATCAATGCAGAAGAATATCAAAGACTATAGTAAACGAAAAGCTGTTAAATTTGAATTTACTGAATTGTAATTTACAATTTACTGTCTGTCTATCTATCTATAATTCTGCCTACCGTTCTATCCATTTATCATTCTATCTATCTATCTATCTATCTATCTATCTATCTATCATTCTCTCTACCGTTCTGTCTATCATTCTGTCTGTCTGTCTGTCTATCTATCTGTCTGTCTGTCTATCTATCTATCTGTCTGTCTGTCTATCTATCTATCATTTTGTCTACTGTTCTATCTATCTATCTGTCTATCATTCTGTCTGTCTGTCTATCTATCATTCTGTCTGTCTGTCTATCTATCTATCATTCTCTCTACCGTTCTATCTATCATTCTGTCTACCGTTCTATCTATCTATCTATCTATCTATCTATCATTCTGTCTACCGTTCTATCTATCTATCATTCTGTCTGTCTGTCTATCTATCTATCTATCATTCTGTCTACCGTTCTATCTATCTATCTATCATTCTGTCTGTCTGTCTAACTATCTATCTATCGATCTACATATCTATCTATCATTCTCTCTACCGTTCTGTCTATCATTCTGTCTGTCTGTCTGTCTATCTAACTATCTATCTATCGATCTACATATCTATCTATCTATCATTCTGTCTGTCTGTCTATCTATCTATCATTCTACCGTTCTGTCTATCATTCTGTCTGTCTATCGATCTGTCTATCTATCTATCAATCTATCTGTCTGTCTGTCTGTCTATCTATCTATCTATAATTCTGCCTACCGTTCTATCTATCTATCGTTCAGTCTGTCTATCGATCTGTCTATCTATCTATCAATCTATCTGTCTGTCTGTCTATCTATCTATAATTCTGTCTACCATTCTATCCATTTATCGTTCAGTCTGTCTATCTATCTATCTATCAATCATTCTGTCTGTCTGTCTGTCTATCGATCTATCATTCTGTCTACCGTTCTATCTATCTATCTATCTATCTATCTATCTGCCACCTCAGTTATAATTGAGTTGAGCTGGCACACGACCCAGAGACACGCGCTGAACACTTTTGTCCGTCTGTGCTTGTATATTTACGACTACTTGGTCATGGCTTAGGATTTGTTTCTGACAATAGAAGCAAAACAGATGTTAAAAAGGGAAATTCTTTACGGAGATATTTATGGATCTAAACCTTTGATTAGTGGTTTGTTGTTGCCTCTCACCCCCTGTCTTCAGTGTGCCTGTGTTCTGTTGCCTTTACAGGTGATAAATATCATTAACGCAGCGCAGGAGAGCAGTCCCGTGACAGTAGCGGAAGCTCTGGATCGTGTTCTGGAGATTTTGCGAACCACCGAACTCTACTCACCCCAGCTGGCCTCAAAAGAAGACGATCCTCACACCAATGACCTGGTGGGGGGGCTCATGAGTGTAAGTGAAGGTTCAGAGGTCATTTAGCTCATCTATTACAAACATTCACCTTTTTTATTTTATTACTAACCCGATTTATTATTATCATTTTATATTTTTATTTAAAAAAATCAATCTTGTTTCCGTCATATGTCTCTTGTTTGGAACTAAACGGAAGAAAAGACATCTCAAAGCACACGATACAGAAATAGCCTTCAAACACATACAGTACAAACACTTCATAAGCAGTACAGATCAATATTAAACAGCCAAGAAAGTCCAAAGACTGATTTTCTTTACACAAATAAAAACGAGAGCAGATTTTTTCAGCAGAGAATCATCATTATGGGAGATATTCAGACTCGCTCTGCCAGGAAACCGTTCTTATCTACAGTGTGTGACTGTATGTCAGTGGCAGTCAGTGGATGTGAATGCTCTTGTTTATGTGGCACAGATACATTGAGCTTCATGCTGCCTGGCACGGGGTGTTTCACGGTTAGCCAGCAGTCCGTGACGACAGTGCCGCGCTTGTTTACACATCTCCACAACTCCCCCTTTGAAAGTGTTCAGATAACACAAAAAAAAGAGTTGTTAGACTGAAGGAGTCTTCACGTTTGCAGATTTGGGAGTTGGTGATTTCAGGCAGCATGATACAAGTTGAGCAGAATGTCAATGCACAGTGATTCAGCGATTAACAGCGAAGTCTCCTGATACAAATAGTAAAACATTTTCAACAGTTTACTTTTTGGCTGCAGACACTGTCCTTGAAAGCTTGGTAATATCAGGCCAGAAAAAAGTTCATTGAAATTTCTGATTATACTCGGTTATCAAATATTTCATTAGTGTTTGAATTTGAAATGATTGAAATTACATTTTAAAATATATACAGATGCAATATAGAGATATAATACAATGCAATATGTTGTAGTAATATTTCACAATTAAATAAATACCTAAGAGACTTTTTTGAAAAATATTTTAAAGTCTTACAGACGGTAATATAACTGAATCTTAAAAAACTATTAGCCAGTTTCAAGTCGATTCCTTGAATCATGAAGGTCAAGCGGATGCGATGCAAAATTCTCAAGAGCTTAAATGACCTTTTTGGTGGGCGACCTTTTGAGGGTGAGGTCAGAGGTCAATCACACAGTGAAATATCCGAGTTGAGAGAGTGCAGCTGGAAGCCTGTGATCATTAGAGACGGGATGTGTGTGTGTGTGTCATATTTATGCATGTACAGTTCTATTATCCTACGCCTGCAACATCTCAGACAGAGTTTGGATGAGTCTATTTGAATCTGGATCTGTTTTTTGTGTTTAATGTCCTCCAGGCCTGATAAATGGCTTTTCTCATGAGAGCATGCAAGTGCGTGAGTGAGTTATGGGTTGCGTGATACTGCTGTGTTTAAGTGTGTTGTTATGATTATGTTGGCTGGAAACAATATTTTGGCTTCAAGTCTTTTTCTCCTTCATTTCAGTCAGATATATTGATATGTAATACATTTTTCTTTCATTCAGGATGGACTCCGAAGGCTTTCTGGAAATGAGTACGTCTTCTCCAAAAGTGCATTACAGAGTAAGTTTTAACCCCAGAAATTATTATTATTATAAAACAGGTTGGATGTTGTAAACTAGCGTTGAATAAACTATTATTAAAAACAGAATTTACCTTTTTGGATCATGCCAATTATGTATTATATAGCGTCATAGGATATAATATTCACTTAAATATTATTAATTACAGTTAGATAATACAGAAAATGTCTTAACAGAAAGTAAATGAAAGAAAAAAAATTATATAAAAAAAAATTCAAAATGCGAGTGCTGAAATTGACATTATTAGAATAGACTATTTTTATTAGAATAACAATTCTTAAATTTATTGCATTATTAATATTTATTCAAAATTCACTCTAAAATATTTTAAAGGGATTTATATTATGCCCTTTTTTGCAAGATGTAAAGTCTCAGCTGTCTGTAAAGTTTCAGCTTACAATACCCCACAGATCATTTATTATACCATGTTGTAAATGCCATTTTTTGAGTGGAAGGATAAACATGCTGTTTTCATTCATGTATCTTTAAATGCAAATGAGCTTCTGCCCTCCACCTCGATTTCCAGAAAGGGCTTTTACAGCTCAGATCTGTTCTCTTTCACTTCTTAAAAACAGTCGGTTATGTATCTATATTAAAGAAATCGCATGTATACATTAGATCTCTATTGCAGTGAAAGCAGCATAATGTACAGTATCTACTAAAAACAGGAAATAAATCCCTCACTGCTCTCGATTGAATTAACTTTAGTTAGTTCATTTGTCGAATGCTGCTGTTAAATGCTCTGGTGAGGAGATAAACATGGTCGTGTGTGTACAGCTCATTCAGGGCGGAGTCTATGCTAATAGGTCCGTCTGCAGTCGTAGGCGGGGCCTAAACATTTGTGATGTCACATTGTACAACAATTGCAAACGCCTGTTCTGAGACGCTGCTTATGATTTATGGGGATTAATAAAAGAGGAGTGGGTGGATTTTTACCATTAGAGGGGTGGTTGTGCTGAAACACATTTATGTTCAAACATAAATGTTGCATTCCCCTTTAAGTTATTACTATTAAGTATTACTAATTAATGTTAAATATCTGTTTTACTCAAGACAAATGTCAAATGTTTCTCAAAAATGTTGTACTTTTTGGGGGAGGATGCAAGATAAAGTGCTTACACTCAAAGCTTTGTAAGATGTCTGAATTATAATTTTGGGTCTTTCCGCCATATTCAGATATGAGTCAGAGTCAACTGGCAGTACCTGTGCCGTTAAACGACATCCCGATATCCATCGCAGAGCTGCTCAACGAGGAGGAACGCTGGGAATTCAATATCCTGGAGCTGGAAGCAGCTACACACAAGAGGTACTGTGAAGTTAGGTCATTATTCTGTCCATTTGTGTAAACGTTATCTTTAATGGGAAATGTTGTGTGTGTGTGTGTGTGTGTGTGTGTGTGTGTGTGTGTGTGTGTGTGTGTGTGTGTGTGTGTGTGTGTGTGTGTGTGTGTGTGTGTGTGTGTGTGTGTGTGTGTGTGTGCGTGCGTGCGTGCGTGTGTGTGTGCACACAGGCCGCTCTCATACCTGGGTCTGAAGATCTTCTCTGCTTTTGGCGTGTGTGAGTTCCTGAACTGCACAGAGGCCACATTGCGCTCGTGGCTGCAGGTTATCGAGGCTAATTACCACGCCTCCAACTCCTACCACAACTCCACACACGCCGCAGACGTTCTGCACGCCACAGCCTACTTCCTGCGCAAGGACAGAGTCAAGGTAACCCTGACAATCAATCAGAATGCACAAATAGAAATGTCTCAATTCATACTTTGGTCAAAGGTAAGGAGATCTGACAATTTAGTGAGACTTATTTTGTTTACTTTTAAGTTTGATAAATTATTCAAGAGTATAATGTACATTGTTATACATTTCTAAAATGTTTTTTATTCAATTATATTGAGTACTAAATTATTTATTAATCATTAATAAATGTATGATTTTATTAACCTTATTAATAAATGTATGATTTATAAAATAGTTCTACAAGTTTTGCCATACTGTTAAAGTTACCAAATAAAATCCAAATATAAACTGTAAAGAATCTGAATTTTATCAAAATTATCCTGACTGAATTGTCAAATAGTGGTTCACTTATATTTATATTATTCACAAAAATATGGTAATTAGTTAGAAAATAGGTTTTATTTTAATGTATATTGTATTATATTATGTTACAAAAATATATATTAATTGATTATTTTTAATACATTGTTATACATTTCTCAACAACAGTTTTTTTTTATTATTATAGTATTAAAATAATATTAAATTAATATAAAATACTGTTTTAATTGTTTTTCATCATTTCTTTTTAAATAAATGTTAAATTATCGGTTACAGTTGCCAAGTAAAATCAAAATGTAAACTGGATTGAATCAGAATTTTATGAAAATGACAATATATTTTAACAAATGTTATAAATATAATTGTATTATTATAGTATATTATGTTATATCAGTATTTTAAATTTGATATAATACACAAAAAAGAATATTCTTTGATTCACATTCAACAAAAACTGTTGAAATTAAAATTATAAATGTATTATTAATATTTAACATTCATTTGTAAAATGTAATAGTAATTAAATCTTAAGTTATTCATAATTAACTCTAAAATATTTGAAATGTAACATTATTTAGTTAAGTTTCCACTGTTATTGACTGATGCTGTTAATCTCAGAATGATTAATCAGTCAGACACTGATAATTACTTTTAATCATATTTATTATAAATAAATTATTAATAATAATAATTTGTTACATTTATATAGCGCTTTTCTTAGCAGCCATATTGTGCCAGAACACCCACCACACACCAGCTTATAGGTGGAGAGGAGTCATGAAGCCAATCACTAGATAGGCTATATATGGGCAGGAGGCCGTGATGATGGTCAGAGGCCATTGGGCAAATTTGGCCAGGATGCTGAGGTTAAGCCCCTAATCTTTTTTTCAAAGTGCTTTTTAATGACCACAGAGTCAGGAACTCGGTTTTTAGCATCTCATCCGAAGGACAGTATAGTGTCTCCATCACCTGCTGGTCACACTAACACCTCTTCCAGCAGGAGGTCTCCTATCCAGGTACTGACCAGGCTCAACCCTGCATCAAGCGACAAGGCTGCTGGCAGAACTTGCCTTAGACCTTGCCTACGCCAACAGTGTCTCTGCTGTGTTTGCAGGGCAGTCTTGACCAGTTAGATGAAGTTGCAGCGCTATTGGCAGCCACGGTCCATGACGTTGATCACCCGGGCCGCACCAACTCGTTCCTGTGCAATGCAGGGAGTGAGCTGGCGATTCTGTACAACGACACAGCCGTCCTGGAGAGTCACCACGCAGCTCTCGCATTCCAGCTTACTGTACGAGACAGCAAGTGCAACATCTTCAAAAACATGGAAAGGTATCAGTGTCTGCTTGATCAACATTTTACATGAATCCCGTTGGTCCGGTACTAAACTCTCTCAACTTCTCAACATTCAGGACTCAGTTTCGGACACTACGGCAAGCCATAATCGACATGGTGTTAGCGACAGAAATGACCCGACACTTTGAACACGTCAATAAGTTCGTAAACAGCATCAACAAGCCCATGAGTGCCATCGAGGAGACAAGCTCCAATGTAAGACGCACTTTACTGTTTCCATGCTGTTCGTACGTAAGAGTGAAATCTAACCACTGCTGATCTGCATGTGAAACAGAGTGAAGGCAGTGATTGTGAGGGACAGGCCAGTATTCGCAACTCTCCTGAGAATCGTCTGTTAATTAAACGGATGCTGATTAAATGTGCCGATGTGGCCAATCCCTGCCGCCCTCTGGAGCTCTGCATCGAATGGGCTGGTCGTATTTCAGAGGAGTACTTTGCTCAGGTAAACGCGTATTCAATCACATTTCCTCATGCACATGCTTACAATGAATTGTCATTTAACTTTCATAACACAATGTATTTCCACCTGGGAAAATATTACTAGCACAACTGTTTTCAACACTGATAATAATTTCTTAAACAGCAAATCATCATATTAAAATGAGTTCTGAAGGATCATGTGACACTGAAGACTGGAGGAATGATGCTGAAGTTTACATTTTAAAAGATATTAAAATAGAAAACAGGTGTTTTAAATTGTAACAATATTCCACAACATTACTGTGATTTGTAAATCTTCTTAAAACATTACAAAACACACGCACACACATGTGTGTGTGTGTGTATATATATATATACAGTGGAGTTCGGTTATGTTGAAAAATGGGTTGCAAAAAATCGTCGAGATAACCGATGATCGAGATAACCAACAGCCAATATGGTGATTTATTTGATGAAGCGATCGGCATACTATAAAAATGTACATACACTGTATATTTTTGCGAACAACAAAAGGCATATGTGCACCAACTAACAGCAGAGATTTACCAGTATACAATAAAAACACCTTCGATTCTCGATACAAAACTTTAATTATATTCTCCAACATTGCAAACACAATGATCGCTCACAGCGTAAACAGTCATAACATATTCGTGAGGTCATCAAGCTGTACTAGATTGCAAACTTTCTTGTGTTCTGCCTGTCTGTGTTCTGCTTTCTCAACAAATTCAGCTTCGTCCCGTCTTTTAACAACCTTCAATCTGAGCAGAGCTCACGTCAGAACTGATGCAGAGTTTGTGTGTGTTTATCGAAGCCTCATACTCATTGGTCGTTACCGCTCGTTACCGACCAATGTCAAAATATTTGAGAAAACCAATCAAATGAGAGAAGGCGGGCTTTATGTGCACACAGCTGTGAGTGCTTTGGGATGGGGATGCGGCAGCACTCGCTGCTCGTTGAGAAGCGTAAGAATAATATGTGCTTTCACTTCAGAGAGTCTCCAATAACTCCAGATAAAGTCGTTAGATTTGTCGCTAGTCGCTTTTTTGAAAATGTGATCTGAATACTCGCTAAATATAGCGACAAAGGCGCTAAGTTGGCAACACTGTCAGCAAGTTCTTCGGCACCACTGGAGATCCACGTGCAACGCGAACTCAGCACATGCGCAGTGATCTAGGTACGATCTTAGTCATGAGTTAACCATGATAAGTAGTGAATTCTTTCCTCTTTTCTGCTCGAGATACTAGGATTCGGCGACATTAAAGAATCGACGTAACCAATGAGAAAATACTTAGACAAATAGGGAGTTTGGCGGTTCCACTTCAAAAACTTCGACATAATAGTATTGGCGAGTTAACCGTGACTCGAGATAAGTGAACTCCACTGTATATACTACTGTTCAAAAGTATGTTTTGTAATTTAAGATTTTAAAATGTTTTCTCTGTCTCTCTCTCTCTCTCTCTATCTATATATATATATATATATATATATATATATATTTGTTAAAATCTCCATTCTCTAATCGTTTGATTTCTCTCTCTTTCCTTAGACTGATGAGGAGAAAAGGCAAGGTTTGCCAGTTGTCATGCCAGTGTTTGACCGGAATACCTGCAGCATCCCTAAATCCCAGATCTCATTTATTGACTATTTCATCACAGACATGTTTGATGCCTGGGATGGTAAATATACACATACTCCCATTCGCAATGCATTTGTGATTTCTGCCCATTCCAGCAATTAGGGTTGCGCTATGTAGATCAAAACGTGTGTATATAATTAACCACTTTGACAATATTTTTATATTTATCTATGTTTATTTTTTATATATATATATCTGTGTAATTGTTATTTAATTTCAGTTTTACTTTTAGTTGTTTTAATGAATTAAGGTAAACTAAATGAAAATGAGAAATATTTATTTGGAAACTATTATAACTTATTATAAGTAACATAAAGGTTTTTTATGGTTTTAGTTTTAGTTAACTACAATTATCAATTATAAAGATTGAAATATTGGAAATGTTGTCCAACTGAAATACAGTTTAAAAAAGGCAACAACAATTCTGAATACAAAAAAAGAAATTACAGTAATACCTCGGTTTACGAGTTTAATTGGTTCCAAGAGCTTGTAACTCAAAATTCTCGTACAGCAAAACAATTTTCCGAATAAGAATGCAATAAAAATCACTTGATTTGTTCCACATGAACATTAATGCCCATTTAAAATATTTTTTGGGTTTTACCCTATTAATTACAGTTAAAATTATAACCATTAAGATCTCATTTAAATACTAATTAATAATTGACAATTAAACTCAAAAAATACTTGACAATTTGTTGTAACGCGCACTTCAGCTTTGAGTCGCGTCGCTGCTGGTGTGAAGGAGATGAGAGGAGGGTTTTACAGCTTACAGGGAGAATTTCATCCCTTCTTTCTTACTCATCTTGAGGTCATTGTCTATATGCTGTACTGTACGTATATATTTCACTACGCGAACAATAGCGATCACAATTAATGTTAACAACACGAGGTAAAACCGCTGTAAATCACTTATAAAAGTATCACTGCGGTGAATGATGCAACTAAACCGAGCGACGCTGAGAGAATGAACGAGTGAAGGGGTGATGGGCTTTGTGAGAGGCTGTCGTTTGGATATTTCCAGTAAAAATGCACGCGACGATGCTGAGCGTTTGGACTTTTCCACAAAAAATGCGCGTGGGCGAGGGACAAATTTTCTCGCGCTCCGATACAATGCTCGTACACCGACTTTACTTTCTATGCTTGTACACCGATTTGCTCGTATACAAAGTCACTCAGTCATTTTTATTTATATCACTCAACAAAAAGTCTCTTTGTGAAGTTTGAAACTGAAAACGCATGTTGGTAGAAAATCTTAAACTAGTTTTGGCCTATGATAATTGTGAAGAATTTACAATACAAATACTACAAAAATGGCAATAATTCACCAAATTTGCACCAACTGTATTATGTACAGAATGTTTGTCTGAGTTTAAGAGAGAGAGAATTCTTTCCCAGGCATCTTTTGACTCATCTGGTTCTCCTAAAAGAGATGAAATGGTCCATTAGCAGCAGAAGATGTTGGACCAGAGGGGTGAAGCACGTGGGTTTATTAGATGGTTGCTGAGAGGTTGTGATAATGTTATCCAGAGATTGAGCTGGTTGTGGTGAGTTTTAGAATCCTCAGATTCTGTGTTTCCCACTGAGCTGAACCCTAGAGAATAAACCTGCTTACTGTCAACACACAACAGCCATGATGTCACGGAAACTTTAAAAATGTTGGAAAGGGGCAGGGGGCGACTGTGTGTGTGTGTGTGTGTGTGTGTGAGAGAGAGAGAGAGAGAGAGAGAGAATGTGCATCTGTGTGTGTGTCTTTGATTTCCGTAGTCTGGGGTCAGGATGCAGTGAAGCAGAATCTCTTGAGCTCTTTGCAGATTTAGTTCCCAAGGTCATGATCAGGTCAGTTTATCATAGAGGAGCTGTGTGTGTGTCTCTGTGTGTGTGTGTGTGTGTGTGTGTGTGTATGTGTGTGTGTCTGTCTCTGTGCGTGCGTGTGTGTGTGTGTGTGTGTTTGACAGATTCAGTGGGGGGCACTGAAAATATCCTCAAGACGATGTACCAGAAATCTGAGAGTGTGTGCATATGTGTGAACATACAAATTGCTATATTTACACTCATGCAAACAAAAACATTCACAGTCTACCGTCTGTAATCCATCTGTCAGAAACCAATGCAGCCGAACAGATGGAATTATGAGGAAAGAAAAACATTACAATGAACAACATTTGCTTAATAAAACACAAAGCAATGAAATAAAAACAGCAATGTGGAATATTATTCCAATGGTTTTCAAAGCTGAATGTTCAGCATCATTCCTCCAGCCTTCAGTGTCACATGATCCTTCACAAATCAGAATAATATGAGGATTTGCTGCTCAAGAAACATTTCTTAATGCTGAAAACTGTTGTTCTGTATAATATTTTGTGGAATTTTTTTCAGGGTTCTTTGAAGAATATAAAATTTAAAAGAACAGATTTTATTTTTTACCAAAAGATGAAGATCTTGTACCACGTCTTTACTGCCATTATTAATCATTGTAATGCAAGCTGAACAACATGAATTAAAGTTGTTAGGCTGTCAAATACTGTTAATTGCCCAAACCTATTTTACTCTCTGTCTCTCTCTCTCTCTCTCTTCCAGCTTTTGCCAGTTTGCCGGGTCTGATGGAGCATTTGGCAGAGAACTACAAATACTGGAAGAATTTGGATGAGATGAAATGTAAAAGCCTGCGGCCTCCTCCTCCTCCTCTGTGAACCCTCGTGACTCCATCGAGGTCAAAGGTCAGAGGTTGAATGTAGCACCTCTGCCGGACCTCAAAGATTCCATCCAGGCCCTGTTTTCCCGACGACGCTCCACCCCAATCGACAATCGCCCGGAAACGAGGGTAAAAGACAAAATGAGTGCACTTTATCAGCATACAGTCCTCTTCCAGCAACTTTTTACTTTACTCTGATCTTTCAGCTGTTTTTAATGAATTCTGGACAGCGGTTTTTAAATGTCCGACGCGAGAAGATAAAGACTGATCTTAGTCCAGCAGAGGACTGTATATAATATATGGGCTAAACTATGGGAAGTACTCTGGGACTGAAACGTGTTTGCTCAGAGAGGTCTGTAACTACACACATGCACATATGATATTAACACACATGTGGGCTCAGAGATCCAAATGCCAAAAGGGCTTTACATGGACTTCTAGTTATAAGGAGGAAAACTGACAGTGGAACTAAACTACTTTGGAAACCACAAAAGACCCAGTAGGGAGCCCTGAGGCACTCCCTTCAGTCCTACCACATCTTCCACCTCCTTCATTTGATCAAATTCAAAGCAGATGGAATATTACGACACAATATTGTCGAAGCAAATGTCAAGTTGCCAAACCGGAGTAACTGAAGTCGTGCTTGTATTTGGACAATGAGTTGGTATTGACGATTCGGCAATGTGTGAGAATGTAAAAACCGCAACGGATCAGCCCGATGCAGACCGTCATTATTCCAGTGTTTTCTGTATCAGAACGACTCAAGCCCTTCTCAGACTCCAAGGACTGGTGTGTAATAATCAATAATTTTGATATAAATAGCCAATAATAACAAAGAATTTATTTCTCAGAAACACTGTATATCCAGACACATACTGTAATAACGTAAAGCTTGATGATGCGAGTGTGTGAGCAAAAGAAGGAATGGGTGTGTGTATGTTATGAAGCGCTTAGTGATAAATGTTTAACACGTGGCAGTTCACATTCCTACTTCACACAACGGTCCGTACGGATGCAACATTCCCTAATCTGTGTGTAAACTCACAACGAGACCACTGGCACACTGCTCACGCCGACTGCTGAACTCACACGCACTATAAGTGTTTCGCCATTTTGAAGTATTATTTATTTACCAAATGAGCTGAGCTGTATGTCACTTTTGTAATCTCGGGTCTGCTTTTACCATAGACGCACATCACAGACAAGCTTCAAACGTTCACTTTTTCTAGGCCAAAAAGCATCCCGTGCCAAAGGTGCGTTTATAATCAAACACCGTGATGAGTGGCAAACAGATGTTTGGCTGAAAAAAGAACTAGTTTAGATTTCTTAAGATGTCACATTTTCTTTTAAAAAACCCAGATGTTTTTGTTAGTGTGATTTGTCATTCGGGCACCTCATTTTTTTGCCGGATTACATTTGGACGTGTAGCTGAACTCGCAGACAGGCTTGGGAAGGATTTCTGAAATGTTTATAATTCGGTCGACGTTCAGCCTTTTACTCTTCGTACATGAGCTCACGGGCGATGACATCATACTTGCGCGAACTGTCGGGATTGTTGTCCTCCGTGTTTTTAAGCATTGTGCAGTTAAAGCACATTCAGCAGCTCGCAGGCTCTTTCCTGTTCTCTCATCCTTCCTGATTCTATCTGTTTCCCTCCCTTTTTTCTTGTTGCTTTAATGTGGTCACGAGGGGAGAAAAGTGGGATTTGTAGCACTTTTGAAGCTTGTGTATGTAATGTATTATATAAATGATTTTTAATGCATGCTGTATGTGGGTATTGGCCAAAATTAACGTTTCGAAATCAGGCTATATTTTTTTAGAAGATCATGTCAGGGATTGTTATAAAAAAAACGACTTTTTGTATAAGGAAAATGTTACTTACACTATGATTTAACTGGGTCATGATTTTTAAAGGTATAACTATGGTTATAATTTTGTACAAGAACCTACAACTGATTTATTATATAAATGCATTAAGAATTGTTTTATAATACTATATATGCTTGCTTAATGTTTTCTTTCACCCTTTTTTAGGGATCATGGTGGATGCTCTTGTCACCATCTAGTGGCAAATCTAAAGAACTATAAAAAAAGATATAACTGTCATAACTTCCTCACGCTCAAGTTGTTCCAAACCTGTATGAGTTTCTTTCTTCTTCTGAACTCAAAAGTTTATTGTTTATTTAGAGTGTGTGTAAGTGAACAGTATTCTATGGAAGTCAACTCTTCACTTACACACATGCTTCAAAATATCTTCTTTTGTGATCAGCAGAAGAAATTGTTTGTTTATTTCTTAGGAAAACATGTTTTACTCATTTTTAATAGTTGTATAATCTTGTCACCCAAAGTCCTTGTGATCAGTAATCAAGAAACGCATCTCTACATATTCTTTATTATTACTATGTTCAAACCTTTGACTGGTAAAGTACACAAATGCGCCGCTTTTTACAGACAGGACATGCTCTCATTTTTGACTGGTAAATTTGATCCGTTTCGACGTCCTCTACTGCGAAATCAAATGACATGAACTTTGCGTGATGAACAAATGCCAGTGGAGAGTTTGGATCGACTCAGACGAGTTTGCAGTCGACAGAGATAAGCCATAGAACATTCTAGAATTAATAGGTCGGAAGATGATGTATCTATTCCTTCTTTTCCTGTCCTCCACCCTGCTCATCCTCTCTCTTCCTGTCTCCTGCGTTATCCCGCTCCCAAACAAAGGCTTTATAGCTCATTTTAAAGTGCAAAACATAACCAGGGAAAGCCTGATGTTTTGATTATGAATTTATACGGACTCTTTTACAGATGTTAATATGATATATGTAGAGTTTAAAGAGCATTTTCAGGTTCATGCCTTAATCTCTATTATAGACAGGCGGGTTAAACACAGATGATGAGATTCTCTGAGACCACGTGATTGTTTCTTTCCAAATGTCATTGAAATATTAATATGAGCATTATTAATTCTTCAGATGATGGTTAGTGATGTCTGGCTTCAGTATATATTTTATCAACAGTATTCGTGACATAATTTCGATTACAATAGAAAATCATTTTGACTTTTGACTATTTAATCTTTATATATATATGTATGTGTATATATATATATAAATATATGTATGTGTGTGTGTGTGTATTGACTATATATATATATATATATATATAGTCAGTTTACTTAAGTTCCAGCGGTTTTTAAATCAGAAACATAAAGCTAATATTTATGATTTATAATATTTCTTAAAAATATATAATATAGTAATATTATATATTATTATATAAGAAGTAAAACTGTAAGTCTTGCTCTTTTTTTTCTTTTCTTTTTTTGCTGGAACTACTTTTTTAGATGGATGTGATTTTTGCAGTTGATTTCTGGCCTCAACATAATTTAACAATCCTTCCTTTCTTTTTTTAAAGAGAGGGATAAGTCACCATTATTTTAGCTTTGAAGTCAATATTATGACATCAGTGCTGTTGAACCGAAATATTTCTTTAATTGGAGATGGTTATTGTTAAGGTTCATTTTTCATGTGAGCTTCAGAGAATCTCTGTGTGAATGTGTCAGAAACACTCAGGCTAACGCTCCGTCCATTATCACGAGCTACCTATGTTTCCATCCACCTATTTTTATGTGCATACAAAACATATGCGCTCAAACTACGATTGAAACACATTTACTGAATAAATTCCTCTGTGCAACAAACTCGCATGACTTTGCCTCGACAGATAACTGGACCAATCCCATCACGCAGCTTCTCAAATGTTGGTTTGGTCGGTCAGAAACACCTGAGCCAATGCTTGTCATCAAAATGATTTGGTTGAATTCGCTCCCAGAAGCTTCTCACAGGATTGTGTTTCCAAACATCAAGAGAATGTCACAGTACATTCTGAGTCATTTATGATGGAGGACAAAAGAACCAAAAAAACGTCCATTCTTATTACAATCTATTGCACCGGTTTTATGCAATATTCCAATTTTACGCAGTTTACAGTAAATTCACAACTGGATGGAAACATGGCTAGTGTCAATACAGCATCATGTTGCGTTTAAAACTACCTTACTAACTTTACCTTACTACCTAAAGTATTTTTTTTTTAATTGGGTGAAATAATTCATGACAGCTCAGTCCAATGTCATATTTGAACGTTGTTATGAATGTCTCATCCTTCACCCTCACGATCAAAGGGCTTTCTTATGGACACACCATTATGACCTCACAATGACATCATGCTCTGAGACACGGCCTGGTGGATGATCGAGTGCGAACTGTGACGACGGGTGCAGAATCTGTGCCAATTACTGTATTTTTGAAGTACTGGGAATGCACACTAAAACGATCTTTGCGCAAATGTGTAAGAACTATTTTTTACTGAACAAATACATCACTGAAAGTAAAAGTGGACACATGCCATTCAACAGATTTGTTTTGTCGAAGGATTTTATTTTTTGTATTGTCAGCATAAATGTCTGTTTGCTTTGTTTACTTCTGTCTCTACATCTGCTGTCAATCCAACTCTGAAACCATTGTGTTTTTTGAGACACAAAAAAATTAAAATTTGCAATAACGTGTTTGTGATTTGATTTTCATGCACACGTCAATACAGAAATACAGAAGCATACATTCAAGAATCACACTGATAACGCTTTACCATTTTGGTTTAAAATCAAAAGTTGTCAGCCGTATTAACAAAGGCTTAATGCATGGTAACAAAAAGATTGATAGTTCATATTTGTTAACATTAATCCATTAACTAGTAAGACTTTACTGTAAAATCTTACCATTGCACATTTTAAAAATTCAGTTTAAAAATGACAAACTCGCATCAATTTCACAACATATACAAATCAACAGATGTTTACTATAATACACTCGTTTATCAGCCATTGATAAAACCAACAAATTAATATCACAACATTGAAAGCATTTTATCATACTAACACAATTGAAAGTTAAAATACTGTTGTGACGGCTTTGCGGACGGTTAGTAAGGCAAGGAAGGCATTCGTATTTAAAACACGACCTGAAGATGAATCACAGTTCCTGGTTTTCCTCCAGTTTCTGGAAGACGGCGAGACTGCGGAGTTGAGACTGCAGCTCTCCATCCTTCCACACGATGAGCAGATGATCCGTGGAGCAGGTGACCAGACCCTTCTCCTTAAAACTCAGAAACATCTGCAACACAAACCACACTCAAGTCACTCCTTTATTCATTTACATCATGTTCTTTTTTTATATGCACTAACTCGCTTAATCTTGATCCATTTTTCAGCATCTTTATTTAAATACGGACTAAAATCTTCATATCCGTAACTAAACCATGACATCAAATTACCGACGTGCATCAAATGCAGTTTATGAGACTAGAAGTGTGTGTATTCACATGATGCGAGTTCCCTGGAAGCTGAAGCCGTGACCTCGGCATTACTGGAGCCAAATCTCTAGCAGCTACAGGAACTAGAACATTCTTAAACTCTATACACAGAACTAATAATAGAAGTGTAGGTCATTAGATGAAGTCTCTATTCGCCTCTTTTCCTGTCCTCCACCCCTCTCATCCTCTTTCTTCCGCCATCCCTGTTTCAGGGTTAAAAATGCTACTGTAAGTCAAATCAGGGCTCCTGTTAGTCTTCCCTGTCTTGGCCAAACCTTTTTACTGTATGTGTACACATATACATACATATACAGTAACGCCTTGAGATACGAGCATAATCTGTTCCAGGACGGAGCTCGTAACTCAAGTCATTGTTCCCCCATAAAAAATAACAGGGAAAATATAATCCGTTCCGGCCCTCTAAAAAAATCCTGAATTAGTGCTAATAACAATGGAAAAAACATGTTTGCTATAGAGAGACACACACACACACAAATTATAAAATATGAAGATTCCTGTGATATAAAATACGGTTTTAATTATTAATTACTACACTTGTATCTCAAGGTATTACTGTATATATATATATATCATACTTTTCCCCCCCCCATTTCTTTTTAAAGTTCTGCTAAGCTCACATTTGAATGCATCATAAGATATTGAACATGCATTAAAAGAACAGTCATGAATTACTCATCCTCTTGTTTTTATATGCATGCCTAAATCACATTGAGATAAGCAAATAAAGCTTGCTGAAGTTGATTGAAATATGAATTTATAACATAACGCGAATGTGAAGGGTGTGCTGGCGAAACAGACGACATGTCAGATGATCAATGTGAAGGTTGACTTGTATGTAGATCACATCCTTCACTCTGTCAGAAAGTTTAATTAAACTGCAGGTCAAAACGATTCTCTGCTCAATCCAGGATCAATGATTCCTAATAATATTTCTACACACATAATCAAAAGCAGTTCATGAAACTAGGTGGAGGGAAACACTCAATACCGCTAGTCCAAGAGCAATCCTCCTCGTGACTTCACACAAACACTGTACCTGCACAGCTCCAGAGTGACCAATCAGATCACCGGTCAGTTCCAGCGAGCGCAGACCAGGGACTTCTGGGAGTTTCCTGGCAGGAGGGCATGGCTGCTTACTGGATCTGCCAAAAGTGCCAAACATGCCAAAAAACCCTGAAAGAGAAAGCAAACATCTAAATTAAAACCACCTGTAAAATCATAATGATTTCAAACTGAAAAGCATAAACTATTAAATTAGAGTCTTTCACACATTATAGATTTATAAAATAAATGTTGTTTTTACGTATATATATATGTATGTATGCATGTGTGTATTATATATATATATATATATATATATATGTGTGTGTGTGTGTGTGTGTAATAAATAAATGTTGAAATTAACATTAAGATTAATAATTGTAAAAGTATTGTTCATTGTTAGTCGGTATTTCATGTTAACTAATGTAGTTAATTAAATTTCATTGTAAAGGTTTACCATTATAACAAAAAAAAATTATAATATTAAAGGCATATTTACATATATATACACATAAATATGTCAGCAAGACATTATACCAAAGTATCCCACAATAGTTTACATAATTATGATCAGCCACTCAACTGTGGGCAATTGAAGAACATCAGGAAGCTGTAATGCTTTGTAATGTAATGTAATGTTTTTCTTCCAGTTAAATATTGTTCGGTTGTTCTGGACGTCTCTCGGGTAATAACTTCACACACAGAAACACAGGATGGCAGGATGAATGAAGATATGAGAAATTTCAGAAAGAGGACAAGAAAGACAGAAGGAAGGATGTGGGTTGTGATGGAAAGAGGAAAGGGATGTGAAGGTCTCTAAAAGAAAAACCCGGATGGCTGGGAAGAGCAGAAGCAGAAAGGAGCTTGTGTCCTGCTCACCTGAGGAGGCGGGTTCAGCCGGAAGAGGGAGGTCCTGTAACTCCCACATCCTCACACTGCCGTCCTCAGAGCACGACATCACGCGCCTGCAAACACACACCAAACTCTTCATTCAGACGTCTGCAAAAGATCTTTTGGAGGAAGTATTCGATGCCTTTCGTACCCGTTCTCCTGCAGCATGGTGTGTATGACATTCGAATCATGGGCGATCTTCCTGTACGCCACCACACTCTTCATCGGCACGTCATAAACGTACAGACCACTGCCGACAGCTGCCACTATAAACTGAGAGAGAGCTTTAACTATGGGATTTACATCACACAATCATCACGCAGCTTCTGAACGCTCCTTCACCTCTCCATCTGAGCTCATGTGTTGAATGGAGCTCTCCATGTGTTTCTGGTGAGTCAGTCTGACCGCCGATTGACCGTCTCCAGCCGGATCCTTCCACACGATCTGCTCATAAGCCTGGATCGTCCAATCCACTGAATCCCAGATGATGAGCTCCCCGACGTGAGAGCCACTCGCAAACAAGCCGTCTGAGACGAACAAACACGACAACGCTCAACACAAGCTGGAAGTAATTCAACATTATGTGTGTGAGGAGTGGCGAACGTCTCACCGTTGATGTTGATGAGAGAATGGATGGTGTCCTGATGGTCAGCGAGATGACGCATGGCCATGACCACAATGTCTGAGCCCGACAGGTTCAACTTAAAAATCACTGAAACCATTTCAAATCGTTCATTGAACTACAAGCAAACTTAACAAAAAAATAGGTTTAGCGACAGCACTTCAGTTACCAATCTCTTTATCCATGGCAGCTGCAATGAAGTTCTTCGGTAACTCCAGCATGGCCGAGATTCCTTCAGAGTGAAGCAGAAGATTTATTACAAATGTGTGGTTAGGGGCTCAGAAACAGAAAAATAGGCGACAGAACATGCCGTTTGTACAGTATCAAAATCATTGTATCTATGGAAAGTCCCCATAAAACATGAAAACCCTGCATATGTGTGTGTGTGTACCTGTATCACTGTGATGAACTGTTTTACACTGCAGCTCAAAGTCTCTGTTCCAAACACACAGTTCATTTCCACCCGAGAGCCACACGTCCAAACAATCCAACACCAGCAAACACTGAAAGACAGACACATCAATCAGTGCGCAAACACACACACACTCTGTGTTCACACACGTACTGTACCTTCACAGAGGACTGGAGATCAGATATGTTCTGCACTCGGTTTCCTGAATCTGGATCCCATAACTGCTGTAGAATTAAGGGCGACCATCGACACAAGCGCATACACACCTCAGCACGTGTGTGTAAAAGGATACACTGAGTGTTCGGTCTGATGATGCAGTAATGAGCGCTGTGTGTGCGTGTCCGCCTCTGTTGAAGGTGTATGATGTCATTGCGGTGATCTGCTGCGTATGGCCGCGCAAATCGAACAAACAAACACCCGTCTGAAACACACACAAACACATTCTGCAATATAATAATGGTGGTGGACATTAAAACTTTTATTTTATTTTTTATTTTGTATTGAAGTGTGAACAATGAATGACACGCGCGTGTGTGTGTGTGTGTGTGTGTGTGATAGTAAGCATATTTAACATTGAGAAATTATATTTTGCATATATTTTGTGGCATTTCCACCCCAAATGTCTCAGTTACAAAACAAAAAAAGAATGTAAAACTCCCCATGTATACAATATTTTATTGTATATATTTATTTTAATATATATATAAAATGTAAGAATCATTTATTTGAAGATTTTTTATATTTATATATATATATATATATATATATATATATATATATATATATATATATATATATATATATTATTTAACATTTCTGAAAAATAAAAATAATATATATTATATACAAATATTTTATAAAATATTTTTATATTTAATTTTTGTATATATATTGTAATACTTAATATGTAATATTTACATATTTATTTAAAATAAAATAATTGTCTTTTGAAATAAAAGGTTATTGAGAACTGTGGTGTCACAATGCAAAGCTCTTAAAGTGAGGCTATGTTGTTATTCAAATTTGACTTTATATACTAATATTAAATAGTATTAGTGTCATCAGTATTATTATTATTAATATTATTTAATATACTATTTATGCCAAAAGACTATCAACCAACGAGCACCAGCCTGATTTCTGACTTTCATCTATTTACCATATCATTAACATACGATTAGCATATTCAGGAAGTTTAGTTCTGCTCACCTCAATATTCCAGATCAGCACCTGACCGTCGTCTCCTGCAGACGCAAACCTGCCCCCCGCAAAACACACAGATGACATGCTTCCATGTACTTACAACGACGTACTTAAAGTAATGTAAGGTAGTTAACAACATGAGTTAAGGATAGGATTATTACTTAACAACAGGGTTAAGGGTCAGGACCTAGTTATTATTACAATAAGTACATGTGAAACAGGACTGTGAAATAAAGCGCTGCAAGAAATCGAATGCACTGACAGTTCTTCTCTTCTGATTGGATTTTAACCGTCGCTGAGGTCACCTTTGACCTCTCGAGCTCAGAAACGAATCATCTGCAGGAAGAACAAGGGAATGAAACTATGATAAAGGGATGAGGTATAGGAAGTATGGAAGGGCTCGGAGAAGAGAAACAGGACTCGGGACTCTAAAAGCAATCAGCGACGTTCTGCACACTGCCCTCACCTGACCGAGATCTCCAGGAGTAGCCAGCCGTTACACACACACACACACATCAGGAAAAAGAAACCCTGCATTACACTGCGTGTTTGTGTATACATGAGCTTTTTAAAAGCGGTTAATGCGGACAGGCCCAGAGCTGATGGACACCATCAAGTGGATGTTGAAGTGCACACACACAAACTCCCTCAAGCTGTGATGATTAAGCTCTTGTCACGCTCTGTAAGTTTGCTTTTGGAGAGGATCTGGCTCGGTCCTAGCTGTCAATCACTGGTCAGAGGCAGAAGAAGAGGAGAAGAGGATTGCTTACCTTAAGTCATCAATCTGCACCAGAAATCGAACAATGTCAAAGTGTCCTTTCAGCACCTGCATCTCCGTGAAACAGTTTTTGGGCTGTTCCTCCTCAATGAACAGCGCCGCGCTCTTCTGCCCACGGAGCGAATATAATAGACAAACGAATCATTGCTTCAATCTAGCACAGAATGTGCTGAAATGAGTGCTGTTTGCTCGACTGCGTCGGCCTGTCTCTCTCTGATACATGCTCTGCTCTCGTGCAACTATGAGACCCGTCTTTAAGAGATCTGGACACTCGAACTTCTAAACTTCTGCTTATTGGTAAATAATGGCTGCAAAATGGACATGGCTTTTGCTGCAAAACTGCAGTTTTTCTGACTTTAATAACAGCTTTTTTGATAGAAAACTTTTCCTTACTGTATTATTAAATAAAACACATTTTGACAAATATATATATATTTGTCAAAATGCATATATAAAATATAATATATATACAAATAATGTATGTATAATAATAATATATAAACAAACAATAATAATTATATAAATATATAATATATATAATATATATATATATATATATATATATATATATATATATAAAGTTGCTGTTTGTTGCATGTTGTATGTTTAGCAACAGTTCTTCCTGACCAAAAATGTATGCACCTCTTGATGAAAATACATTTTGTAATGTTACTTCCACACATTTTTGGTCAAGATGTTGTTTTGTCAATGCAAGAGTCCAGCACTCTGTAAAGTTTCCTCCAGCACATCCCCAATTTCAGGTCTGGACTCAGAAGAGCCGATGATTCCCAATCATTCTTTCACAATCTGAGCCTGATGAATCTGACAGTGTCATTATGGAATATGGTTAGGATGTTTCTTCATACATGGTTGTTTAAGGAATGAAAAGCTACACACTCCATCAATAAGTGTTGGAAGAACTATTACCAAACATATAACATGCAAGAAAAATTATAATCTATGTAATAATCATCCAATCATAGACTCTTAAGCATTTGCCTATTTAAACAGAGACACATAAAGCCTGTAATAGGTCGACAGCACCAGTGAAAAACGGATATTTGATTAAAAACATTGAATTATTTTTTTTAATAAACCCCTTTCATGGCTTTATGGAAACTAAATAAGTACAACTAGTATGTGTGAACTATGAATCGTGGCTTAGTTGTATCTCTGCATACATCAACAGATGCACAATGCGCTTTACAGACATTCTCTCTGTGATATCATCTTAAAGGTCTATCTTTATATGATCTATGTTTATATTTCTGTGTTTGTGCTCACCTCCACTGTCCCCTGCGCCTCTCGAGCGCCCAGGATCCATCGCAGCATGTTGGTCTTTAAAGAAGCAGCTGATTTGGCATGCGAACTAGCGGATAAACAATGAAACAAATCAGTGTCTCTGCATGTCGCGCAACGCCTTCTGTTGATATTCTTTATTAGAACACAATCAATCTCTGGTGGAATGTGTTTACAACCGTGACGCGTCGAGACGCGGGAGCGAGATTTGATTGACAGGACGCGTCACGCGTCTGATACAATGTATCGGTTCTGCTTCTGGTCCAGAAACACTTCAGTTAGACCGGATAAACGAGTCAAACAATCACTGCCGATGTTCGGGCGCGTTCATGTAAGCTCATCTTCTGCCACTCTGAGAGTGTTTTCGAGCACATTTGTCTCTGATTCATGACAACTACTGACTACAAACAACCGGCGAACTCACGTGACTGGCTACGGAAACTCAATAGGGACACACGTGACACACAGCGCTTTCAGAGTGGGAAACGCCAAATGTCTACATTTGATTTCTGCCTGTAACGGTCTCAAATTAAACAGCAGATAAAAACAAATGTGTGTACAGTATATATTGTTATTGCACGCAAACATTTGTATATCATGTATTAACTTTTAAATTATTTTTTATTTTATTTTAATCATCATCATTATTTGCTGCCATAGTGGTTTATTAGTTAAAACAATTAATGTAAACAATGTTATTATTAGTATTATTATTAATACTTGTATAATTATTACTATTATTAAGATAGATAGACAGATAGACAGACAGACAGATAGATAGATAGATAGATAGATAGATAGATAGATAGATAGATAGATAGATAGATAGATAGATAGATAGATAGATAGATAGATAGATAGATAGATAGATAGATATTAGTATTAATTATTATTATTAATTATAATATTGTTTACATTAATTTTTCTTTAACTAATAGTTTTTTAACCATAATGCCAGCAATTTAAATTAATGATGATATATATTATATATATATAAATGTTGGCTATATAAAACAAAACATTATCTGAAATACTATATGTAATTTTTCTGTAGGTACATTTTTGTATAATAAATAAAATATGTTTTGTATTATTATTATTATTATTATCATTATTATTATTAACATAATTGGTACTACATTGGTACATTACGGTAATGTAGTATATTGGTAATAACACTATTAATAATAATAATATTTTTGTTAGATTTTTTATTTATATTGCTGGTTTTGTAGGTTATATAAAATAAAACATTGTCTGAAATTCTATATGTAATTTCAATATGAGGTTCATTGTGGAGCCGCTAGATGGCAGTAGAGATCAACTGGAAACCCCTGTGTTTAAGACCTCCCATGCCTGTAAACTGAGAATCGAACCAGGTTATCCACAGCTTCAGGAATTAAATTCAGTATATTCGAGGATAAATATCTGTGATCTCTTCCCAGATCTATTATTCACACTCATAAAGGCAACAGTGTGGCGTTTGGATACAGTGTGGCATGAACTGAAGAATCAAGCCTTTCTCTCTGGCGACATTCTTCCTCAGCTCTTCATCAGAGTGAGAGTGATGGACTCTGCGTGGATGCTGAGTAATTATTTGAGGATTACCATCACCTCACCTTACAGAGATGTGGCCCCTCTCAAAATCCCACAGGGCCCGTGTGACCCTCTGGCTCGCACACACACACACACACACTCACACACAGACAGATGAGCGAATAGCGTGTGTTCTCAGATAGAGACGAGTGTGTGAGCGAGTGTGACCTTCATGCTGAGCTCTAGCGTTGATTTCTGATTTAGTGTCAATCCGCTGCGCTTGTCATGCCAGGCGAGGTGCTTTCCACAAGGTAATAGAAAAACTCAAGGGCAGAGAGAGAGAGAGAGGAGGGGAGGAGATGGAGGGAGATGTTACTATATGTTGGTTATCTGAACAAGAGCCACGAAATAACAGGAATGTCAAAATTCATAAGAAATAAAAGTAAGAATGGGAAGAAATGTTGGCAATGAAACGTTCATTACATTCCCCAACGAAAATCCAAATGTTGCAAGGTAGAAAAAGAAAAATATTATATGCAACATAAATAGGTTAAATAAACTCAGAAAGACCAATCACCACAAGGCCTGTGTACAAAGATATTCAGCCACGGACAAAAGTTCTAATGAAGACACAAAGATTATTTTTCACAAAGTCTGCTGATTTAGTGTTTCTAGTTTGGCTTTTTTAGACAATTACATTGTTTATGCAAAGAGTCAATATTTGCAGTGTTGACCCTTCTTTTTCAAGACCTCTGCAATTCACACTGGCAGGCAGTCAATCAACTTCTGGCCCACATCCTGACTGATGGCAGACCATTCTTGCATTATCAAAGCTTGGAATTTATCATAATTTAGGGTTGGTTTGTTTGTCCACCCGCCTCTTGAGGATTGACCACAAGTTCTCAATAGGTTAAAGTCTGGGGATTTTCCTGGCCATGGACCCAAAATTTCATTGTTTTGTTCCTCAAGCCACTTAGTTATCCCTTTTGCTTTATGGCAAGGTGCTCCATCATGCTGGAAAACGCATTGTTTGCCATCAAACTGTTCTTGGATGGTTGGGAGAAGTTGCTCTGAGGATGTTTTCCTACCATTCTTCACTCATGGCTGTGTTTTTAGGCAAAATTGTGTGTCAGGATGCTTTACTGTTGGCATGACACAGGACTGAAGGTAGCGCTCACCTTTTCTTCTTCAGACAAGCTTTTTTCTTGATGCCCAAAAAAATCAGAAAGGGGATTCATCAGAGAAAATGACTTTACCCCAGTCCACAGCAGTCCAATCCCTGTACCCTTTGCAGAATATCAGTCTGTCCCTGATGTTTTTCCTGGAGAGAAGTGGCCAAAAGTCTTGGGCTCCTGAGCAAAATCTTGGCGCTTGCTGGACTTTCTTGGGCGCCATGAAGCCTTCTTCACAACAACTGAACCTCTCTCCTCAAAGCTCTTGATGATCCGATTAAAGGTTGTTTTAGATGCAGATGTTTCGATGTTTTAGATCTTATCAGCAAAATCCTTGCCTGTGAATCCATTTTTGTGCAAAGCCAACAGCGTTTCCTTGCAGGTCATCAAGGTTAACCGAGGAACAGCAATGTTTTCAAGCACCTGTTAAAGCTTCCCTTCTGTTACTCTAACTCAGATTGATCTCCAGCCTTGTCCTCATAAACTCTCTCCTGTGTTAACGAGAGAATCACTGACATGATGTCGGCTGAAATACGGTGGAAATTATTTTTATTATTGAAGTTAATTTTCATGGTAAAGAAGGGCATTGCAATAAATTGCAATTCATCTGATCGCTCTTCATAACTTCCTGGAGTATATGCAAATTGCAATCTTAAAAACTGAGGCAGAAGATTTTGTGAAAATTAATATTTGTGTAATTCTCAAAACTTTTTGGTCACGGCTATAGATATAAGAAAAGAGATCAACAGAAGCTGTTTACCCCATATAATTGTCACGTTTCACTGTTTTCTAGGACTCTTGTTTTGCCTTTTGTCTGTCACATGTTATTGTTTTGTTCCAGAACGTCACTCATCAGTTGTCATAGTCACAAATCATCACAGGTGTTTGTCTTTTGTTCATTATCACTAGTATATTTAGTTCTCCTTCTCCACCTTTCAGTTGTCGGTAGTTGTTTGTGCTATACACATGTTGGTCTGTTCCTTTGTGTTTGCACTGCTGTTACGACTCCTTGCATTTATTATTAAAGTTTCATTTGAATCTCCTCATCGTCTTCGTCTGCGCCGTCACTCCGTGACAGAACTACCGACCGGGTTTGGTCACCCAAGAACGACTGTTTGATAAGAAAGGAAGATGGATTATCGACTGGAGTTTATAGCGATCGCCCATAGAAACACGGACTTTCTGAAGTTCTCTATGGAGTTCAGCGCGCTCGCCGCGTTGTCACCTTTTGATGACGCGACGCTGAATTCGCTGTACTGGATCGGGGCGAATTACCACCAAAAGAAGAAACTCCCAGACACCACAGGACTTCGCTGGCAGGAGGCCATAATTAGGTGTCTGGAGAGCGAATACCCCCGGTCCAGACAGCCAGTCCATCCGGTCTCTCCTCCTGAGCCTGCCGCTCGTCAGCCAGCGCCGGTTCCCGCGCCTCGCCTGTCAGCGCCTGTTCCAGCCGCTTGCCTGCCAGCGCCTGTTCCCGCGGCTCGCCGACTCGCGCCCAAGCCTGCACCTCGACAGCCAGAGTCAGATCCTGAGATCCGCCAGCCAGAACCAGATCCAGAGATCCGCCAGCCAGAGCCAGATCCAGAGATCCGCCAGCCAGAGCCAGATCCAGAGATCCGCCAGCCAGAGCCAGGTCCAGAGATCCGCCAGCCAGAGCCAGGTCCAGAGATCCGCCAGCCAGAGCCAGGTCCAGAGATCCGCCAGCCAGAGCCAGGTCCAGAGATCCGCCAGCCAGAGCCAGGTCCAGAGATCCGCCAGCCAGAGCCAGGTCCAGAGATCCGCCAGCCAGAGCCAGGTCCAGAGATCCGCCAGCCAGAGCCAGGTCCAGAGATCCGCCAGCCAGAGCCAGGTCCAGAGATCCGCCAGCCAGAGCCAGGTCCAGAGATCCGCCAGCCAGAGCCAGGTCCAGAGATCCGCCAGCCAGAGCCAGGTCCAGAGATCCGCCAGCCAGAGCCAGGTCCAGAGATCCGCCAGCCAGAGCCAGATCCAGAGATCCGCCAGCCAGAGCCAGATCCAGAGATCCGCCAGCCAGAGCCAGATCCAGAGATCCGCCAGCCAGAGCCAGATCCAGAGATCCGCCAGCCAGAGCCAGATCCAGAGATCCGCCAGCCAGAGCCAGATCCAGAGATCCGCCAGCCAGAGCCAGATCCAGAGATCCGCCAGCCAGAGCCAGATCCAGAGATCCGCCAGCCAGAACCGCCGGCCCTGCCAGACCCGGACCTCCCGTGGCCTGAACCGCCGGACCTGCCAGACCCGGACCTCCCGTGGCCTGAACCGCCGGCCCTGCCAGACCCGGACCTCCCGTGGCCTGAACCGCCGGCCCTGCCAGACCCGGACCTCCCGTGGCCTGAACCGCCGGCCCTGCCAGATCCTCCAGAACTCCTCGTCCTGCCTGACCCTCCAGAGCTCCTCGTCCTGCCTGACCCTCCAGAGCTCCTCGTCCTGCCTGACCCTCCAGAGCTCCTCGTCCTGCCGGCCCCGCCTGCGCTCCTCGCCCTGCCGGCCCCGCCTGCGCTCCTCGCCCTGCCGGCCCCGCCTGCGCTCCTCGCCCTGAAACTGCCAAAGCCTCCTCCCATTCACCATCTGGGGACTAAGCCTAAATATTTTTTGGGGGGGGGGCCATAGTGCCTGCGCGAGGGCGGGTGGGACAAAGGAGGCGGAGCCTCCTGGGAAGGACTTAGTCCCAGCGCCGCCCTGGAGGGCTGTGCCATCCAGGGTACCGGATCCTCCTGCTCCGCCCTGGGGGGTTGCACCACCCAGGGCCGCGGATCTTCTGAGACCACCCTGGAGACCACCCTGACTCCCTGCACCTCGGTCTCCAGGATGCCCACCCTCCCACCCCTTTTGGACTTTCGTCGGCGCAGGGTCGCGCCTTCTGCGGGGGGGGAGTAATGTCACGTTTCACTGTTTTCTAGGACTCTTGTTTTGCCTTTTGTCTGTCACATGTTATTGTTTTGTTCCAGAACGTCACTCATCAGTTGTCATAGTCACAAATCATCACAGGTGTTTGTCTTTTGTTCATTATCACTAGTATATTTAGTTCTCCTTCTCCACCTTTCAGTTGTCGGTAGTTGTTTGTGCTATACACATGTTGGTCTGTTCCTTTGTGTTTGCACTGCTGTTACGACTCCTTGCATTTATTATTAAAGTTTCATTTGAATCTCCTCATCGTCTTCGTCTGCGCCGTCACTCCGTGACAATAATAATATTCCAATAATATTTTTTTTTCGGTTATCATTACAGTGTGAACTCTGCTATCGTTGTACATTTAGATTAAAGTAAAACTATATCTTTATTGATTGGCTAATGTCATTGCACAGGAAATGGTATCAACGCCCACACAACATTGGTCATTGCACAAGTTTACAGGGTTATAAGATAAATGCTATAAATAACCTGCAGGAAACTTTCTGTTCAGGTTCTCTTTAGGTTGTTACTAAAAAAAAAACTCCCTGCAATGTTCTGGGAAGGTTAGATTTTTGGTTGCAAAAAAATAAATAAAACCTACAGAGAATTGTTAACCTGAAAAAATTGTCAAATGGGAATGTTGTGAGCTATCATTGTCTTTAGACTTTTTGATCTGTGAGCCTTAATGAAATACGCAAACATTACTATGGAGTCATCACTGTCTGCCAGACTTGAAATATTTTGACAAATCTTTTACATTTTCTCATTTTAATCTCAGAAATGTTGTTTTCATCTACAACAGATGCATTTGGATTGGCAGAATTAATTGCAGAAATAATTTAAAAAAGGAGAAATTTCAATAGAGTGCTTTGAAAATTTAATATTGTGCTCATAAATATATTAACACTTGTCAGACTTAATCAATTTACTGTTCTCAGATCAGAGAGAGAGAGAAAATAAGGAAGATTCTGCTCTCTCTCTCTCTCTCTCTCTCATTCCTTCTCTTTTCCTCTCTCTGGGTCTGTCCATCTGGCGAGAGCAGAATAGATGGTTATTCTAAAAGGTGCTGATTTCAGCTATAAACTGTAGGGGGAATGCGTGTGATGTTCAATAAGGCTTTCCCATACAGAGACGGAGTAGAGAAGACGAACTCGTTTATGAGCAACACACAACCCTGTCCTCCTGCATTACCCACACACTAAATTCTGATTTACACACACACAAACAACAGCAACACTTTGGGGGATTTGTGTGTAGTGAGTAGGGTTTTCGCCTACCAAGCAAATACAGGTGCAAATAGCAACTGAATCACTATTGCACATGCATTTTTCAAAATACCATTTAAAATAGCACCAAGCAATGCCCTAGCAACCATAAACTCAATAGCAAACACATAGCAACGCCCTGGCAACCACCCACAACATTATCCTCACTTCACAGCAATTATACACGTCTCACACTTTTCACATTACTGTAGTTTTGCTGGTCGGTTTCTTAAAGCGTCTTGAAGACGTTGCTGCAGTTCTTCTGGATTTAGTCTCAGTTTGTTCTGTTTCTTCATGTAATCACAGACACACTCGATGATGGAGAGATCAGATCTCTGTGTGAAGCACCGGCTGTTGTCAGACATAATCTCACTGGATTATTACAATTAATGGCAAAATTAATGTTTGAAAATGTAAATTGATATTTCCTACTGCAGCAAAATATAGAAATAACTAGCTTTAAATCATTTTGGGGGGTGAAAATGCTAATGTGTCAAAGACAAAAGTACCTACATGTGTATATACAAATGCCTTGATTAATCAAACATGCCGCCTGCAATTAAACATATCAGGAAAGTGATTCCTTTTATAAATGTTGTATTACCACGGAAGCAACAAAAATGTAAAAATGTTGTTACTTTGCATCTCCCATGACCTCAATATGTTAAATTAATTCAGCAAATAGCGCCAAGGTATCATCTTAGAAATAAAAGTGTTTATTTAGCAGCGGGAAAAATCAACAATTTGTAGTCATATTTGGTTCATTGTAGAAAATTATCCTGGAAAAGGTAATTCAGCTACATTCCCAAATCATATACTTTCCTACTATATAGTGGGCGAAAAATGAACAAACATAGTATGTGACAAAAGAAGTATGTACGGATTCATAGTACTCATGAAGGAGTAGGTAAAAAGGTCTAGGGTGACCTGATACTGCTACTACTACACACATGAGATGGACTCTTTGCTATCCCATGATGCCACGGGAGAGGATTTATGAATGACAGTGAAGCTACGCTAATAACGCTGGTAGGTCACGTGATAATGACAACATGGCGGATTCATACAACACAAACTCATACAATCCAGAACATACTTTTTTTTAGCAGTGGTGAAGTAATTACTTATTCAAAATAGGTACCTACTTAAGTATGCCATGTTGGAAGCAGACCAATTGCATTATGGGATACAGTGCCCACAACTTGGCTTTTCACTGCACGTTTTGGCTGATGTCCTCTGGAAATACATACAGAAAATATGCATGGTATAAAATTACTGAATAATGCATAAAAGTAGGCTATATAAAGAACAGAGAGAGATTTTACATTGTTTTCTTGTTCGTATGTGACTTGCAGAATTTAGCATGAATGTTATACTAAAGGGGAAACAGATTGTTGGTGCTTTCATATATCTTATGTAATTCACATAGCAATGCAAGCATATGCATATAGGCAGAATGTTGCGATCCTTGCCATAATAATGTGACCTCAGCTCTATATCCTCTCTTTCTCTTAACTGCATGCCTGCAGTCTCTCTTTCATACGTTCACACGCCACACACACACACACTCACACATTTTAGGTCTGGAAAATTAATGAGTTCTCATTCATAACCCAGACAGAGAGAGCTATATTCACCCTCCGATGCTTTATTGACTGATTTCATTTATTTGCAAGAGATGGATTGGTGGTAAGCACGCTGCCTCCGCTCGGCTCTCTCCCACAATGCATTGTGGTGGGTCAGCGTTCGCCTCTCTCGTCAGCGTGTGACAAATTAGCTAACGAGGAACGGCCTTCGCATTTCCACAAACTAATTAACCCGGCAGGTACTGAGGCAAATTATAATATTTATGTAATATCATCTCGCATCTGTTTGCAAGGAGCACATCCGTACCCATCACCTGATCTCTCTGTCAGACTCGTGCGCGCGCTCACAAACACAACCTGCAGAATCACTTGGATTTCATCAAACACTAACATGACCATTTCCAATGCTGATTTCGGAGTGTTCATAATAATAATAATTGATATTTTACAATGCCTCATCACAGTTATGCTCTATGTCATTCTTTTAAATCTCATGTAATTTGGGTAAAAATGAAAATGTGGTATTTTTTCATAGCTATAAATATGCAACAACGTACTAACATTGTGATTAAATGACCAGATTTAATTCATTTCACTCTGGTCATTTCAGCATCAGCCTAAATATGCATTTTTTAAAATTAGATCAATTATTTATATTGCATACTACTATTTATAATAATAATAATAATAATAATAACACTATACACTTGTCAATTTGTGTATATAAGCTAATTTAGCTGACGATATAAAATGCCTCAACAAGAAATTCCATTATTTTGGCGTTTGAATGTATGAATTAGGAATTATTTGAGGAGCTCTCATTGTGATCTTAATATTACGTGCTGGTCTGTTGGACAGACAGTGATGGCGCGCTCTTGATATTGTATTTGGCTCAGTCCTGATTTCTCATTTATGAGGTCATAATGCCAATAGCCCAACAGCCAATCAGAGAGCGAGTTAATGTCAACTCCTGCATCATTTCCAAACTGGAGGAAAAGGTAGCGTTGGGAGAGATGACTCGATTTGAAAGCACTTAATAACGTTCAATAACAAGCCATTAGCTGACATTATTTAATGCAGATCAATAGTTAAAAGTACATTCAAATATGAAAATATGAAAAAGGTTTTCCGTCATTTCTAGCTAGTTTGAATGTGCATTAGGCGTAATAATAAGTAACAGTTCATACCTGCATTTGTGTATATAAGCTCATTTAGGTGGACAAGTAAGGAGCTAATGCAGTAATATGTTGTTGTTTTCACTACATTAAAATATGAAGTTTTACCCAATCAAAAACAAACAAATAAACGTTTTGTTGATCCGTTTTTTGTCCCAGTGTCCCCAAGAACTACAGAAGATGCGAGCTGTCAATAATGACATATTGAAAATGATTTTATTCGTTAATTTACATTCAATCGTTATAAACATGTTCAGGAAACAAAACAGCCGTTAAGAAGATCAAACATTTAAGAAATTTATATTGGCATAAGCACATACATTAACTTAGAACATATCACAAACTGACCGAATGGGAACAGGTTAAGAATGCTTTATCTACACAAAACATCCTATATAACAGCATATAACAAAGTCATACTTTTCTTTTAAATGACGTTTCCCCTTTGTTGTTGTTGTTGTTGATGATGATGTTGTTGTTGTTTACCTTGGTTGACACATGCAGTCAAATTTCTTAATTCTTTTTCAGATATTTTCAGTTTTTCTTCCATAAAACAGTCTTAAAATCTGAACGATTTCCTCCATAATCGTAATAATAATAATAATAATGCCGATGATAATGAGATTAATACTAAAAACGAGCGCGCACCGTCGCTGGGCTTGTTTCTCTGAGATCAAACGCAAACAAGTCATTTTCTGTCCAGGGAGTTGACATTTGCGCACTGTTAAATTTGCAAAGAGAAAGTGCTAATAAAAATAAATTAAATAAATATGCTAGATCGAAAAGGTGACCGTTTTTTCGACGTATGGTGCTTTAGGTTTTATTTCCATCAGGTGCGCACAGTTCATGTGTTGGTGATTCGTATCCTTACACTTCCTTGTGCGTCACTTGGCCAGAAATGATGGGTGGACGAGAAACAGTAGGTGAACCGGGCGTCAAAATATTAGGTGAAACTCATGGACACTGTGTGCTCGAGCGCTTTGCGGCGCAGGGACGCGATGCTCGTCCCTCTCCAGACGTCAGTGTCCGGGGAGCTACACAGCTGAGGCGAGCCGGTCACATTGGTGGGGCCAGAGAGCGACGCGGGCACCATGCCGGGGAAGGTGGGTTGGTAGAGGTGGGACTGGAGCCCGGAACCATTGGAGGACATGTTGGACAGGCTCATGGAGTTGGGTGGCGGTCCGGCGCCCAGGCTGCACTGGGACAGAGACTGTGCCATGGCTTGTTGTCGGCCTAGGGCGGGCGGTAACTGCAGCTGTGAGACTCCCGGCATCCCAGCCGCCGCCCAGCGGGTGTCATTAGCGTGAAAAGAGCACAAGCTGTCGCCCATGGCCGCCGCTGCCGCCGCGGCGGAGGGGAACTGCGGTAGGCCGTGGTGAGTGGGCAGCAACGTGCCCGGAGCGCGGAACACGTTGGTGGTCTTCTTGCGCTTCTTCCATTTGGCGCGTCGGTTCTGAAACCAAACCTGCAAGTAGAGGGAACGACAGAGAGCTCTCAAAATGTTGCTTACCTTCCACTAAAAATGAATTTAATACGCAAAAACATCAACTTCCTAGATTTCACAACGAGACATTTTGTGCGTCTGTGATAATGATGAATTTACGTTTCTGTTACTATATATTCTTATGTTCAGTAGACAATAAAAACGAGATGTCGTGTGTGTGTGTGTGTGTGTGTGTGTGTGTGTGTGTGTGTGTGTGTGTGTGTGTGTGTGTGTGTGTGTGTGTGTGTGTGTGTGTGTGTGTGTGTGTGTGTGTGTGTGTGTGTGTGTGTGTGTGTGTGTGTGTGTGTGTGTGTGTGTGTGTGTGTGTGTGTGTGTGTGTGTGTGTGTGTGTTTAAAACAAGAACCAAATTCCTAATAATTCCTAAAAATGATAATGCCGCATTATATATTATTTAATATCAATGGTTTGACTTTTGGGTTCTTTAAAATCTAAAGCGCATTTAATAAAATACTTGTTTTAAAGATGGCAAAAAATATATAAATGCAGAAAACAAATGCACTTTACACTGCAGATTATTTTGTATTGTTATGGCATTTATCTGATAGTTTTTGTATGTTATTAGTAACATCAAAATTAGGAAAAATGATGTAGCCAGAAATGTAATTTTACGCATTAAGATTTTTGTTTGTTTGTCTTTTGCATCTCTAAGCGTCTCGACGTCACATAATGCTGACTGGAATGATGAGAAATCATAATATTTAGACTGTCCATTATTATGAGCTCGGTTTTTAAAAAGCAGGGCGTAAAAAGGCCCACCCTAGGCCGTAAATGGCTCTCACGGTGTTTATTTCCCGAGGTCCTTCAGGTTTATAGAGATCTCATGCGCGCCCACAATGATTAACGAGCAGATTCTGACCCAACGAAAAGAGGAGAAAAAATGTGAAGGGGTTCATATTAGACCCCCCGAATCCCACTCCACGCAGCCAGCCGTGAAATCCGGCCTCAAATGCATTACACTTCAGAGGATAAAAGAAAATGCAATTTCTCATACCATTAAAAAAGACAGAGCACCATCCGCGCGCAGGCCATTAAGACGTGCAAGCTGACAGACCTATTTCACCAGAGCGCAAAACAAACCCAGTGCGCGCGCTGGAGATCACCGCGCGGTCACCGTGGCGCTCGTTTACTTTTTATTCAAGTGAAATAGTTGCATCCGAGCTCAGGCCTGCTAATTATGATGATTATTATTTTAGAACAGCTTTACGCATTGAGCTTAATAAGCCTGTTAAATTATAAATAATTCTGAAATTGGTTGATAATAATGGTCTTGATTTTATTGCACTATCAACTTGAAAAGCTATACATATATAATGAGCCTCTATACATCAGAGAGAGCGAGAGAGAGAGAGAGAGAGAGAGAGAGAGAGAGAGAGAGAGAGAGAGCGCTGGAATGCCACGCGCGCTCCTTGCGTCCTACATTTATCTCGCGGGTTCATTTACCGCTGCATTTGCGACTGACTACCAATCACAGGGGCAGCACGAGTCATAATCTTATAAAAGTGATTAAGATATCGGTTTGCTCCAATGGCTGAAATAACAATAATGGTGTTATAAAAGGAAAACGACCTGAACGATAAAAGAGTCGTTTTAATTGGGTGCGTATTCAAAAGTAAAGCATATTTTGATATGGAAACATAACCTGAATCAAATACAAATAGGCCTGGTAATATGTAACAGCAATGTTAATTTTTATAACACTAAAACGATCAAATAAAACCTATGTGATGGTGGTGCAGAGGTCATAAACACTCATAATCATAAAGCAAATTCGTGTGATTTGGATTACAATTGTGTTTGTGTTATTTTAAAATAAAAAGAGAAAATATGGTGTTATTGATAAGAAGAAAATAATGCATAGGACACAGTATTGCTGTGTTTAACACACCCGACCATGTGATTGTTTACGTTGAATATCAATATTAATTTAACAGCTATGACAGTTCCTATTCATTCTTAAACTATTTTGATGAATTCATTCGTTCGGAGATGTTTTCACGAGCTTCAACATCGTTTTAATAGACGACTATTTTCACGCAATTATTTTTTGCACACGTTCTATCGACAAACTTTAAATATCGGCTCATCATGAAAACAAACAGAAATTAAAATTCACATTACTCTATCATTTAAAAACAAAAGGCAGCATTTGGGTCTTTTTAAAATGAAGTTATTAACGCATGCAGTTTATAAAATTCTAAGCCTTTGTATTTTGAATAAAATAAGATTAGAATTCGAGTATTCTTTATATTAAATATTTAGCATAAATTATAATGTTCACTATAGACAATATTTGCCGATTATTGTAAATATAATCACAATAGCATTTTTTGTAGCCACGTAGCAAACAATAATTGCTCTATTGAATGGAAACATCTGATAAACATATTTTACAGATTCGATTGCACGATGATTATAACGTTTTTACAACAATCCGAAACCTGCGGCGATCCTTCTCCACTCACCTGCACGCGTGATTCTGTCAAGCCGATCCGGAGCGCGAGCTCCTCCCGCATGAAGATGTCCGGATAGTGCGTTTTGGCGAAGCTGCGCTCCAGCTCGTTAAGCTGAGCCGGAGTAAAGCGAGTCCGGTGGCGTTTCTGTTTCTGACTCTGCTGCCCGCCGGACTGGGTGGGGTTCTGTTGCTGCTGCTGTTGCTTCTCCTGATCCTTGCTGTTCACCGCTACACCCGGCGGATTGGATCCTGCGCTGTTGATATCGTCTCCGGGAAGAAGGGTGGCCCCTTCCACCGCGTCGGAGACCGGGGCGAGCTCTCCGGGGTGGCCCGGGTCGGTGCCGCCGCCGCCCAGCCTGCATTTCAATGCCTCCCTGTGACCCAGAAGCTCGGCCGCGGCATCCTTCATCCCTAAAACAGAGAATTGGTCGAACCGAGTGAGCTCAAAAGTAACACCAAAGCCTTGCTGAAAAAGAGAGAAATGTTAGTACAGAATATATTTTTTCTAGACAGTCACAAGCACTAAAAAAAACCCCAGCAATTATTATTACATCCAACGTGCAAATAATGTTAAAATAGAAGAATAACACAGCAGAATGACTAATTCCCCCTCAATATCTTGGAAAACGACTAAATCAAATTACTGCGTAATATAATAATAATGATTACTTCTCCAATGAATTAGTTCGCTTAAATCGAATTAAGATAAAATAAGAGACAAATTGTCAATTTTCTCTGCTTGATTTAGATGAAAAGAGTCCTCCAGCTTACAGTAGAGTTGCAGACCGGAGTTTGGCGTTGATAACTCACCGAGGCGAGCATCCAGCAGGTCGGCGTGCGAAAGCATCGCGCACCGCTCCAGGGCGAAATGCTTTTCCAAAAAAATCTCTATGACTTTAAACTATTTAAAAAATATATATGGCCTAAATGAAAGCAAATTCGGTTTGTGGTTAAAAAGGAGGTTCCTTGCATTATAATGTCCTTTAGAGGAACTGGGAGGCGCTTAATAGTTGAATGAACCCATGAGCTCCTTCAAATAAGAGCCAATCAGCGTTGAAGCCTGGCGGTGTCAGATGCGCGAAGCCTCTCTTGCTGCCCTCCCAAGTTCATCTCTCCCCGTTTTTGATCCCGACTCCCAAATTATAACCTTTAAAATGACCTCTCCCAGAAAGCGCGTCGAGAAACTCCCTCGTTCCCTCACAATTGGTTTAATTGAGCGTGATGCCAGAACCATTGCGGGGGCCCTGATTATTTGAGGAGAAACAGCGAATTAAACTATTGTTATATAAACGTGTCATCCTCATCAAAGCCATATGCTTTAGTAATGGCTTCCCAAAGTTTATCACTGGACTAAACGATTAAAGCGTGCTCTCTCTTTATTATCTCAACTCATTTGCTTGCTTTTTACGCGCGTCCGGATCCAGACCCAGAATGTGAATGATAAGGTTCTTCTTCCCAATTTTGGAACCGTGAGATTTCCCACTTCTGTCACTTAATCGTTAGTGATAATTTCACGTTTCCTCGTGGTGAAAAAGCCTTCGTGTCGTGTCATGTCCAGCTCTCGCCTTTTGGAGACGAAGTGAACCCCTTCTAATGTCTCTAGTAGCCCGGGGCAGCCAACAACAAAGTTTAGATTAGCCATATATCTCAAACCGGGGTAATTTTCAACATCATTAGGCTTTTATGTAATTAGTGCCAAATCTATAAGCTTTTTATTACGATTATTAGCGAGATCAGTATAAATTAGGGCTGATTTAGGAGTGTTTAGGCCCGACTGTCACGGCGGGGGGAACTTAGAGTAAATGATATGTGAGCAAATTAGGTGCATAATTCGGTGGAAAGTCAGAGTCAGAAACGCGCTTCCAGGAACAGGGATACCCCCACTAAGGGGGGGAAAGGGGGTGGGGGCGGTAAGCGAGAGGACTTTCGCACCAAAATAGATACATTTAGACTTTAAACGCTCTACACTGACAAATTGTATTCGTTGCATTGATTTTTCATCCAATTGCCCCAAATTAACTTGATTCATTTCATGCAAAGAACACTCAAGTGCCAGCGTAGCCCGACTAACCGCCAATAAACGAACCTGCATTTACTCCAATTAACACAATAGCTTTTGTCACACACGGAACCGATGAAAACTAGCAGACAACCAGCGCAAACACACTCTAAGCAGATGTCAGTGGGATGGTTTAAAGTCTTTTATTTGCAAGAGTGAATGGTGTCTTTTCAGTGCGCACAAAGGACGCGTCCGAGCGAGAAACTTTCCACTCTCTTTTTTTTCTTTTCTTTTTTTTTCTGACAAGCCACCAATCTGGTGGAAAGCACAAGAGCGCTCGCCTCCAGTCGCCGGGTCAGACGCGACTCTTGACTCGCCGGGGAAATGTATATGCCTCGCTGAAAATGAGGAAAGGAAGAGAGTGCGGATTCAATTTGGAAACAATTGTTCTTGCGCTGCGTTTTGATATCCGAAATGTCAGAGAAGGCGAACGAGGCACCGGGCGCGTAATGGAAGATCTCGGGTTTGTGTTCATCTCACACTTTCCTTTTGGCCAGGAAATAGACTGTTCTGTGTACTGGGGATTTTGCAATTGGGATGTGGATATGGCTTTAAATATAGATCGAACAGGTTTTTGTTATTTTATCTTGCTGGAGATGTAATAATTCTATTCTGCACCCTTAAAAATAAAGGTTCCTCTATTGTTCTATTCAAAGAACCATCTCACGTTTTTGATGTCGCGTTTAAGACGTAATTATTCGTTTGAGGATTCTGTTGGTTTCTGATCATTTCTGGTTCAAAGTGGAACCTTTATTTTTAAAAGTGCATACGGTTGCGGTTTAAGATATCTATGAAATATTATGCGCATGTATGAAATAACCACACTTTTGTTCTCGCTGCTCACATGTGCATTTTCCCCCCTCGTATCATAGCAAGAAAAAAACAAAAACAATGCATTACGATCATTTGAAATCATTACATTGTTTGGCCCGAAACAGTTGCCGCGTGATTGATAGCGCTCTTCGTTTTACGACTTTTCAATAGCTCGATCCTTTTATAGCTGTACAAACAGAAGTGAATCACTCTTCTGGAGGCACACGGTCATATTTAACGGGCTAAAAGTGCGACAGACGCCTAACGATGCTTTCAGGGGGTTATGAATGAATGAAGGGCTGCCTGAACTTCATAAAATATGAGCAAATATAGTGTGTGCAAGCTGTGATCCTCAATTAAAATTCCCATATCGTCTTAATGCTCGATTTTGTCTTTATTCGGGTTTTTTGTGCCTCGGATCAAGTGTTTTTTTCCCCACTAATAAATAAGTTTTAGATTGTTGCACACAAACGGAGCCAGGGCTGAAAACTGGCTGACTGAAAACACATTGGCTTGCTCTAATGCAATTCATTCCGTCTGTTTACCTCGTACAAAATGTACAGATTGAATTTCTGTACACCAATACCCGGCCTGCAGCCAGCAAGGGGATTTCAAGCTTTATTTGTGAAACGCGAAGCGAAGCAAAACATTTTATTAAATGCATTTGAGGGGGATACACAACTGTTTCCTGACCTCACCAGTAATGAAAAAGATGAAAAAATCTCTAGGTCCTCTGAGCTGCAGCAGAAGGTGGCGATTACAGCTAAAGTTCAAGAATCAACACTGTAAAAACCTATAGAACAAAAAGCCATACTACATCAGTATCACTATTACACATAAAATATTAAAAAATCACTTGACAATTAACAGAAAAAAATATATACTATTACACGTTTATAAATATGTACAAAGTGGTGTACATCATATATATATATATATATATATATATATGTATATGATTTTTATGTACACAAAACACAACAAATAATTGAAATATGCAATATAAAACCCACTAATAATAATAATAATAATAAAATTGCATTGGTCATAAATGAGGCAAACTCTTTAAGAATTGTATTTTCACGTTTTCCTTCGAATATCTGATTTGATGCATCAAAAAATATTAAATTAAATTCTAAATTCAATGACGTTCAAAATATTTGGTGCATGTTGGCATTGAAAAATCAGTGTAAAATGTAAGCGTTACAAGAGCATTTTTTATAACTTTACAATACATTATACATTGCATTCAAATGTGTAATGTTTATAATAGTAATAAATGAATAATATTGACTCATATTCTAAAACAAAAACGTCCTTTGCGCATAGGGATTACAAAAGTTATGCATGAGTGATACTGAGAGAGAGGAGGGGGAGGGGGGAGGGGGGGGGGGGTAATTTGGGAGCAAAGCTGAGTTGCATCTCTCTCTCCCACCAGATAGCGATAACAAGCTCGCATCAATCTTACACTGCATATAAATAAAAATAGACAAACAAACAAACTCGCGCCCTGCAAGTTAATGCGGCGCATCTGAGTGGAAAGTAGACATTTTCACGCGCTCTGGAGATGAGGAGTGACTTTTAATAAAATCACAAGAAAAACAAATGTAATTCTGAACGCGGTCTGGAGCTGAGAGGATTCTTCTCCCTCACTCCTCATTGTGGGGAGCTTTTGTCTGTCTGTCAGCATCTCAGGGCCTTCATCTCCACCATCACATTCGTCCCCAGATACACATGAACTTTCCACATTTACACACACAGTCCACATGCTTCTCCTCCTCCACCAAAACATACAAACACCTTTACCTTAGGATATAATTACATACAAATAATCACTTGCGCTTTTAAGGAAATCATTTTATAATAAAAATATATATTATAATAAACAAAATATTTAGGCCTACCTTATTTATGACTGAGCATAATATCACTCTTGACGCATTAAAAATGGTTGTGTATGAAGAAATGTTTTTATGTGCAGCGCTTTTTTCCCTCCGTGGACCGATGAAGAAAGTTTTGTCATTTTTAACTTCTGGATAAATTCTCTCCATCCAAAATGTGGCATAATCTTACAATGTTAATTTCCACATTGTTAAATAAACATATTTGCAATAACTAAGAATACTTCTACTCCTAAAACAAAGCTTTCGTCATTTGGTAAAAAAAAAATGATTTTTTTTTTTTTGGTCACATTTATTTGATTCTGTGTACAGTACATTCTTCATTCTTCTTAAAGAAGACTATAGATATAAGTTAGAAGAAAAAAACATTATAGCATATTTATCAAGCATTATTCGATTGGAGGACGTCCTCATTTTGGGGGATATTCAGATTTTGGTCAACACGGGTATACTTTTCAGAAAATTAGGTTCCCAAAGTTTGTGTAGCGAAAGCGCTCGCACACACACAGATATAACTTCCCACTGACTCCAATTATAATATCAATAATATAGAGCTATTCAGCCATAAAATACATTGTTTCAATAATTTACTAAGATGCATTTTGGGGGGCATATTTTAAACCCCCTTCCATCTGTCCAACAAGAGACGTTTAGTGTAGTTTAGCCTCCTTATGAGTAGATTTGAAGCTGTTTTATTTAAGCAAACACATGCATCATGATGGGACTTTCCACCGACTTATCTTTTCATACGGATCTGCATTTTTAGATTTTTATTGAAATCATCAGGTCTTGCTGCATGTCCTTCTTGTGGGACATTCGGTCCACCCAATCTAATCCAAACCTGCTCGACACCCACACACAACGCCCTGTTTCTGCGCTCGTGCACTTCCACGCCGGAATGCGATGCACGCGGCGTCTATATTCACTCAATTAGAGAAATCTAAAGAGAAAATCGATCGTCCATCTGCAGAAATGCCAGTTTAACAAATTAGATTCTTGTTTCGTGCAGGTGATGCGGTGACAGTCGGGGGGATTAAAGGTAATAAGTTGTTGTGTTTTAGCTGGAGGAGGAGGAGGATGAAGAACCCCCCTCCACCGACCCCCATCAGGTGCTCGGTTCCTCCGGTCGCGCGAGCGGGCTCAGGTAGCGCGCGCGCCCGCCGCCGCATCTCATGCTCCAATTAGAGGCGCTGCCCTCCGAACGGACTCGATTAGACCGTGATTTATCCGAAAGAAATATAATTATGGCTCCAAATAAAATAATCAGCATTGAAGAGCGATTTCCTTAACGAGATGGAGCGGTTGGGTGTCACGGAGTGGCGGCGCCTCATTAGCGCTATAATGAGGCTTCGGGGTGAACCCGATAATTATCGAAATCTGTAGAATGAAGACCAAGCCAAATGGAACCCGAATTCATCTGCTCACTCGGCTCTCAAAAAAACTCAAACACATTTTTAAAACACCCTGAAATAGGCAGAACTATATAGACTTGAGAGGAAATGCGAACCAGACATAAACCTCATTCCGAAACCACAGGCTTACTGGGAAAAGCCTGGCGAAATGGATGTTTGTCACTGGAAATATGGGAATATGTCTGAGGCGTTTGGGGTTCCTACGATTGTCACAAAAGGGGAACATTTAGGGAATAAGGAATATCCAATTAAGGAATATCCAAACATACAGAAATATGGTGACTGGAGTATCTTTTCATTTGTTGATATATAGGATATGATCCCAACATCCCCCCCCCCCAAAAAAAACCGCTTGATTTGTTCTTTAAATGCTTTGAGGAATATCCAAACATACAGAAATATGGTGACTCGAGTATCTTTTCATTTGTAGATACATTATATATAATCCCAAAAGAGGGGGACATTGTTTTTAGGGGATCAATCATTTTTAGGATGTTCCACTAACTTTTGACAACCACAAAATATAGAAAATAACAATTTGGTCTTCATTTAAACAATATAAAATTCTAATTGTGAAATGGTTTGTGATTATTCAAATTACACATCATCTGGTTTTATGTTTTTTTCTAATAACTTTAATAATATCAATAACTAATAACTTTTTTCTAATAACTCATACTTGTTTGACTCCATTGTTTCAACTAGTGTTTGGGACCACTGTAAAAATAAAATCATACAATTATTATAGAACTTATCTATATAGACTAATGAGATCTCATATGGTTCTATCCAGAAATCCATGTCACAAAGTAGTAAAACTTCAGGATTTACCTTGATAATGCAGATTGCTATATCAGGGACAGGGAAAAGACTAATGCAATCTCTCCCAATGGATCAAAAATAGGCCCTCCATTACCAGATATTCTTAGCTAATACAAAAAGACACATTCATAGTGCAGAAAATGCACCCAGAATTCAAATAATGTAATTATGTTGCACTGCAAAATGTATTTACGCACTCAATGGCATGTGCAGGTGGCATGCAGCAGGAGCTTGCATGAGAGCATCTGGCCAGCGGAGGTCAGTGTCCTTTCAGGAGAGCTGGAAATAGGTTCTCATTATACATGAGTTTTTCCTGCTGTACCTGTCTCCCTCAGCATGCAGGAACGCACAAGCCTGTCCATGAGACTGACATCCAGCTTCACATTCTGCATTCATTACTGCAGCCCTACGAGAAGGGAAACATACGGCATCTTATATGATAACTCCGGCCAGCATCAGTTAAGGTTTGCGCAGTCTTATTAACTCTTAAACAACACGCACCTCCGGCAGGAAGAAATGAGATCAAAGACATGTCACACTTTTTCTGTTCCCGGCTATAATCTCTAAAGATAAAATAGCGTAACAGGCTGGAGACACAAAAACACAAAGTTTCTAATCAATGAGGAAACAGGAGAATGGATTGAAATAATACAAAGAAACTTTATTTCATGATGGTGTGTATTTGATCACAGAAGTCTTGGGGAGAAAACGGTTTTAAATTATGAATCGATACAAAAACGCAAACATGAGCAATCAGTAAATGCATCGGCTTGTTTCTGAAACGCTGAACAAGTCAGAGGAAATGGAATGGACAGTCGGGATGTTTGTGTGTTTGATTGTGTCCGTCATCCTTCCAGCTTGACCGAATCTAAAACCGTTCTGGCCTCCTTGTATTCTTCCGCCTCAGCCAGTTCCTCTTCAGATTCCTGAGAATAAAAAGGTTTTAAAGTCACTATCTGGACCCAATCTGGTGTTTCTTAATGAAAAGAAGTCCTATTTTGTTAATAATAATGAAAATTCTGCATCTTACAACCTAGAAAATGTGAAATAAATTCAAATTCATTGGTTATCAACGGATCATAATTATACCTAAAGTATCACACATCAATCTCTAATCCAAAACACTGACATTTTGAAATAAATTAAAATAATCAGACTTGTAAAAAAACATTTCTTATCATTTTAGTCATCAAAAATATTTAATAAACGTTTCGTTAAGAATTTTACCATAAAATTTGGTTTCCTGAGAATAAAAAGGTTTTAAAGTCACTATCTGGACCCAATCTAGTGTTTCCTAATGAAAAGGAGCCCTATTTTCAAGTTCAAGTTCAGTTTATTTGTAAAGCACATTTAAAAATGGCCAAAGGCCAACCAAAGTGCTGTCCAACAGGATGAAAGAAAAACAAAACAAAATAAGAAATAAAAAGCAAAATAGAAAACAAAACAAAAATAGAAACAGCCAAAAGCAAAAACTGAGAGGCAGAGGCAAAGAGACAGTCAAACTGTACACATATCCACAGAAACACATATGTATACATGCATAAACAACTGTATATACACAAAAACCCCAAATAATTTGTTAATTACAAATAAATAATGAGGAAAATGATGCTCTTACAACCCTAGAAAATGTGCAATCAAATCAAAGTCATTGGTTATCATGCTCTAATCCAAATTCTGAAATAAAGTAAAATAATCAGACTTTTCATTTTAGTCATCAAAAAACATTTCTTATCATTTTAGTCATCAAAAATATTTGATGAACGTTTTTTAGCAGCCTTAAAATGATATGAAATAGCAGGAAAGCTGAAGTCTGCAGAGGTGGAATAGAGTGGGAGATTTCCATCCAGTCGCAGTTAGTAAATCAGATCACAGTAACACAATGAGAAAGACTAACTACATCACCAAATACAGCTAATCCACTCAGTGAACCTGTCAGATAATCACACACACAACCACCTCAGACAAACAAACACACTCACACACGTAACACAGTGTGAAAATGTAATGGAGGCAGTGAGAGGAGTAGGTCATATCAATGCTAATCGATCGACGACGGTTTCTATGGAGGCCATTGCCGTGACAACATTACTAATGAACTGAAATGAGTGCAGCACTGTGTGTGTGTGTGTGTGTGTGTGTGTGTGAAGCCTCGGTGAGCCGCTGCACCTGACAGTAAGTTTTACAACCAGCTCTTTGAAAAGCACCTGTGTTATTTCATCTCTCTGTTTTCTCTTGATTAATATGACCCCTGTAATCCTCCGTTTCCCCTAAACGTCAACAAACAGGAAGCTTTCCCTGCACACATCTCATAAACGGACATCTTTCTCACACGTACAGCACTGATCTAAACACCTGGGAGATGCTTTGACACAAACGTCCTACTGTACTGCCAATATTCATCCTATGAATATCTTTTCTAGACAATATTAATTATTGTTATTACTTCTTTTTATGGCTAATTATTTTAAAGGCTAGCAATGTGGCAAGAGAAGGCTGAATTAACTATATATATATATATATATATATATATATATATATATATATATATATATATATACACACATATATATATACACATATATATATATATATATATATATATACACACACACAAACTGTATATGCATACTTTGTCAGGAAGTACGTACATTTTTGCCACTGAAAATTGACAACAAAAGTTGGTTGGTTTTCCACCAAAAATGAACAAATATAAACCTAAACTGCTACTTTAACAGATAAAGAGCAGAATGCACTCAAAAACATTTAGCCTTTATTTTTACATTTAAGCAATTTAATAGTAAAATTCCATCAAATTGAATTTAATAATCCTAATGCATTTGAATTGAATAACTGACTACAGATTTTTCAATTCAAATATGTAAATACTTTTACGAGATTTAAATACATTTTAAAACTCTTCTAAAAACCCACCTTTTCGCTTTGGCTTTTACCACTAGAATTTGAGATTGTCTTTTAAAAAATATATATTTTCTTCTATTTTATTTACATTCTTCTGTACACAGTCTACTTTGGTTGTTTTAAAGTGCTTTATAAATAAAGTTTATTGTTGTTGTAAGGATTTTTCAAATCAATTTGATGGAATGTAACTATTAATTAAAATTTAAAAAAAATAGGCTTTTTTTAGTGTGCAATAGAAACGATGTAGTAATTTAAATGCTGTCAATGTTGTCGTGTCAAGTTGGTCAGGAGCCTCAAACAAAAAAATCCAATGCATTAATAGCGCCACTGAGTTCAAGCCTTTCAGGAAGGATGAACCTGAAATAGTGTGTGCATGTCTGACATTCTCACCAACAGTTGTTGTAGGTCAGCGTGGGCAATTGCTAAACGACGATGGCAGTCTGGGATCATCATTCTTGCCTCTTGCAACACCTCCACCTGTTTAACACATTTAAGAGATTTGACATCTTTATACTACTAAAAAAACAAGAATTATTGCACATAAAAACAGCAGCTAGAAAACAAAATGCTCTATTATTGAATACAATAATATGTGTATGTCTATTGCTTTATTAAGCATATGAAGGAGCTCAATGCAAAATCTCTAAACTCCTTGTTGAGGGAGTTTTGAAAGTTATTGCTCTGCTGCTGCCGCCAACAAAACTGGCCCCTCAACGTCTAACACGTGTACACCAAATATCATCATGTATGAAGATGAACAAATCCTTTTTGTGTGATCTATCCCTTTAAAACAGAGCGAGAATGAGAGAGAGAGAACATGGTCCACTACTCCTTGAGATCCTCTAAATTAGCAGCTTGTGTTGTTAATTACAAAACTCCTCTAAAGTTATATAACGTCACTCATTTAAAACTACCCCTGATCCGAAGCAGACCCGTCTCTTTAACCCTTACCAACTGGTACCAGCGCTCAGATCTGAACTCTGATGACTTGCTCTCATTACAGTGGAAGAATGTTCTACCTCTAGGTAAAATAATGATTTGAGGTGTCAAACTCAAGGCCACATCCGCGAGATCATTTTATATATTATTATCAATGGCCCAGCGATATGAAGCGCTGGTAACACAAACTACAGATCCCATAATGCAGCACTACAGCTGCCTTGTCGAACACTTCCAGTGTTAATCAAGTCTAGCTTATGATGCTGCAAGTTATTGTGAAGCTAGCCCTCACGATGCAGAGGAGAAAAGTTGATTCTGAAAACAGAGCCTTTAAAAACCGAAAATCTCCCCGCAGACGATAATCCGCACCCTCATATAGCCCGAGGGTTTTGTGTAAAAAAACGTTGGCATAACCCGCTCGCATAGATTGATTAACTGTTTTGTGTAAGATCATATTTCGAATGTTGCTCGCATGACGTCAGTTCTCCATAACTGTTCAGCTCGGTACACAGTGCTTGTGCGCGAAATTTAAGTGTTGATCATTGGATGAGAAGAGCCCGCCCTCATGCAGCACAGCCAATCACGTCTTCTTGCATGATTGACAGGTCAGACAGCCTATCAGCGCCAGCTATCAGAGTGATAGAAAAAAAGCGCCAGAAAGAAAATACAGTGCCAAAAAAATAAAAAATAAACCTTACCTCCTTAGGGATGTAACAAATATATTGAAATATTATTACGTGTAAAATATTTGTGATATAGTTTGTAAAATCTGCTATAACCCACAGGTTATATGCGGGAAAATACGGTATACGTTTACTGACATACTGCCGGTATACCCGTGTGTCTCATTTGCGGAGCTAATGTGGTGGTAATTAAAGAATTTAATGAAACGACACTGAATGATTTGATTTATTGCTGAAAAGCAAAACCTGGAAATCTAAGTAAAATTTTTGATATGCAGCATGTCCATATTTTGTATAATTTTGACAGGATATATTTTTATGGAGAGCAAAATCTTTTGGGATATTTAAAATGTAAGTTTTACATAAAATGACATAAGAGTAAAGACATTTGAATGTTTGTTCTTTTAACGTTTACTTTATTTCCAACTTGTGTAATTTAGACAGGATATATATATATATATATATATATATATATATATATATATATATATATATATATATATATATATATATATATATGTGTGTGTGTTTTATTTTATTTTTTAGTATTTTTAAATATTTTTAAGTTAAGGTATAAGTTGATTTATTCCAGAATAATATTCCTGTGTGTTTTTATTCACATTTATGTTCAAAAAAGATAAGTTTTAAAAGTTTAGTTTTAGTGTGTTCAATAAATGTTTATCCTGTTCGGCCCGCGACCTAAAGGGTTTTCGGATTTTGGCCCCCTGTGAAGGCCCAGTCACACAGCGAAAACGCATGAAGAACGCACGAATTACGCACAGATTTTTGTTTCTGCATGCGTCTTATGCGTAATCCGTCGGTGGAACGAACGAGGACCATCAGTGATTGTAAGTGGATGTGCGTCGAAGGTGGTTTGTGCGTGATTTTGAGTTTTGAACGGTTCAAAAATTTTCTGACGCACATATGTGCGTCGGTGTGCGTTATTCATGAGACGGCGTGCGTAGTTTATGCGTCGAGTATGCGTCACATGCGCGGGACACGCGTCGGCCGTCAGTGCTTATGCGTTGGAACTGGTTCGAAACCACGCACGTTCACTGACGCCCCACCTTCATATCACTCATGAACCGCGCACATGTCACGTTCATTCCACTGATAATGCAGGTTCTGAAAGTGCTTGTTCGTGGAACGTTCGCGAAGCGTGCGTGTTTGGATGCGCTCCGGCAGTGACTCATGCGTCAGGCGTGCATCGAATGTTCGTGGAATACTTTGGTCAATTTCTCGACGCACAAGCACGCACAAACCCAATCTGTGCGTGATTCGTGCGTTCTTCATGCGTTTTCGGCTGTGTGACTGGGCCTTGAAATTGAGTTTGACACCCCTGCTCTAGGGTGTGAAAATGGACTTTATTGGAAACATAACCAGCTGTAAATAAATGCAGTGATGAGAGCGATTCTTTACCTTGTGTGGAATATTTACCATCAAAAGTTTACATAGGACGACTAAAGTGTTTTTGGTTGATGACACGTGAAATATTTCTCACGTTAAGCCACCAAAACAAAAATAGACCAACACATCTCAAATGATGCACAGTCTGTTTGTCAGAAGCATTTATTTTTCATTAAAATACTTGCATATGTCCATGACTGGAGTTTTACAAAGCATGGAATTGGATATAGTCTCATCAGGTTGTGTGTTTTTAGGTGGTTTACCTGTTTTTTGATTACATACTCGTCTCCTGCCTCCGCCTTGAGACGCTCAATCTTCTCTTCCTGCTGCTTTGCTTCCTTGATGTACAACACCTCCTCTTTGGCCAAACTGAGAGACAGAGAGAGAAACCGCGAATGAGAATTGATAGAGTTTTAAATTCAATACTTGTTTGTCCAAACAATGCTGTCAGGAATTTACCGCCATGAACCTTCCAGATTACAAATAAACACCTTACATTGGGCAAAAACCAGAGAAACTAATTAAAATGTCCTGAAGTTTCACATCACTAATCTATCATTTTATAATCGGATCTGTGATTTTACAAGAATCATGCAAGCTAATAATTAGGTTATATTTTAATTAGGTTGAAATACACATAATACAACAAAGACGAGCTGAGGTGTCGAAAATATGGCTGAACTTGAACAAATACACAAAAATTTGGGGTCTGCCAGTTTTTTAGCTTTAAAAAAAGAAGAAATGAATACTTTTAACCAGCAAAGACATTTCATGTTACAAAATGCTGTTCTTCTGAACTTTCTATTCATCAAATAATTTTCAACGTTAATAAATGTTGATTTGTGAAGGATCATGTGACACTGCAGACTGGAGGAATGATGCTGAACATCCAGCTTTGATTACAGGAATACATTAAAATAGAAAACAGTTATTTTAAAGTAAAACTATTTCACAATATTACTGTATGTTTGATCAAACAAATGCAGCTTTGGTGAGCAGAAGAGACGGCTTACAAAAACATAACTTTTTTCCCTTTTAAACCATACCAACCACAAACTTTTAGTGAAAATATGGCTGAACTTGAACAAATACACAAAAATTTGGGGTCTGCCAGTTTTTTAGCTTTAAAAAAGAAATGAATACTTTTAACCAGCAAAGACATTTCATGTTACAAAATGCTGTTCTTTTGAACTTTCTATTCATCAAATAATTTTCAACGTTGATAAGAAATGTTTCTTGAGCAGCAAATCATCATATCAGAATGATTTGTATCAGAACAGCTTTGATCACAGGAATACATTTTAAAATACATTAAAATAGAAAACAGTTATTTTAAAGTAAAACTATTTCACAATATTACTGTATGTTTGATCAAACAAATGCAGCTTTGGTGAGCAGAAGAGACGGCTTACAAAAACATAACTTTTTTCCCTTTTAAACCATACCAACCACAAACGTTTAGTAAACTCACTATAAAAGGAGAAACTAGCAGTTCTATTAACTTTTTTATACTTTGCTAAACTTGGTATGTCCAAGTTGCACCAAAAAAAAACTTGAGTTTGAGAAAAAATGGGTTGAGTTTGCAGCACATACTATGCTGTGATATATCCATGCCATAAAGGTCCTCGTAGTACAATAACAGACTTCAGTCATGCCGCTATAAATCACTAGCTAGCACTATTAACTCTGAAACAACAAACTCGTCAAACACACTTAGACAAAACGAAACACCAAGGCATTAATGCAATTCTGATTCCCCACCCAATTTCACTCCATGAAACAAATCCTTACACACTCTACAGTAAACACCGTCTCTATCCCGAGCGTTTCTCTTCCTTAACGATTATCTACTGTCAGTCTCAGAAAAGCTGCATGCTTGTTAGCCACAGCGCTAAACTGCATCAGCTACATCCTGATCGCTACGCTAATCTGTCTTTTAACTGCATCTGTCTCCCTCACACACTCACAAAGACACTGTACTGCCCCTACTAGGATTAATTGATCATCAATTTAGTCCCTAATTTGGACTAAGTCAGGTGGCAAATGGGCCACTTTTGCTTGATTGTTAGTGAAAACGCGGTGCGAGTACATTGATAAATTTTGATTATTTATCAATTATGGCCAAATGAACTAAACGCACTGAATAAATTCACGGCCTGATTGCCGTAATGGAGTTTGAAAATATCACTATTGATAATGATTCTGGCTAATAGCCGCTTTCCGTCTGCGGGCCTGTTCGCTTGTCGGGACGACATGGCGTTGCGGAATTCATTTTTCATAAAATCAGCTGTGTGTGCGTGTGTGTGCGCGCGTGTTAGACAGCGAGAGAGACAGAGAGAATACGAGACGCTTCTCCATTAATCAAACGTACTGCCAGCCCGGGCCGCGTGCCGTAAGATTCGTCTCCGCCTGCAACAATATGTCATACGTTACGTCAATTACGCAGGTTTTAACAGACTTCAATCACGACGGCCCGTTGCAAGTCTCTACATATGCTCAAGGTAAGGCTTCCTCTGACACACGCGCAAAAATTAGACCACGGAAAAAAGGAATGGGGGTGCAAGCAGCAAGGAAAGATCGGGGTGTAGCATAATTCTAATAAAAGTGAGGGACAGGCTAATGAAAAAGTGTCATGCTGATGTTAATTTCTTGTTTCTGCAGGGTGATGTGGGAGCTGCTTATAGCAGGGGCGGAGCTGGGCAGCTGTAAATGGGGCTGCCAGGGCTGCTTCCTTCAGCTTAATGGAAAAAGCATCTCTCTGGAAAATAGAGAAAAGAATTAGACTCGACACACATTCTCTCCCCTCTAATACTGTATTTTTGAGGCGGCGGGACGGCGGCGAGACCCGGTGACAAAGGCAAATTACGTCTGTCATTTTATTAAGTGCATCCGCTGAGCTAGGCCAGAAAACACCGACTGGAATACATCACCAAAAAGAAGAAGAAAAGAAAAAGGAAAACGCCAAGTGAAGGGTAGAAAAGGATGGCGGAAGACGGCGACGTGCAAAATTGGTTGGCGGTTCGTTCAGACCAACGGCGTCCCGTTGTTAAAGCCAAGATGGAGAGAGAATTCGGAATAGTAAAATGGAGAAAAGTAGATGTTTCGTGAAACATTTCACCTATATGCTTCAGACGGAGGCCGAGTGCTGGCAACATTTGGCGTGAGATGTTGAGCACTTTGTAGGGCATTTCAGAAACCCCCTTGAGCGATCTGAAAACGTGGGATGTAGCCGTATGAGGGTCTTGAACTGAAGGTGGTAATTAACTGACATTACAAGAATCCACGTGTCTTACAGCATTGACACGTCACCTCAGGATAACTCTTCATAGCCCTGCAGCACCAAACATTGCAAGAAGAACAGCGCTCATTGGTGGAAAGGATGATCAGCACTGTTAAGAATCTGCTTGAACTACAAAAATCTAAGTTTTTAACCTTAAAACGTATTGATAACAACTATGGAAGCTTGTTTCCACCACAAAAAAAAAACAAACAATAGAAATGATACCATATTTTCCTGCATATAACCCGCGGGTTATACCAGATTTTACAAACCCCGCAGGGGGGGGGGGGGAGTGCGGGCTATAAATCACAAATTTTTTACACGTAATAATATTTCAATATATTTGTTACGTCCCTAAGGATGTAAGGATTTTTTGCGGTATTTTCTTTCTTGCGAGGGTTGTTGTCTCTGCCGCTTGTACTGTCACTCTGACAGCTGGCGCTGATAGGCTGTCTGACCTGTCAAACATACAAGACGTGATTGGCTGTGCTGCCATGAGGGCGGGCTCTTCTCATCTGATGATCAACACCTGAATTTCGTGCACAAGCACTGTACTGTACCGAGCCTGAAAAATTATGGATAATTGACGTCATGCGAGACAACATTCGAAATGTGAACTTACACAAAAAGTTCATCAATCTATAGGTGCGGGTTATATAAGGGTGTGGGTTATACCAACGATTTTTTACACAAAACCGGTGGGCTATATGAGGGTGCGGATTATCTGCGTCTGCGGGTTATATGCAGGAAAATAAAGTAATTGCGACTTCACAGTTCTGACCTTTTTTCTAACAATTATGAGTTTATATCTGACTTAATTTTCTCAGAATTGTGAGATATAAACTTCCAACAGTGTTACAAAATCCAATTTTGAGGTAAAAAAAGCCAACTTATTTTCTCAGAATCGCGAGTTTCCCGAAAAGACACGACATCCAGATCTGATGCATAATTTCTTCGCTGCAACTTAAGTTTGCTCATGATATGCGATTTCTCGCTCAAGAAAGCACACTTGCGGTAGTTTACGATCGAACCGGAATAAAAATGCATATCGCATATCCCACTACGCTGGTGAACGATCTCAGCTTCAGCATCATCACGAGACACACCTTTCGGCATCGATCCTGTCTTTTGTTCACAGAGGGCGCGTTCCGGGACTGATCCCAGCAATGTTACCCATGCAGGGATCGATCCCGGAACGTGTTTGCATTCACACAGAAGGCACTCTGGCAATTCTATGGCAATTTTCTGGGATCAACGCTCTGTGTGAAAGGGGCTTATGAATCAGAGATTTATGAATGGACTGATAACACTCAGTAATACTCATAGACAGTGCACATGATCACACACACACACAACACTAGAGTTATACGCAGGATTCAACAATAATGCAATAAATATAAAAAAAAATTACAAAATTTTAAATGTACATTACTGATGACCAAAATAAGGAACAAAACTATTGAAATACAACGCAGGGACTTCATTAGCTATGTTTATATCCAAAGATGCACTTGTACGCTTATGCCGTCCCATCATGCAAAGTCAAGTGATTTCTTTTGATGTGCATCGAGGAATTTAATTGGTAAATGTATTTCCATCATAGTTCATGCACGCATTTTCTTTTTGGCATTTCCATCCAGTGTTTAGCACATAAAATTAGGTGTAAAATAAATTACAGTAAAATAACAACGTCAAACCCTTTGAAACGTTTTACTACATTTGGTAAAATATCTTACAGTTAATAAAATTGTTAGTTTGCAGTTAAAGTTTTAACCAGTATATTGTTTTAACCAGAGATATTTGGGATATATAGAGAGAGAGAGTGAGATGGATGGAGAGACACAGAGACAGAGAGATTTTTAACATTAATGTTGCCCAAATATGTCAGTTCATAACATTTGTCAGCCTTGTCAATGGATAATACACATTTATTACAGTTTTTATTTATGCATTTGGTAGACACCCCCCCCCCCCCAAAAAAAAAAGTACATTTAATCAGTTTTTGCAGAATTCAACCTATGACCTTGGCGTTGCAAGCGCCATGCTCTACTGTACTGAACTTGGACATTAAAACAAAGTAAATGCTCTGAATGAGCCACTTTTACACACAAACGGACAGGATAATGCAGTTCAAAGATGATACTCTGTCCTATATTGACAGCATCATCCTCAGCCATCATGCTTTATTCATTGAAAAACACAATACCAAAAAGGCCAAACTTAGAGCAAAAATACAAACAGAGTAAACCAGGTGACCATCAAGCAGCACACACACCTCACAGCACTGACAAATGAAGAAATGCAATTCAGCAATACAGCGTTCAAAGGTGGACAAAATCAATTATCTGACCTGGAGCTGAGGAGCCCCGGTCTGAGTGAACCACAGAGGCCTGCGCTTGCATGGGGAGAGAAATCTCAGAGAAATCTATAGGACCTAAAGACCCAGCTGAAAGAAAACAAAGCAACTCGCACCGCTCTAATCAATACGAAGGCTGGACCGTCCGCACCGAGAGCCAAAAACAGATGGGAAATCCAGAAGAAACATGTCTCAGAGACACGAACGATGTGTCTGGTATCGCTGGGACTAACAGCAGGAATGTTCCATCATAAAACCACCAATTGACACCAACGGTGCACTAAGCAAATTCAGCATAAATGAACTCAGACACCGAGATGTGATTGGTCCCTCATGTGAACATCAGCAGAGTTTGACAGGCCAAACGTTCAGTTCTTATCTTTGCGCGGCTCATTACGATGTTGTCTTCTGCGTTGGCATGGTGCGCAAGTTGTTTTCTAACCCGCTCTCTTTCTCAATCCCACTGAGAATCATTCCCACACTTCCATTACCAGCCCTATCAAACAGGCCCATCACAATCAGGCCCTCATCTGGTCAATCAATGCAAACAGCAGTCAGGAGGGGATTGGATGGGAGAGCATGGAAAGGGAGGGGAAGATGAGGCCAGATCAGAGACACTCGCAGAACACAAATGACCAACTTTAATAGGAGTCTAACGTTCATAACGCAAATGTTGGACAGTTCTCTTCTTACTGGGGGCGGTCAGTTGTACAGATCAAAAATAATCCATGTCAGTGTGATCATATATAGGTCAAAGGTCATATCTGATTCTATAGTTTGTACTTAGTTGACTTCAAACATAAAATGAAAATGTCTACATGTCTATATATATTAGTACTTTATATAAAATAGTACATAAAATACTAATATCTATGAAAACCTCACATATTTTGTGTGTGTGTGTGTATATATACACACACACACATATATATAAATAAATAAAAAAGTGAGGTTTTCATAGATATAAAAAATATTAATATATGAAAACCTCACATTTGTTGTTTGTATATAAATATATACACAAAAAATATATATATACACATAAAATGATTTATATATATTTTATTTATATACATTTATATTATATACATTTATATACACACACAAAATATGTAAGGTTTTCATAGATATTAGTATTTTTTACATATATCTACCTCACTTTTTTGTGTGCATATATATATATATATATATATAAAAATCATTTTATGTGTATATATATATATTTTTTGTATATATTTATATACACACACACACAACACAAATGTGAGGCGCATATATATATATATATATATATATACTAAAATGTATAATAAAATACTAATATCAACTATATAATAAATAATTTGATATATTGGTTTAATTATCCAATTTATTATATTGATAGATATTAGAATAATAATTCAAATTCTTCATTAAATACCACTGGTTTACTTATGCTTTAGTCTATTGGACTCATAACACACAAAAACAAACTTACAGAAAACTGAAAAAAATAACACTTATGAACTGCACTACATTCATAACTTTCACTGCACTTGACATCTGGACAACGTCACAGCAGCTGTCAGAGCACCGGCCTATATTTACCGCCTCGCCCTCAGAGGACTCTCATCTGCGGCGCTAGGCTGTAGAGTTGCACGGTGAACGTGCGGCCTTACCATCGCACATACAAAAAAATTTGATTATTTGGCCTTCTTACCGTTTAACCACACCGGTCTTGATCTTGATCTGTCGTATTCTTGGATCCGCCATTGTCCGTGTTGTTTGAAACAGAAAGAAAAGCGGAAAAATATGTTAATAATTCGATAATAACAATAGAGCGCAGCAGAGATTAGCCTGATAGCGCAGAGACACACCAACACAGCAGAAAGTGCGCGCATGCGCAGATAAAGCAAAGCATGTGACAGGAGTTCAAAGATCAAATCTAAAAAAGCAACTGTATTTATTCAGTTATTTATTTTTAGTACATTTTATAACTTAATTTATATAGGCTGCTTTCCCACGAAGGGTGATAAAAGAAAAAAATCACTAAAAACATATTTTTCATTGTTATACTATTTTTTTCCTCAATTGTACAATGGTAGATGTAAAGGAGTATTATGTAAATATCACAGTATAGGAATTTAGTATCATGGTATATATAAAGTTACCATAGTATTACATGGTTTAATGCCTTACATCTACTAATGAGTATTACTGAACCTGTTATTTTCATATTAAATGTAGCCTAAATCATGTGTACTGCATAAATTATATTATTGGCCTACAACTGTCCAGTTATTTCTGCGGTCAGATAAAGCAGAGCAAGTGACCACAGTTCAAAGAGCAATTATAAAAACGCAACTGTAATTGCTCAGTAATTTATTTTTTGTACATTTTATAACACAATTTATACAGGCTGCTTGCCCACGAAGGGTGATAAAAATAGAAAATTCACACAAAAATATTTTTCATTGTTATATGTACTATGATTTTTTTAATTGTACAATGCTACAGGTAAAGGAGTATTATGTAGTATTGCATGGTTTAATACTACTAATTATTATTGAACCTGTTATTTTCATATTAAATGCAGCCTAAATCATGTGTACAGCTTAAATTATATTATTGGCCTACAACTGTCCAGTGATTTATGTGGGTTAGGCTTTAACAGATCTCATATATAGCCGAGTGTTCTGCGTGTGATCTGCTCCTCACAGCCGCTGGAAGCAGAGTGGACATCATAGACACCTCGATTGCCGGAGGTAATGTTTCAGACTGGAGCAGGTAAAGTGAGATATGTCACACGTGTCAGGAGTTGTCAAACTGCAGACAACGCGCCGGGAATGATGAATGTCATCAGGAGCAGAGATGCCGGTGCTCCGTCACACGGGTCAGCTCGAAACACTGCAGGCGAAGCAGGACTGACCGGTGAAGATTGAGACACGCGTGATTCATGATCATATCGCTAAATCGACTCATTTATGGTTATTGATCATAAAAAAGGGCCAGGTGTAGCAAAAGAGCTGGATACCATCAGGACAAAACAAACCTGTCAGTCCAATAGGAACTGCAACTTTTACCATAATTGATACATTTTATACACACACACACACACACACACACACACACACACACACATATATATATTTATATATATATATATGTGTGTGTGTGTGTGTGTGTGTATAAACACGTATATAGTGACACTATAACAAACTACCACACTATAGAACTAGTTCCCCATCAACAAAATGCATATCTATTCTATTCTATTCTAGTCAAGAGTGAAACGGAAAAAAAGAGTCAAATGTGGATTAAGGAATTGATCAATGCAAACCCATATTGTTTAAACAGATCAGAGGTGGCTATAGCTTGGTTTTATTCGTTTTTACATAGTATTAAATGACTGTCACATGTAAGTTTGAGTTATATAGTGCTTTATTCGAAACATGTTTGAAAGCAGCTACTTGGTAATAAACAGTACGGTGATATTTATTGCAAAACAATAATAGTGTCATGTAATGTTCATGCTATGCAAATCAGACATATGTCTGCATTCGGTAACATCTAAATTAACTGGATTTATTTAGTCAAACATGGTATTTAGTATGATATAATCAATCAACAATAGGTTAGACCAGGTCAAAGGTCATGTAGTTTCACATTTATGTACAGACTTAGTCTAGATATCAGATATTATTGAGTGACAAAGCGCTAAGATGGAGTTCAGACTCTTTGATCAGATGGGAATGGTGAATTAAACCGCAATCCAATGCACTGCAATGCAAGCTCCAAAGCGCTGCCTGCGATTGAGCCGTATACTCAACATTGATATTGTTTACTGCAATAATCATTTACTGTGATTCCAGCTTATACTCCATTCATTCACAAATTAGCGTGCTTAATGAGAAACCAAACCATCGGGCTTCTGAATTCCCTCCATTTTATGTTTGCTTTTATTGCTTGGACACTTTTTACAAGGGACCAGAGGAAAATAATTGCAGCCTTATTAGATGATTTCACTTTAATGAAATAAATAAATAAAATAAACTGTCATTAACTCCGGTTCCAGGAGGTTAGAAGGAGAGAAAAAATACTTATTCATTCTCACTGCTACCGGAACGACCTAATGATGTAGGATTTCAGATTTGTCACACCTTAATGCGATTCATTATATCTAAAACTGACTTCAAAAAGCCTAGATATTACCTTGTCTAATACATTTTTCTTCCCTGCTGACACCCTGATAAGAGGCCACCCGTGCCCCTGTCTGATGTGACAGCCGTTATTATCGGCCGGGCCTCCTAAAACTGGCCCCTGAGCTGAAATAAAACGTAAAAAAAGAGCCGTTTTTCTTTCTTTTCCTCTCCTGCTTTCTCTGACTCGTTGATTATTGGTATTTTCCTAGTTTTCCAAACTAATAAGTGGCACTATCAAGCATTTGGAAGCGCCCAGAGAGCCGCAGACAAGCTGCTGGGCCTAATTGATATTGAGCGAGTCGCGGGGAGGCTGAACGGGGCCACTGCTGGCTAATTTGCAGTTTAATCAGCGTCAGTAATGAGAGCGGCTGATTAGCGCTGCCTGGAAATAAAAGAGAGTTACAAGGAACGTCTGTCAGAGTCCGGTGATAATTCAGGACTAATTGTGGTGATTAGAGCAAACTGGATGACTTTGGAGTTTTCAAAAGCTGTGTGTGTGTGTGTGTGTGTCTGAACTGCACTTGCTTTCAACAAAGGCCCCCCTTTCTAATATTCAATTAAACATTTAATAATGTAAATCAATGTTCAAAAGCATGAAGAATGTCTGTCATACCAGACAGTATATTTGATCACATAAACCTAATAGTGGCTAATTCATTTACTGACTAGCCCACATAAAACAAAGCAATGATGTGCATCTGTTTCTCAACACCTCCGCTGGCTCTCTCACTCTCTTTCTCTCTCTTCCTCCTGGAGGCTTTTGCCATGAATTTCATATTTGTTTGACAAAAAAATCACTCATTGTGGAATTTGTCATGCCATGTTCATTACTAGTAAGTACATTTGGATTAAATAAAACAATTAAAAACAGCAAAGCTGTGTGAAGCGCTTGTGAGAAAGATTATTTAAAAACGATGATGGAAAATGCAAGGCGGATCTCAAGTGGCAGCTGATTTCATAAGCAAACGAAGGCTCCCTTTGTGATTAGACGTGATTGTGGGAAGTACAATAATGCCATGTCAGAAGATCTTAAAGGTCTATGTAAAGAGGATAAAAAGATATTTAAGATACGATGGATCCTGGGCATTAAGAGCTTTAAAAACAGACAGCAATATCTTTTTTTATTGCATCCTAAAATGGACTGGATGCCATTGGAGAGTGCCTAAAATTGCGGTGGCACTTTCATATTTCTTTGCCTTAGTCAACAGCATTTCAGTTTTATTTTGAACCATCAGAAGGAGTGAAAGAGGGAAGACCAAAATAAACGGAATTAAAAAAGTCCTGAGATGAAATAATAAAAGCGTGAATAATTTTCTTCAAATCTTGAAAAGGCAAAAATTAAAGAAACTATTTTAACAACAGAATTAATTCACTTGGTGAAGCAAAATTCAGAGTCCAGAAAGGCAAAGAGTTTTCTTACCAGAGACGAAATTGAAGGGAAATTATTAACAAACTCATTGACAAGACCTCATAATTTCGGGGGACCACAGATACTTATTTCACTTTTATCTTTATTAAGTTATTTGACAATCACTGTTTTATGTCCTCAAGACAGTCCAGCAACAAGAGAATGGAATCTCCAGCTTTCAACAGCAAAAAATAAATAAATAAAAGAAACATTATGGTTCCTAATAATACTCCCAAGTGGAAGTTAAAAAGAAATGGACCCAGTATAGAACCCTGAGGTACTCCTCTAATAATAGAAGCTTAGGATGAGGAAAAGCTATGCTATGCTATTTTTTCTACTTACCGGTACTTCTATTTGACCCATAGAATTGAACAAAACTGGTCTGTGTTTAAGCCAGTGAAGTTTTATGTATTTTTATATTTGTTCCCAACTTATTATTATGTTTTTTTATTTATTAAAATGGAGATGGGGTGGGAAGTGGATGGTCAATTATTCTAATTATTCAACAAGTTCTGATAAGGTGTCCTACAGTGTAACTATACATTTAAGGTACGTTTACCAGTGTTGGGGGTTACAAATTACAAGTAAGGTGAGTTATGTACGGTAATCAGATTACTTTTTCTTGTAGCTACCGTAGTCAAGTAATGAATTACTTTTAAAATGAGAAATAGTTTTTTTCAAATAAGTGACAAGTTTCCCCTCTCCTGAGGCCCCAAAAAATTCCTAGAAACATTCCTATAAACTGAAATGCAAACCTTCAATAATTGAATATGTTAAATGACACAAATATAGATTATGCAAGTGAGCTTGCTTTATTAACCAATGTCTTTGCTGCTGACCTTCGATAATCTAATTAAAAAAAATAGTTTAATTAAACATCACATTTATGTCTTTTATTGCTTAAATAAGAGTCTTGAGCTTTCTTCTCCTGAATTTATTTGAAAGGATTTTTTAAACTGCACCCTTTACTAGTACAGGTGTCAATTTGCATTTCCTTCTGCCTGAGGCTTATTCATTTCACTTTTGTTAAGAAAGTGAAAATTTGTGCAAATTTGAAAGCAACACAATTTGTTACTTTATTTTTGGGAGTATAAGTCATTCTTGGAACAGAATAGTTTTTAAAGAAAGTGTTCTATTTGTGCCAAAAATGAGTCGACTGCTTTGTGCTACACATTTGTCGTTGTCAACAGTCATTGCCAAGTTGTTCATGCCAGGCCAGTAGTTGGCGATGACCACACCATTTTCACAAATTTACATTTTTGTAGTTTACACAAAGACGATGATCATTTTCAAAAATTAGCTTTCAGTTTTCAGGCTCCAAAAAAATAAAGCTAAAAAGCTTTCTGTTTTGACTAATTAACATTACAATTTAGTTAAATAAATTAACTGAAAATTAATTGCCAACATATGAAACCCATATACAAACAAAAAAAAATACATATATGTTTTCAATTAGTGTTACAACCCACCTCAACACTTTGTACTTGACAATAATTTGCACAGTTGTATATTTCCGAATTCTGTATATGTTTTGGGAATATAATATAAAAATGTATTTGCAAAACAGCAGCAAAGAATGTTAGAATCCTCAGAATGGCAACTGAGAAGACATTCAAGGAAATTGTCTTTCTGGCCTGTGTGTGTGTGTGTCTGTCTGTCTGTCTGTGTGTATGTCTGTGTTTGTGTCTCTTTCTCTGTGTTTGCTCCAAAAACGAGTCTGAATCTTAGAGGCCTTATTATCGAAAAAAGCTTCTAATTTTGTTCTCTGTTTTTTTTAAAGATCGTCAATGGCCTGCACAGTAAGTGTGAATACTATGTATTCCTTGAGACGTGCCTGGTTACCCCTCTGGAATAGCAAATGTAAAATTAGTGAGAATGTGTGTATGAACGCTGTCGGTCAATTAGCGCTCGGGAGGCGAGAAGCCGCTGGCACCTGCTGCCATTCATCCCAGCTCTCTCTCTTTCTCTCTCTCCACTTCAGAAAGAATAAAGTTGGAAATATGACAGATACATAACAGACATTTCTAATGTCAACCTGCCGTGTTCTCAATTCCACCCAGACCGGGTCTACAGGAGACAAAATAACACGGTGCACAATTTAAATTTTGGCTTTACATCTGTTTCAGTCAAGAGGAGAAAACACACAATATCCTCTTCAAATGTTTTACCCTCCATCCACTAACCTTATTATGTTTAGCGTCATCCCTGTGCTGCACATTTTGGGGTTTACCCTCATCTGACCCAATAAGTTCGGTATAGAAGAATTTTGGAAAAAAAGTCTCACCTGCTATACAGTAAAAACAATACAATTGTGAAATATTATTACAATTTAAAATAACTGAATATATTTTAAAATGTAATTTATTCCTGTGTTCACAGCTAAATTTACACAGTACATTACTGGGTTATCATCAATTATTATTTGTGCTCAATTATAATATAATTGATATTATCATCAATGTAGAAAACCCATTTTGCAGCTTAATATTTGTAAGGAATATTTGATGAAATTTCAAAAGAACAGCATTTATTTGAAATAGAAATCTTTTGTAACATTATAATTGTCCTTACTGTCACTTTTGATCAACTTAATGCATTAATGCGATTTTTTTTTTTTTTAAAGAGAGTGCATCACAGTTTCCTCAACAATATTGCGCAGCACAACTGTTTTCAACATTGATGATAATAATAATCAGAAATGTTTCTTGAGCAGCAAATCCTCATATGAAAATGATTTGTGAAGGATCATGTGACACTGAAGACTGGAGGAATGATGCTGAAGAACAAATTTATTTTTTTCATATATATACAAATAGAAAACAGTTATTTTAAATGACTGTAGTTTAGATTAAATAAATATAGCCTTAATGAGAATAAAAGACTTTCCAAATATTAAAAATTTGTAATTATTTCAAATCTTTGACTGGTAGTGTGAATCAGAGAGTAAAAAACTAAATGTGCAGCGCTGGGTTCCTCCCGAAGCATTTGTGGCCTGTGTACGTCTGTCACGGAGGTGTGATTTGGCTCATTGTTTTACTTAATAAACCCGAGCCGAGTGCTGGATATACCATGCTTTTATTCTTATTGTCCCGTATGACCCCAAGTCTTTCACGGCGCCTGTGTGAGTCTGCTGTCAGGCGGATCGATAATCCTCCCGAGGTTTATCCATACGTGCTATTCTAATGTCAGAGAGCAGGCCCCAATTGATAATGATAAATATTTTGCCGGAAGATTAGGTGAAGGGAGCGTGTCGTGCAGGAGCTCTATATTCCAGCCCCGGTAACCTCTGGCTCCGCGCGGCGGATCGGGACTCATCCATCCGAGTGTCAATGGCTGTCTTGTCGAGAGCATCAGTGAGTAAACACGGCGGACGGGGACGGCGCACCAGCTCTCGACAGAGACCCCCAACGGACACCCCCCCCCTCCCCATCCTCCGTCCTGCTGTTCCTACTTTGTCCTCCATCAATCACTGCCATTGTGTCCTGGATGTTAGATAGAGTCACTTAATATCCTCTTCTTCATCTGTCCGCTCCGGCGGCACATGATGCGCCTGCAAGAGCCGAAGGACGTCGTGTATGGATGGGAGACGGGGAACCAGGGACTGGTGCCCTAAAATGTGTGCGTGTGTGTGTGTATGTGAGAGAGAGAGAGAGAGAGGGAGAGAGGGAGAGAGAGAGTCCTGTAAACACAAAATATGACCAGCCATATGCATTGGTTAACATTTGCATGTTTTTGCTCTAAGCCTGGTCCTATATATATATATATATATATATATATATATATATAAATAAATGTGCCATTTTTTTGCTATACATCATTCTTAAAACTATTTTTGGTTCTTTGGAAATTATAGATTTTTACAAATAAATAAACAAAAATGAGCACAAGAAGGTCTTTGTGGAATTTAAAAAGGTTGTTTTAAAATAATAATGTTTATATAGCACCTTACTACAAACTCAAGGACGTATTTCAAATGCAAAAAAGTATTTTAGGTTTTAAGTGGAAGTCCATTTATGTGTTTAATTGACTTACAATTAAAAATGCTACAATTAAAAAAAATGCCTGTAAGATCTGATAAAGCAGGTGCTTTATAAAAAGAACGCATTCATTTTATAAATTAATGTGTTAATTTACAACATGAATGCATTATTTTTTAGTTAATTGGCTGCAGTTGGTTTTAACTGTCTGTTGTTTTCCCCAAAAAATATGACAATATAAGATATGTAGACTTAATTGCCTCAATTTACAGGTATTTAAAAAGGAGAGGAAATAAAAGCAAATAAAAAAACAAATGAGTGTCGGATTGCAGCACAAACCTGACCCGACTGAGGCTTCCCGCTGTGCCTCAATATTGACTCTTACAATTAGCGTCAATATCAGAGCCATTAGTGACCATATTATTGTGGGATTGGAATCAAAGTGAATTCATAATGACTACAGCAAACAGCGCGACACGGTTAAAGGGCGGAGTGATTTGAAAAATAGCCCTTTCATTTCATAAAGCCTTCTTAACAAATAATAAATTGACCTCTTAATAAATGGTGCAATGTTCAAACCTTGAGCAGCCGCTTAACTAATTAGGATTAAATTCCAGTATATTAGAACTCGCTAATTTGTCAATTAAAAAATACTTAGCAACCATGGCATTGAATTAAACATTAGACATATCTGAGGACCTCCCCATCTCGATGCGTTCCCCTGTAAAAATGACACAAACAAACCCTTTTCTTAGCTGTGCACATGAACACAGACTAATTCAATGCACCGCTATCAAATGGAGAGAATCTGTGTGAAA